>JAOUQZ010000022.1:4978743-4994992 GCA_028564935.1 Neosilurus hyrtlii
ATATATATATATATATATATATATATATATACACACACACACACACACACACACACACACACACACACACACATACACACATGTACAAAGAGAGAGAGAGACAGAGAGAGAAAGAGACAGAGAGAGAGAGGAAGATAATGAATAATACTGAATTGAATAATAGCAGCCAGGTTTTCTCGTACACACACTGCCTTCAGGCAAGTCACTCACACCCACAAGCCTCTAAAGTGCACAAGTCAATAACACAGACTGAATAGAAACCCACACAGCTATAGCGTTAATAATGCCAGGAAGAGTTACTGCATGGCACACGTAGGAGGTCTGTCATCGTTCCTATTTCATGCAAATCCAGAAAACGAGTTTAAAAGCACCCCTGGAACAGACCAATGGGTGCGCGTATGCCCAGACTTGTGTTAATGGTACATTTATTAGGCCCAAGGCCAAAAGGACAGCCACACCACACCCTCCGCCTGCCATCATGGAACCCAGACACAAAATAAATAGCATTTGGAAATAGGAAATTCCAAGGAAATAAACTAGTATAAGATGGGATGTGGCACACACGATTTTCATTCCTACTCCACTCAGGAATGCTTAGGATACAAACCCTGTCCACAGGAAGTGGATAAACAATTTGTTTTCGTTCACAGTCTGGCTAATCAGAACAATAAACAATGAATTATAATCAGTGTAATTTGATGGTTCTGAACAGAACAGTGGTGCCAACAGGACCAGAGTTTTTGGATGGCCACCATAACGAGTCTGTTATTACATGCAACAATTAATGAATCCGCAGCTGAAACACACAACGCTCTTACAAATTAGGCTCTGATTTGAAAATCTTTCATCTCTGAAAGGACAAACCCGGTGGTTATGTGTGTGTCAGTGCAATTTATTCTGTATCTGCTCTAAAGATCTTTTACAAGGTCAAAGTTTACGCAAGCTGACTGCCTTATGTTACAAGGTGCCCTCACGTCTGACTTCCTTCTAGTTCTCTCTTTTTAGTTATGCTGTCATAGTCACTCATGCCAAAGTCACTGTATGTGTGTTTTTGTTGAGGTACATATGCTACTTCTGAGATACCTGTGACCCTGTTTCTTCTGATGTCTGAATCCTGTGATCCGCCTTGATGTGCTACTACTGGTTGGAGTTCTCATCTTAGAAGCCCCTCACTCCTGCTAATGATGATCCATATGGACCCAAATATACACTCAAACTGTGAAGATGACGTTTCACTGCCGGTGATATAAACTCTTTTACTGAAGTGATTTAGGACTACAATTACCATTGCCATTATTAGATAAGCAGCTAGACTTCATAGGTTCTGCTACTTGGTTTGTATTATTATCTGGTTTCACCCAGTGAGGATGGATTTCCCTTTTAAGTCATGTTCCACTCAAGGTTTCTTCCTCGTGTCCACTTAGGGAGTTTTTCTTTGCCACTGTTGCGACAGACTTGCTCATTAGGGATGTATAGGCTGTCTAGAGAAATGTTTAAATGCATAAGCTTGAATTCATTCATTAATTCATCCATTCATCTTCTTCTGCTCGTTCCGGGGTCGGGTCGTGGGGGCAGCAGCCTAAGCAGTGACGTCCAGACGTTCCTCTCCCCAGCCACTTCCTCCAGCTCTTCCAGGGGGATGCCAAGGCGTTCCCAGACCAGTTAAGAGACGTCCCTCCATCGTGTTCTGGGTCGAAAAAACACAACACCAGGGAGGCATTCAGGAGGCATTCTAATCAGATGCTTGAGCCATCTCAACATAAAAGAGCAGCGATTCTTCTCCGAGTTCCTCCAGGATGACAGAACTTCTCACCCTATCTCTAAGGGAGAGACCTGCCACCCTGCAAAGGAAGCTCGTTTCATTGTATTTGCAATCTCATTCTTTCGGTCACTACCCAAAGCTTGTGACCATAGGTGAGGGTAGGAACGTAAATTGACTGGTAAATTGAGAGCTTTGCCTTCTGGCTCAGCTCCCTCTTCACCACGATGGACCGGTACAAGCTCCGCTTTACAGCAGATGCTGCACCAATCTGCCTGTCAATCTCCCGCTCCATCCTTCACTCGTGAACAAGACCCCATGATACTTGAACTCCTCCACTTGGGGCGAGACCTCATTCCCGACCCGGAGGGTGCATTCCACCCTTTTCCGACTGAGAACCATGGCCACGGACTTGGAGGTGCTGATTCTCATCCCAGTCGCTTCACACTCAATGCTCCAACGATAGCTGAAGGTCCTGGTTCGATGAAGCCAAAATGACAACGTCATCTGCAAAAAGCAGAGATGAGATCCTATGGCCACCAAACCAGAACCCCTTAACACCTTGACTGCACCTAGAAATTCTATCCATAAAAATTATTAGCAGAACCGGTGACAAAAGGCAGCCTTGGCGGAGTCCATCCCCCACTGGAAATGAATTCGACATGTCGTTACCAATGCAGACCTACCTCTGGCTCTGGCAATACAGAGACCGAACGGCCCAAAGCAACGGGTCAGATATTCCATATTCCCGGAGCACACCCTACAAGATAGCCCGAGGGACACGGTCGAAAGCCTTCTCCAAGTTCACAAATCACATGTGGACTGGTTGGGCCAGGAGCCTGTAGAGTGTGTAGAGCTGGTCAAGAGTGCTGTGGCCGGGACGAAAACCACATTGTTTGTAATGAAACTGAGGTTCTATTACTAGTACTATTGGCCGGATCCTCCTCTCCAGTACTCCTGAATAGACTTTCCCGGGTAGGCTGAGGAGTGTGGTTCCGTGATAGTTGGAACACACCCTCCGGTCCCCTTTCTTAAAAAGGGGAACTACCACCCCGTTTTGCCAATTAAGAGGTACTGCCCCCGATGACCATGCGATGTTGTAGAGACCTGTCAACCAAGACAATCCTACCACATCCAGAGCTTTGAGGTATTCAGGGCAGATCTCATCCACCCCTGGAGCCCAGCCACTGAGGAGTTTTTTAACTACCTTTGTGACTTCAGCCCCAGTGATAGGCAGACCCCCCTCTGAACCCCCAGGCTCATCCTCTTCCACAGAGGGCGTGTTGGTGGGATTGAAGAGATCCTCGAAGTATTCCTTGCTGAATTCCTTCCTGGGACTATTCTTTCTGAATCGCCACCTTATCGTGGTGGAGGGGTTTGCGTGTCCTAATGATCCTGGGAGCTATGTTGTCGGGGGCATTATGCCCCTGGTAGGGTCACCCAAGGCAAACAGGTCATACATGAAGGTCCAGACTAAGCGCGGTTCACATGACCTCATTGAGCACAATCATTTCAAGGATGCAGTTTCCCTAGCCCGGATGCGGGTTACCGGGGTCCCCCATGAAGCCAGGCCTGTGGGAGGGTTTCGAAGGCGAGTGCCTGGTGGCTTCTGCCCATGGGTCTGCCCTCCCATGGACCCACCACCCGTGGGATGGGCAATAGGGGTCGGGTGCAATATGAGCACGGTAGCAGCCGAAGGCGTGGGTTCTCTCGGACCGATCCTAGGCTACTGACGCTGGCTCTTGGGACACGGAATGTTGGATTACTGATCGGTCGGGGGTTCAAGTACAACTATCACCGGGTTGTCAGTGCTGTCCCCCGAGTGCAGCTAATTGGGTTATCAAAGGCCGGCAATGTCACTGTCTATGGTGAGAAGCATGTAAAAGATCCATTGCTGATTTTAGTCAAGAGTAGGCTGTATCTGTCCATCAGCGTGTTTCCTCCCTGCGATGGCCTGGAAAGCTGTTGGGATCCAGATGTCGGGGAGTACTCTGCCCTCGCCCAGAGTCGGCTGAGATGGGCGCCAGCCTCCCTGCGACCCTGATTAGGATTAAGCGGTTCAGAAAATTAATGATGAATGAATGTAAAGCTGCTTTACGTCAATGTTAATTGTTAGTTGTTAAAACTTTAACTCAGACTAATATTTCATTCTGTTCAACTTTAGTCAATGCTCATATTAAAGAGACATTTTCATAATTGTGATTTATGAATGACATCACTCACAAAGGCTTTTTTTTCCCAGGTGTAAATCAACTGATTTAAATGCAAGCTGCATCTGGTTCTCTGTATAGATCCATGCTGCGTCTACAGCTCGTATGTTTCTATTTGCTGAGGCTTCGTTTGTGATTGATTAAATAACTATACAGGGTACAATCTGGATAGCAAACAACAGCAAATTACAGTCTGTTTTTTAAGATAATGCGCATTATAACTCCTCCAGCTTCTACATACTGTCTAATGACCGAGATCTTATGACAGATATCCACCACGATAAGTGAAATACTGCCGATATAATTTATAAATCAATAGTTTATATCTGATTTAATGCATCAATGAATGAAAATGAGCCATTTTCTTAAATTCTCTGTAACAAGAAATTTAGACAAGACAAGACAAGAAATTTTCATCAAAAAGTTGCGTTTTTCTTTCCTTTAAAAACTCTTTATTTTTAAAATGTCTTAGCAGATGTCAGTAAATTATCTACTGAAGATTGTTTCTTTGTGTGTCTGTCTGTCTGTCTGTCTATCTATCTGTATGTTTGTTTTGTTTAGAGTTACACTCCTTTAGATCTTAGTGCTGATCTGGATCAAATTCTGTAGTCAGAATATTTATTTATTTGTTTGTTTGTTTATTTTTACGTTTAGAGACAGGATTGTTTTTTGGAAGTGTCATATTACAGCAGGTCCAGCAGGTGGTACTGTGGGGGTTTTCTGGCTTGGTGGAGGTTTGCACTCTCCAAGGGTTTCGAGTTATAAAGTGTCCTGACTTTAAGATTGCATGCTTCATCTTTAATTAAGTAAATCTACTAAACTATAACTATAACTACCAAGTCAATAAATAATAAATCAATAGATAAATAGGGCGCATGGTGGCTCAATGATTAGCACTGTCACCTCACATCAAGAAGGCTCTGGGTTCAAACCTTGTGACCGACGGGGGCCTTTCTGTGTGGCATTTGTTTGTTTTCCCCATGCATATGTGGGTTTCTTCTGGGTACTCCGATTTCCTCTGAAATTCCATAAAAATGCATATTTAGGTCAACTGGCTACTCTAATTTGCCCATCAACATTTTAGTCAAACAGCTATGTAAAGTATTAACTAACTACACCAATAAATAAAGTCAGATTTGTTTCATTATTTTTTAACATTCGGCAGCATGGTGGCACATCCGCCTCACAGCAAGAAGGTCCTGGGTTCAAGTCCCGGGGCTCAGGTATCTCTGTGTGAAGTTTGCATGTTCTCCCTGTGCTTGGGTGGGTTTCCTCCATATAATGTGATTTCCTCCCATAGTCCAAAAACATGCACATTAGCCTAATTAGCTGCTTTGAATTGAGCCTAGGTGTGAGTGTGAGCGTGAATGGTTGTGTGTGTGATGGCCCTGCGATGGTATGGTGAGCTGTACAGGGTGTACCCCGGCTTTGCCCACTGTCAGCTGAGATAGGCTTCAGTCCCCCACGACCCTAATAGGATTAATGAGTGAGTGAGTAATGAGAATTATTTTTTAATGTTTATCTATGGAATCTAATTATTAATCATAGCCATCATTGCGGATGGAGGCTCGGCTGTAATTCAACTTGAGTATAATGTACTGCAGTGTGCTCATCACATGCTATCATTCTATAGGACCATCTTATAGAGACCTGCATTGCTTTGAAAGAAAACATGCTGTATTAAAAATAAAAAATAAAACCCTTATGTAATCACTGCAATGATGAAACTTGCTGTGAAGCTTTCTGAGATGAGAAAGACTTCATGGGGGAGAAGTTTTTGTCTTATCAACTTCAAGAGAGTGAAAAATGAATGTGTTCAGGGAATCTCAAACACAAGTGATGACAGGAAGTTGTTTTGTGGCTAACATTCATTCATTTATTCATTTTCCATCCATCCATTTGCGGAACCATTTTATCCCATTAGTGTCGCAGGCTCTGGGCAAAGACGGGACTACATAACCATTTGCATTCACACCGAGGGGCAATCTGGAACAGAAAAGTATCCTAATGTTTATGTCCGAGGACTGTTGGAAAAAACTGGAGTACCCAGAGGAAACCTGCACAAGCATGGGGAGAACATGCAAACGCCATACACAAATGCCCTCGCCGAGCCTGTGGCTTAAGGCAAGGACCTTCTTACCACTACACCACCATGCCGCCACCCTGTGAATAACTTTAAAAGGAGCTATAAACTACAAAAGGATAAGATGTTTGGGAGATGCAGAATAATCCCATTTATGGAGGTCCTTGTTATGTATTATTCATTACTTCATAAGATTATAATATTATTCTTATATAATTCATTTCGCTGCCATACTTGCGTCTTTTACCACCAATGTTTCAATTCTGACATATTCGGGCGTCCCACTTACTTCTGTTCCTCTAAATCTCTCAATCTGTACAATAATGGTGATGATGAAACACCAGCGTGTGAGGAATGCCCCAATATTGAAGGGGAAATCATCAACAATAGTAAACCTGACTCTAAACACAGTATTAGAGTCAAGAGAAACTGGGAAGTGGATACTAATGCTCTCAGGGTGCATTATTGTCTCAGTCTCTTGGGTTGTTTGTGATGTTCCTGTTTGCCATTTGAAGCTACTCCTGTTCCCTGTTTAAAGATCCTTATTGCCCAGGGCAACGCGGTAAAGGACCTGTCAGACACACTCCTGCTGATAATGGCATGGGTGAGTGAGTTGGGGTAAGCGAGAGAGCAAGAACGTGTAACACACACACACACACACACACACACACACACACACACACACACACACACACACACACACACATATATATATATATATATATATATATATATATACATATATATACAACATATACAAACATGGAGGCACAAAAAAACAGGCAAACAATAGCTTCTGCATTGGGTTTGTCTAAGCTTCATCGTCTGTGATCATAAGACTTACAGTTGCAGGTGTGTGTCTATATGCATATACTGTAATAAGGAACACACACGTGTATGTTTATGTGTGTGTGTGTGTGTGTGCATGATGTCATTATCTGAAGCCAATTTATCATTTATTACCTCCGACAAGGAGGTTATGTTTTCACTGGCGTAGGTTTGTTTTTTTGTCTGTCTGTTAGCAACATTACTCAAAAACTTATGAACAGATTTCCATGAAATTTTCAGGATGAGCCAGAAATGATACAAGGGACAATTGATTAAATTTTGGCAGTAATCCAGATTATTGTCTGGATGCATGGAGTTTTTAAAGATTTCTTAGTGCAGGTGACGTTGTTATCCGAGTGACTGTGTCCAGACCATACCAAAGCGTAACTTCCAGGCTTGCGTTCGATGGTGTAATCTCATTCCTTTACCTTTCTGTAAGTTCTGTACTTTAAGGCCAATTAAGGCCTGAACGGCCTTAGCGGAGGTCTGCGCTTTCCAAGTGCTTTTCTAGTTAGGGCTGTGGAGAGGCTAGCGCCCATCCCAGCCAACTCTGGCAATTTGGAATACCCAATTAGCCTAATCTTCATGTCTTTGCAACCCATGCAAACACAGGGAGAACAGAAACGCCTTCGCCGAACCCGGGACTTAAACCCAGGACCTTCTAGCTGTGAGGCAAGGAGGACAGCCCATGAGCCAGACAACACAACGTTTGCTGGACGAACACTGAACAGAGGAGCAGAGTATTTAAAAAAGATCAAAGTGATTAAGCCTTCGATCAATCCAGAACAACTCCATGAACTTTTTGATCTGTACTTGATGTTTAATGGGAGTGTGTTAGGTTGTAGTAGGGGTGGGAAACATTTAAAGAAAATCAATAGAAAAAAAAGCCCAACCATTTCAGATGCGTTTGAGATGCATTTTGACATTACTGCCAGCAAAACAAGAACAGCACATTTATATTTACACTGAAAAATGTTTTATTGACTAGTTCTGTAACCCCTTGAGGGGGTGATCACACTAGAGGTGCAATAGAAAAGTGACTGATGTGAATAGATTTTTTGTGAATTTTCACATTCACGTCAGAATGTTTTGCGATTCCACATGCAAGTGAATATTTTGCGGCTCAAATACATGTATTTCGCGCAAAAGTCGCAAGAAGGTCACGCAACAATTTTTGTGACTTATTTACAAGTAATCTGCGATTGTTTTGCGAATGTTTGGCAATTGCTGTCACGTTTTTTTTTCGCTTTCTGTTCTCAAACCATTTGCATTTTATATGTGAGTCATTAGCGCAAATAAAATTCGAATGATGATGAAATACACGGAATATGGCGGATGCCAGCAAGTCTCAAACTTTCTGTGTGGAATGTCACAATTTGTTGCTTTTCCTTGCGAATGAAAAATGAATAATTTGCGAGCAAAACGACAACGACCTTCTCGCGTCAGTCTGCGGACTGTTTGAGAAGAGTTTGAGACCACTCTGCGTCAGAGCCTCGTTTTGCAAAAATTTTTTGGGACCAGGCCACGAAAATGCATTGCCGCAAATGTCGCACGACAAACTTGTGAATGAAAAGCGAAGGCGCCGAATTTCCATTCATATCACATGCTTTTCCATCACACCTGTAGTGTGATCACTTTATAAACTTCCAAGAGCTGCCATTCAGTCCAGTCTGCTCGTACCATGCTCCAGCTGATGTTTCCTCCAATTACTGAATAATTAGTCGATTATTTTTCTGAATAATAAGCTCTGTGTGAAAGGAGTAAACATCGAAAAAAAATGATGGATAGAATTAAGTACATAAATAGATGCCAGTGTTCAATCTCCGCATTACTGTAACAGTCTCATAATGCTGTTATGTCACCTGATGATCCCTTGACATCCAACCAACTTCCCATCAAACAATGAATTAAGATCACGCTAAAATCCAATCACATGGAGTTTTCTTTGTAATACTCTCAGATTTGAAGGTACTTTCAGGTCAATACAATCGATTCAGTGCATCAGTGTTTAGCTCCTTCATCCAGCTGTTGCACAACTGGACAAATAGAGTGATGAATAATTTCCTGGACAGACACACATCTCAGGTGTTGCTCAGGTTTTGTCTAAATAATAAGCATGGATTCACTTTTTAACATCAACACACACACACACACACACGCGCGCACACACACAGAGAGAAAGAGAGAGAGAGAGAGAGAGAACTTTACTCACCAACAGCTGGAGCGTCCCTCCTGCTCCGGCCACATCTGTCAGTCGGGGTGTGTGTGTATAGGTATTTGCGTGTGTGTGTTTGTTTGTGTGTGTGCTGTCTCGCGCTCCAGGTCACCCCTTTCTCTCTTTCCATAAGTCAGGCGGTGGTGTCCGTGCTTCTCCTCTGCTCCAGGTGTGTGTAGGTGCGAGTGTGTTTTCCCCACATGCCAATCACTCTGTCCTCTACTCCTCCTGTACAGATTGGTGTGTGTGTGTGTGTGTGTGTGTGGTATATAATGGGAACTATCAACTAGTCCTTGTTAAATAGCAAGGACATTAAAGATGGGAGTGAGGAATGTGCCTGTTCCTCTCTTATCTCAGCCTCCGACAAAATGACTCGGTGTGTGTATCTAAACCTCTCTCTCTCTCTCTCTCTCTCTCTCTCTCTCTCTCTCTCTCTCTCTCTCTCTCTCTCTCTCCACCGTTTCACCGTTCGCTCTACTGACTTGACTGTAAGGGAGCGTCTCACAAGTGCAGCCGGGATCTTAAAGCGTAAACTGGTTAAGGGCTCGTGGACAAAAAAGAAAAAAAAAAGAGAGAAAGAAGGTCCTGGGTTCGAGTCCTCGGATCAATGTGGAGTTGGCATGTTCTACCCATGTTTGCGTGGGGTTTCCTCCCACAGTCCAAAAACATGCATGTTAGGCTAATTGGCCGGTCCAAATTTCCCCGAAGTGTGAACGTGTGTGATGGAGTGTGAGTGGTTGTGTGTGTTTGCCCTGCGATGGACTGGCAAGCTGTTCAGGGTGTACCCTGTCTTCTTCCAGCGCAGGCTGAGATAGGCTCCAGCTTCACTGCGGACCAAATAGGCAGAAGCGGTTCTGTTAATGAGTGAGCAAGTGAGGTCATTTGTGCGATGATACATCTGCACACATCCTGGTGGTTTCATTTTACACATACCATTTTTGCAAATAATTGATAAAAATGTTGGGTTAAAAATGATGGTATGGTAGTGTAGCAGTTAAAAACATCCGCCTCAAGGCAAGAAGGTCATGGGTTCAAGTCCTGTGCTCAGTGAGGTAAGGGTGTTTCTGTATAAAGTTTGCAGGTTCTCCCCGTGCTCTGGGTACACCGGTTTCCTCTCACTGCTCAAAGACTTGATGTTAGGCTAACTGGCTGCTCCAAATTGCCCTAGGTGTGAGTGTGAGTGTGAATGGTTGTGTGTGTTGGCTCGGCGATGGTCTGGCAATCTGTTCAGCGTGTGCTAGACCTTTACCCAGTGTTGGCTGAGATAGGCCTCCCCACAGCCCTAATATGAGGTCTTCAAATGAGTAAGTGAAAATTGTAATGGGTTAAAAATGAGGTTGTGTAATGGTTACATCTGCCTCAAGTCAAAAAGGTCCTGAGTTCAAGTCTCAGTGGGGCTGTTTCTGTGTGGAGTTTGCATGTTCTCCCCATGCTTGCGTGGGTTTCCTTCCACAGTCCAAAGACATGCACACTGGGTTTATTGGTTGTTCCAAATTGCCCCTAGGGGTGAGTGTCAGTGCAAATGGACTGCAATGGACTGGTGAGCTGTTCATGGTGTATCCCACCTTCACACATAGTAGGCTGAGATGACACTGCATTTCTCTGCAGTAATAAAAGGAATATAATATATAATCAGCTGCACTGTATTTGTTTTATTAACAATCTAGAAATGATATATGTTTTTCTCTAAAAGAGTGACTGCCGGGGGACAACCAGCCTTAGTTTAACAGATTCAACTGCGCCAAGACATTTAAAGTCCATTCTTCATTGTGACGAATTGAGGTCACATCCGAAGTGGCCACCTTTAAGAATAGCATTACAAAATAAATCCTCTTTGTTGTTTGGAGAAATTGAAGTCTGACAGTGCAATCTGTTCATCCTTTCCTTTTCTTTAGGGTTATCTCACATCTACACTCTGTACCCTTTATTTACCCTTTAAAAACTACAGATAAAAAGAGATGTGATGTGAAATGAGCTTACACAATGCAACACACAGCAAATATAATACATGTATATTCCATTATTTATGGAATAACTCTAATATGAATGTGATGTATGCAGTAAATAAGCTCATTTCTTTATCTAATTGGGATTTGGTTTCAACACGGTGGCGCAGCGGTTAGCACGTCCACCTCACAGCAAGAAGGCCTGGGTTAAATTCCCGGGCTCGGAGCGTTTCTGTGTGGAGTTTGCAGGTTTTTGAGTGGGTTTCCTCCAGGTACAGAGTTCTCCTCCTACAGTCCAGAAACAATCACAGTAGGCTAATTGGCTGTTCCAAATCACCTCAGGTGTGAGAGTGAGGGTGAATAATTGTGTGTGTTGGCCCTGCAATGGTCTGGCGAGATGTCCAGGGTGTACCCCGCCTTCGCCCAGAATCGGATGAGAGTGTCGCCAGCCTCCCCGCAACCCTAATTAGGATTGAGCGGCTTGAATGAATGAATGATTCTTTCATATGGTTTTGTTAGCATAATATATTGCTAGCTAGCTATCTGTTAGCAGCCCACCAGAATCACCAAAGGGTCAGCACTCATTACTTCTAAAAGATGAGATACTACATACAACTTCTCTGCATGAGGCAGAGTCTCATCCCAACTCAGATGAAGCAATCCACCCATTTCTGGTTAAGAACCATGGCCTCAGCTGATAACCGCCCCAGTACATGCTGAAGGTCATGGTCTAAAGAACCCAACTTGGACACCCTGCTCTCCATGACTACGCCTTGAGATCCTGTCCATAAATAGCACAAAAAGTAATTAAATTTAGAGTAGCTCTTTGACCTAAATGTTTTTGGACTGTGGGAGAAAACTTGAATACCAAGTGGAAACCCATGCAGGCCCCGGGACAAACAAAGGCTCTTGTCGGCTGTGAGTTTCGATCCTAGATCCTTCTTGCAACTTGGTGACAATGCTAACCACGGAACCACTGTATTGCCATTATTTTTGTGAAATATAATTATACAATTCATTTTTATATTTTATTTTTCTGTGTGAAGTTCACATGTTTTCCTTGCGCTTGTGTAGGTTCCCTCCTGGTACTCCAGTTTCCTCCACCAGTCCAAAGACATGCACGTTAAGCTAATAGTCTGTTCCTGAGTGTCAGTGTAAATGTAAATGGTTGTGTGTGTTGGCACTGAGATGATCTGGTAAGTTGTTCAGGGTATACCCCGCCTTTGTCCAGGGTCTGCTGAGATTGGCACGAGCCTATCCGTGACCTTAGTAAGATTAAATGAGTGAGTATTTTTTCATTCATAAAGAAATAAACAACAAAAGACTGGTTTGTTCTATAGTATTACCCCAGCCTGGTTGCATATATTTATTGTTAATAATGGGTTAATTTGGTTTGAGCATTTTTACGGGTCAACTTTTGACAGAAAGAATTTACTGATTTGATATCCAGCCTGCTATTTTCCTTAAAAATAATAAACTAGTGATATACTGTATCTCCCATGTTGTTGGCTGTTTTCAGGTAATTAATGTCCTCCTCTTTAATATTCATAAACAAATAAACCCTTCCTAGTCGGTTATATAAAATCAACAGATGTTGTTTTTATTAGATTAATAACTCCATTACTGTTGTGCAGATCTCAAAATAACCTTACAGGTGTTAATTAATTATGATCAAATTTATTTACATGAATATATTGTTTTCTGCTAGTCGTCTTTAATCGCCATTATGAGATGGTATTAATGTTCTCTGTGTTAAGGTGTTATATCAGGCAGCAGAGTCGGCTCCTCTTGCAAGCAAATGCTTTATTCAAATGTCAGGCAAACATACCCAAAACAAAACAATACACCAAGGCATGGAAAGAAAAAAAAAATAGCCGTCCTATAGAATGTCATGACCATTCAGCCAGGACGCCTGAAGCGCAGGACAAACTTTATATGTTCAAGGTTACTGTGCCAAGGTCAAAGGTCACATAAACCAAATAAGCTACTCCACACACAGGTTTAGGTCATAGGGAGTGCCTATGCAAAATTTCAGAAAGTCGGCCTGTGCCAAGAAATGGCCGGGACAAAGTTATTGTCAGATGTTGTTGACAAGTGGGGGTAGAATGGAGCAATAGATGGACAGATGAATCGGTGATGGTGCTGTACCTGTCCATTATGGTGAAGAGGGAGCTGAGCTGTAATGCAAAGCTCTCGACTTAACAGTCCATCTTTGTTCCAACCCTCACCAATGCTGCTCACCTGTATCGAAAGGAGTCAGCTGAGGTGGTTTGTGCATCTGATTTGGATGATTCCTAGTTGCTTCCCATTATAGGTTTTCCGAGTATTTCCAACTGGGAGGAGGCCCCAGGGCAGATCCAGGACTCGCTGCAGGGATTATACATCCTGTCAGACCTGGGAACACCTCGGGGGTCCCCAGGAGGAGCTGGAGAGTGGCTTGGGGAAGAGGGGTTCCTTGGTTTTCTTCTTAGACCTGCTGCCTCTGCTACCTGACTTTAGATACACTGATGGCATACTGGTTAGCACGTCCACCACACAGCAAGAAGGTCCTGGGTTCAAGTCCCAGGCTTGGGCGTTTCTGTGTGTACTCACTGTGCTTGTGTGGGTTTCCTCTGGGAACTCCAGTTTCCTCCAGCAGTCCAAAGACTGAAAAAACATTATGCTAATTGGCTGTTCCAATAATATAAGTTTGTGTGTGTGTGCGATGACCCTGCGATGGTCAGGCAAACTGTTCAGGGTGTACCCTGCCTTCGCCCAGAGTCAGATGAGATAGGCTCCAGCCTCACCCTGACCCTAGTAGGAATATGCAGTTCGGTAAATGAGTAAGTTACTGACGTTTAAATTTAATCTAAATACATCTTCCACAATTCAATTAACCATGTGCTTCTAACCCATGGCGTTTCTCCAGAATATAAATAACCCCCATGAATAACATGGTTATGTGCCCCATAACATGGTTGTGTGCCTTGAAATTAGAGTCTGGATCTTTTATGCTAATAGTACAAAACTTTGCGTGTACTTAATGATTGTGTTTGTTTACGTATTTACCTTGTTGATTTTGAATCATAGCGTGCCTGAGGAACTCTGAGCAGGTTATAATGAATTGTGTGACAGAGTGAGCTATATTAATATCTCTGTTTTTCACGAAAGCACACATTTATACATGCACATTCAGATATATTACTTCATTTGCTCAGGCTCTGACCAGTCTTCAGTGATACATAAGGCAATTACCTTACGTGTGTTTGCTTGCCGCTCCGAACAAATAGCATTCTTTCGCTCAAAATCTATATGGCAGTGTTGCATGGAGCGATAGATCAGACCTGACAGCTTCATTAGGTTGAGCATTAACCAGAGAAAGAAGAAAGAAAGAGAAAAATAAAAAAAGGAAGAGAGCATCCCGAACACACATGCCCTTATCAGCAGTGAGAGAGGATGTGTATGGAGTTCATGAGGAAAAGAATGTTTTAGTGAAGGAGATGCTGAGAGCGCAGGAATGGAAGCTGTGTTAACTTGTAATTAGTGCTGGTTAATTCCAACATTATTAGCCTCCTGAGACCCCACTGTCCTTGTATAATAATATCTCGTTTTCTACCAAATGCACTGTGTATTTATTCTATCTATACCCACAGGATATGCACCATAGTGTGTTTTGATTGGCTACTTTAATACTAGGATATTATCATATATTCCATTAATAGTTGCATCACTACAGGAAAAAAAAAACCCAGATGTGGTCGTGACTTGTGCTAAGCTAGTCACTAAGCTAGCTGGCCGGCTGTTCCTTTCATTCTAGACTCACACACTTACTCATCTGCCAAACTCCTTAATTCTACTAGGGTTGCTGGGACACTACATGGATTTGGCGTACACCCTGAACAGCTCGCCAGACCATCACCGGGCCAACACACACACAACAATTCACGCTAACATTTACACCTAGGTTCAATTTGAAACAGCTTATTATCTGGAGTATCTGAACGAAACCCACACACGTACAGGGAGAACATGCAAACTCCACACAGAAATGCTCAAGCCCCAGGCACAAACCCAGATCATTCTTGCTGTGAGGTGGACGTACTAACCGACACACCACCATGCCGCCATTATTGTACACTTATTCCATAAAAGGCAACAAAATTTGGAATGAAAGATCTGATGGTAAAAATTTATTTTTCCAAGGATAAATTAAGCAAACTGTTTAATCCTGCTAGAGTCGGGAGGAGGCAGGAGCCTATCTCAGCAACACTGGGTGAAGGTGGGGTACACCTTGAACAGCTTGCCAGTCCATTGCAGGGCCAACACATAGACATCTATTCACACTCAAATCTAGGGGCAATTTGGAACAACCATTAAGCCAAATGTGCATGTATTTCGACCGTAGGAGGAAACCGGAATGCCCAGGGAGAACATGCAAATTACAAACAGCAATGCTTATGTCTGGGATTCGAACCCAGGACCTTCTTGCTGTGAGCTGGACATTTGAGCCACTATGTCACTGTGCCGTGCAGGACATATTTGAAATTTTTTTATTCCAAATATGGGCGATGGGGGAAGGCATTACATCTGATCTGATTTCATGGGTGTGGACTGTAGTACATACCTGTCTAAAGGAAATTTGGCATAATTATGTGGGCACCTGACCATCACGCCCACACTTACTTGTTGAACATCCCATTTCAGAATCAGTCCGCCTTCATTACTATAATAGCCTGTACACTTCTGAGTAGGCTTTTCACTTGATTTTGGAGTGTGAACGTGGGGATTTTGTGCTCATTCAGCTATAAGAGCATTACTGAGGGCAGGCATTGATGCTGAGCAAGAAGATTGCATACACAGTTACACAGATATTCATGTTCTAATTCATCCCAAAGGAGTTCAGAGGGGTTGAGGTCAGGGATCCATGCAGGACACTTGAGTTTTTTCGCTCCAATCTTGGCAACTCATGTCTTCATGAGCTAAACTGTCTGCACCGGCTTGTGGGTCTATCGTGATTTTAAAAATGTAAGAAATAAACTATAAAAATAAAATGTTTAGTGCACTTTTATTGCTTATGTTTCTGTGTAGTATATACTAAAACAATTATGCGCCTTCTAACATCCACACCCACCTCACCTTTGGCACATAATATTTTACATTTACATTTACATCATTTAGCAGACGCTCTTATCCAGAGCGACTTACAGAAGTGCTTTAAAGTCATTATCA
>JAOUQZ010000022.1:5017107-5037230 GCA_028564935.1 Neosilurus hyrtlii
ACACACACACACACACACACACACACACACACACACACACACACACACACACACACACACACACACAAACACACACAGCTGCAGACTGAACTGGAATCCAATTACAGGTTTAACACAACGCTGAAGCTGAGCTCCTACCAGCTCACAGATGCCCACCTTTAACAGCTCCCACCCACAGGAACACAATCCCGACTGCACCAACCTGCCTTTCATTACAAGGACACACAAGCAAAGTATATACACACACATATACACATCATCCCACACATTCACAATTTCTAAGGCAAACATGCTCACAAAATATAGTGACGCACAAAGTTAAACAAGCAAACACCAACCAATCAAACACACACACAAACACACATACAAATGCACACATCCACTGAGACAGCAAACTTTCATCATTTATCCTGATCTGTGCAGTGGCCTTACTTATTCTTATACAGGCATCTGTAATGACAAATTTATGGCCGTGTTAGTGAAATCATTATATAAGCCAGGGACGCTGAGGGAAAAGGCACATTCTCAGTCCTCACTGGGAGAATGCCAAGCTCAGGGACAACATCTGTTCCGCAAACCTCATTTGGCAGCCCGTACATAACACCTCAGTGCCAATGTATGTAAACTAAAAATAGCTTCTGAAATGTATGATGACATGCATGAATAAAAGCAAAGGTCAAAAGGAAATAGCATGATTTACACCATACGCACTTAAAAGGAGCTGTGTGTAATAGTATTTAAGAATTTTCATTTAAAACGTACTGCAATGATTTCTACTTAAGTTAGCATGCTAATAAGCTCACTCTGAAATATTATGGCATGGGTATGCCATAGAGTAGTACCACTTTGTACCTCATGAGACAATAGAGAGTCACTGTAGTGTCCAGTCTGCAGTCAGTGGAATGACAGTGGAAGAAGATGGGTATGCACATGACATCACTGGAGGCGAAATCTGACCCATCTATTTTCAGGTTGTGGAAAGCTAAAGGAACGTGAAGCATACAGATCACTGTGATTCACAGAAATCACCAAAACATGTTTTTATGTCAGTGTGTTTCATTTTTACCTCCACCAAAGGTAGGGGTTATGAAATTGTGTGTGTGTGTGTGTGTGTGTGTGTGTGTGTGTGCCAGTGACCAAGATAACTCGAAAACTAATAGAGGGGTTTCCATGAAATTTTAGAGGTTGGAGCCTGTCTTAGCTGACTCTGGGAGAAGGCGAGGTACACCCTGAACAGCTCATCAATCAATTGAGGGGCAAAACCCACACAACCACTCATTCACACTCATTGTTAATTCAGTTAGAAAAGATGGAAGGTTGGGATTTCCAGGGCTTCGACCAATGAGCTCTTGACTTCTAAAACAGCTATGCCATTTGCCCTTTTTACCCCTGTATCAGGTAGCATGAAGCTGAAACTGTGTGCCCAATGCTAGTCCCTTCTCTCCTGGAGGGTAATGCTGTCAATCAATCAGCCATGATACACTTTGATGTCCTGATGATGCCATTTGTTTGCAGCCAGGCGAAATGAAGAGAGGGAAATGGGCTTCCTGTGACTTCTTGGCTAAAATGGTCTTTCTCAGTCTCTTTCATCTGATCTGCCTTTGAGGGACACAGGCATTATAGGCGATGTCCTCACTGGAGACAGATGGCATTGAGGTTGTGCCAAGGACGAGACTAAAAGTGGGGCCACAATTTCTGTAGCAAGAGTCATTGCAGGCAAAGAATATTAAGAAATGAATTATAGAAAATTATATGACAAATGTAATGGCGTCTTTAGGGCTTCCGTTCACACCCCTGAGGCTTTGAGGCCTAATGAACTTGTATAATGAAGTAATTAAACCACGTTATTAAGTCACATGGATTAATTTGTGCAGGTCATATTGACTCGGTCATTACTGGTGCTTTGTATTTCTGACCACCTAATGAAAGCCATCAGTCATTATTTTAAATTTGCCAACAGTTTTCAGCAGCGAATCCCCACCCAGTCAGTCACTCAGTCAGTCTACTATAAACCAAGTGCAATTACTTTTCCCTTAAAGTGCCTTTGGCTGCACAGCTACTTTGTAATGTCAGTGTGTAATAGCCCTGAGAGACAGAATGAGGCTTTTTATTTGGGTAATTGGCATCAGATGATTGATTTTTATTTGGGCTGAAGGTTGGGGAAGTCTGGCTGTTCATCACTGAGTTACTGCGGCATGCATAGCCGGCCTCTGGTCCTTTCATGGGTGTGTTTACTTGCACCATATACACACACCTGTGCATTTTCCCCTTTGGAATCTGCTTAATAGCACTGCAAAAAAACACTCTCACTCATACACTCATTTGGCAAACCACTTAATCCTATTGGGGTCCATCTCAACCGACTCTGGAAGGCAGGGTACATGCAGAACAACTTCCCAGACCATCACAGGTCAAACACACACACTCACATTCATACCGAGGGGCAATTTGGAACTGACAATTAGCCTAACATGCAAATCTTTGGACTGTGGGACTGTGGGAGGAAACCAAAGTACCTGGAGGAAACGCATGCAAGCATGGGAAAACATGCAAGCTGCACACAGAAACGCCTGAGCCCAGGAATCAAACCCAGGACCATCTTGCTGTGAGGCAGACATGCTAACCACTATGCCACCGTGCCACCCCACAAAGAACTTTACTTGGATATTGACTGTTCCATAAAAATACATACAGTTATTTGAACATGACACTTTTTTATATCCCCCAGGTTTTTGCTGTCATTTTACATAAACATAATAAATGGTGCTAACAAAACAGTAGTACAACATTCAATATTTTGGTAATACTGTATCACACTGGGCTGTGTCTTGGTCCTTGGCTTAATATGTCTGTCTCACAGCAAGAAGGTCCTGGGGTCGAGTCCAGGGTAGGCTGAGATCTTATCTTTAAATGAATGAATGAATGAATTAAAGTAACTTTTGTACAACAAATTCTGATAAAATGACAAGACCATCATTATCATTTACCACTGAACCTAACATAAGTAGGTTCTAAAATATTAATCTAAACCTCTAATGTGCTTCTTTTTAACACTACTTTTAATTGAATAAATGTTTTGGCTGCTCATTGTGAGTCTGGCAGCTACAGCAGTAGGTCAGATGGGCAATATTATTATCACTAACACCTCAGTGGCAGCTCATTAAAGATACATTTAGCAATTTGGCAAATAATGGCTTAAAGGGACTAGCTCATCTTTCCCACAATCCCCTGCGTCATCGAGCGAGTCGCTAATTCTGATGCTAATATTATTCTAGAAACATTCGGCGACAAAGCAGCGACATCTAAAGCCATAGATCAGAGTGTCAAACTTATTTGCACCCAGGGCCACATCGTTAAATTTCAAGGTCGCCAAGGGCCGAATAATTACTAAGCATTTACTAAAAAGGGCAGCCATGAAATCTGGATGACAAAATGATTAGCTTAGGTATTTGTCCTCTTTACCTTTATTTACCTTTCTTTTCTGACAATGCCTGACAGCAGCACGCTAACTTGTAATCTTTCTTGAGTTGTGAATGACTAGCTATTTACTTAAAATAAGTTGCGGTGGCAAGAAGGTGCCGGGTTTCATTCCCGGTCACAGGGTATTACTATGTGGAGTCTGCATGTTCTTCCTCTGCGTGTGTGGGTTTCCTCTGATTTGCGCCCACATTCCAAAAACATACACAGTAGGCTGACTGGTTGTTCCAGATTGCCCCTAGGTGTGAATGTGAATAATTATGTGTGTGTTGGCCCTGTGATGGTCTCTTGAGCTGTACAGGGTGTACTCCACCTTCGCCCAAAGTCGGCTGAGATGAGCGGCAGCCTCCCCGTGTCCCTAATTAGGATTAACCGGCATAGAAAATTAATAAATGAATGAAAATGAATGAAGAAATGAATCTTTCCACCACCTAGTGGATGGATGATGAATTACGTTTCATGGTAATGGTTGATGAAAAGAATGTGCGATCATCATATTCTTGAAAGATCTCGCAGGCCACATGAAATGATGCCTTGAGTTTGACATCTGTGCCATAAAAATATCTACATTTTAAATAGTTTTTTTTTACAGATTGTGAAAGAAATAAAATATAAGGCATATTTTGCTTAAAACATCCATGTGTGACACACTGATGAAGAAATTTTTTGCGGAAGGTTTCAAAGGTATGACTAACAAAACAAAAATGACAAATTGCTTTCTATAAAGGGTGAGCAGACCAATTTGAGCTAGCTTTTTCAAAACCCCAAAATCCAAACAAATACAGCCTTTTCTTCATTGTTTATTTTAAATCCACGCTGCTTTTTCATTTTGTTATTTACCTATTTATTTTTTATCTTAGCCAGTCAATATACTTCTTTGTCCAAATTGATTGGTTGTTGTCTGAAAAACAAACACTGTCTTCTTGTACCACTTATAAAGCCCTAGGTTTGTTTGATTTTTGTTCTGTGAGCATATAATTTATCGATGTCCGCCTAAAAGTGAAGAAAACTTCAGCAAATGTTTTAAAAGTTTGTACACTTTAAAAATCTTTGATCATACCTTCCAGCAGTGAAACACACCTGTTTATTTCCTAGACACAGCTCTGCAAACTCACTGCTGCCTGGTATTCATCACTTTCTTTTGTTTTTTGTTTATCCGTCTCCTTGTATAATGTTTGTATTTTTATATCACACATTTATTGATGGGCGGCACGGTGGCGCAGTGGTAAGCATGTCCACCTCTCAGCAAGAAGGTCCCGTGTTCGATTCCTGGGCTTGGGTTTCTGTGTGGAGTTTGCATGTTCTCCCCATGCTTGCATGGATTTCATCTGGGTACTCCGGTTTCCTCCGACAGTCCAAAAACATGCACTGTAGGCTAATTGGCTGTTCTATATCGGCCCTAGGTGAGATTGTGAATGGTTGTATGTGTGTTGGCCCTGCAATGGCTTGGCGAGCTATCCAGGGTGTACCCTGCCTTCGCCCAGAGTCGGCTGAGATGGGCGCCAGCCTCCCCACGACCCGAATTAGAATTAAGTAGCTAAGAAAATGAATAAGTGGCATTTTTTGAGTTGAACAATGAAGCCAGAGTTATGATGGGAAGTATACAGATGCATGTCTGTCTACAGTAGGGATTCTAAAGCAGCCCAAACTGAACTTCAGAGAGCCACAGTGTGCAGATCACAGATCATGGCGTGGTTTTTGGATGCCGAATCGAAGGCATGGCATCAATAATACGGATCAGTGGTCATTGCGGCATCAATGGCTATTTGAGAACTCTCAGGCCTGTTGCTTCGGTCCACTGAGCATCCTAATGACTGTTTACTTACTGAAGAGACGGCTTCATGCACACACACACACACACACACACACACACACACACACACACACACACACATCATTCATGTATAATCTGGGAAGAAAACTCACAAAACTAGCACATTCTTGGTCATGCTGTGCTGCTGTGCTCCTTCTGTACATTAATAAGCTCTATTTAGTCTTATGTCAAGGTGCCCTTGTGCACTGATACATTATAAAACCATACCAGAGCCTCCTACGTCCTGCTATTGCTCTCTATTTCCAATCACTTCTCCTTTTAAGCTCCCAAATAAAAAGAGGAGAGCGAGTCAGAAAAACAATCCTTTATAGCCCCCGGTAATAACCCACTGGTTTTCGCCAAAAGGAAATGAATCCCTCTATTCTTCTGCTTTTCTCCCCATCCTTTCTACCTTGTATAAAGAAGAAAACAGGGGACAGAGAGAGAGAGAGAGAGAGAGAGAGAGAGAAGTCTTTCTCTAATGTGCTGAAATAATGCAAAAAAAGCATTAGTGATTCAGATGTGTGTGTGTGTGTGTGTCCTATGGATTTTCTAGAAGAGTGCATGTAAAGTTCACACATCTGCCATCTCTACTCTATGTGAGATGAAGTGTACAATCATGGTGTCATTCAGCAGCTCAGTGCACACACATGTACATTAGCATTTCATCACAATATCATGCTTTCAGACTGTACTGATTGTACATCTCTTCTTCTATAGTACACTGACATATAAGTAATCATGTATGAAACTTTATTTAATTCAATCCGCTCACATCCCATTCCATACCCATGATGCACTAGGCTTTTGAGCCTTCCTGGTTTCTGTTGCAGTGGAATTGCAGAACCTGTTCTCTCAAACAAATCCATCACAGTTACATTCACACCTAGGACCAATTTGGTACAGCCAATTATCCTAATGTGCCTGGTGTCTGTGGACTGTGGGAGGAAACCTGGAGCCTGGAGGAAATCCACGCAGGCACTTGGAGAACATTCAAACGTTATTCAGAAACGTGACTCAAACCCAGGACCTTCTTACAGTGAGGTGAGAGTTCTAACCACTATGTCACCACTCACTCACTCACTCATTTGCGAAACTGCTAAATTCTCTTTTAGGTGGGGTACACCCTGAACAGCTCGCCAGACCATCACAGGACCATGTCACCCAATTTACTACAATAATATACAAATATGTTTTTTCGCAAAGTTGTCTCAAATGTTTTGAAGTAACAAATAAATCTGTTTTGTGGCATGAAAAGCCATGATTCGCTTACAGCTGACAGGTACACAGGTCACACCTCCCTTACTGAGAATTTCAGAAACAAAGACCAACACTGCTTTCAGTATGACTAAAAGGCAAAAAGGCCACAGCTCCTTCATCTGGTCTGACAAGCACGGAGACCACACCTCCCGTACTGAGTCTCAGAGATGCAGGGCTTTGTTTCTTTGACTGGGACTGAGAAGTACAGATATTTCAAAACAAATACAGAAAAAACCCACCTGAAATTCATTTGATAAATAAATTCCATTCAATTTGATTGTTAGACTACTTTGAACAAAAAGTATGATTGAAACATGAACAATACAAAACTGTGCATTTTCAATATGTACAACTGAATGAATTCAAAACTGCTTTGAATGCTGTAAACAAAATAATTCCTTGATAATGGACTTGACTATGTTCCTAGTTATTAACAAAGGCCTCAGTCTCTTGTGCCTATCCACAACTTTATCCCTGAAATCTTTTGACACTGCTTTGCTATCCATAGTTGATTGTTTGCACTTAGTTCCAATTCTAAGCTCTGAAATGTCCCAGGAAAATGATTACACTTAATCAGTGAGGTAAGTCAGTTAGCTTGGTGTGCAATAAGAAGCTGATTAGTTACACCTGATTAAATTTACTATTACTATTTTTAGGGGAGGGGCTATCCTTTAACCATCTCATTTTTTAAATTGTTGCAATTATATCTTTAACTTGGCTGTTATAACTTGCCTTAAGTAAATACAGCTGCAATTTTTTTTTACCTGTTTACAGTATGTGTGTCTTCATTTAGAATATTTAGAGGGAGGGGGTGATTATTTTTGATCTTATGGTTATGGGCTAGAAAAATAAAGCTCATATGCTGACTAAAAAGTAGTAATGCAACAGCAATGAAGTCTGAGAGCTTCTATTCCAAGGGGATCCAACCACTACAATACCAGTGGAGGAAGTGTGTAGACCTGTGGGTGAACAATGTTGGAAAATAAACCACATTTGGTCAAATCTACCATTGCATCATGGTCATTATATGAACTTTTTTAGCCCATCTTTCTAAAACTAATTCAACAAATTAAAATTTCCTCAAAATTTGCTTGACTAAACAAGTCTCTGAAATCAGAAACAGAGCTCCAGTGTCGACTAAACTGGCTGCCTTCCACAGTCTCTTTCTTGGGCACCATAGTTTGCATTGGTGCAGGGCTGGTTTCATTTGAAAGCCACATTTTTTTTGTTTGTTTTTTTCCTACATATTGTTATGTAACAATATATACTGTATAATAAATGTCAGTCATTAAGTCCTGCACACACTCTTTAACTCCTTTTACTCTATAGGCTGCGCAGATTGGGACTTTTAGTGTTCAGACTAGAACTTTTTAGATACATAATAAATAGACTGCTGCTTCCTGAATATCACATTCCCACGACGCACATAGTCAAAGTTTTTGTATCATTAAATATCTGATAGCAATAATAAAGCCTACATACATGGTAACAAACTATACTCTACTGGTATATGACTTTGTCCTATATTATCTTAGCCACGCATTCTTTAAGCACACACACACACACACACACAGAGAGAGAGAGAGACTGTTCCCCTCCTCCACACACTTATCATCTTCCTTTAGGGTAAAGCAGGATGCCCCAGCTCACAAGCTCCATCCTTTAATCGGGCCGTCATGGTCTCAGGCGCGATTAATAAGCTCGCCACCTCCAAATGGTTCGTCTGAAATGACATTTGCTCCAAATGAGATTCTAGCAAACAGCCTGAGACGAGGGAAGGAGGGAAAAAAATCCAATATGGAGATGGTGTCTGCAGGAGCAAACCCTCTCACCATGTCAGAATAGATTACTGCTCCTTTTCCATTACAGCCACGGATAAGGTCGGAGGAGATTATTTCCCCGGCTAGCCTAGTGATGCTGGCTCGGGCTGGCATGGCGATTTTGGAAAGATATGTGCAAGGATCCGGGACACTGGAGGAGCAACAGAGGTCATACACACAAACAAAATTTTTGTACAGTGCTGTAAAGATGAAGGTGACTCGAATCCTCCTGCACCCATTAAACTTTAATCTTATTCGTTTGGACTTACACACACAAACACACACACACACACACACACACATATACACACACACACACACACACAGTTACAATGGGGCCTTTTTGTCCCTTAACAGGGATCTGACATTCGAGTTCTGCCAGCACAGACATCCCAACTTACTTTGGCCCACTTGCTCATTCATGCAATTCTACAATCAATCAAATCAATCATGCAGATACAGAATCAGCAGTTCTGTCTTCCACAAACGTCCATCTTTTATCTTAATTTTTCCAGATTTATTCTTTCACATTTAGCATGTATATGAATACAAAGAGTAGAAGTCAGGATGGCCTAATGGTTAAGGAGGTGATTACTCTAGAGGCCCAATAGAAAAGCGACTGATGTGAACAGCAACTCGCGGCCGTCCCTTTTCATTCCCAAATTTGCGGCATGACATTCGCAGCATCGCATTTTGGTCGCCCGGTTTGTAAACTGATCACAATAAATTACAAACGTGTTTGAAATTTCCACGAATGTCGCAAAAACGAGGCTCTGCTGAAGAATTGCTTCAAACTCTCCTCAAACAGTCCACACGTGTCATTAGAAGAATTTGGTTCGCAAGTTATTGTGTTTTGTTCTCAAGACTTCCACGCGGAAAGTTTGAAAAGACTCAGACTTGCTGGCATCCGCCATATTCTATGTATTTTGTCATCATTTTTTTGTTTGTGCTAATAATGCGTGAATAAAAAAAGAAATGGTTTGAGAACAAATTTATGATTTATGATTTATATTTAGGAAATTCCCTTTTTTTTGCCAAGCATCTGTAAACCAGTCGCAGATGACTCGCAAATCAGTCGCAAATTGTCGCGTGACCTTCATGTCATATACGTATTTAAGCCGCAAAATATTCGCTTGCATGTGTTGCATGTGGAGTCACAAAACATCTTGTTCACAATTTTTAAAAATAAAAAAATCTAAATAAATTATTAAATAAAAATACAATTTGTGTCAGTTGCTTTTCTATCACACCTCAAGCATGATCACCCGCTTAGAGAAGCAGGTTTGGGACCGAACCGGAACACTGCAAATACATGCTATCTAATCAAGATTTAAAATCTTATCCCCTGCCAAAAATTCTTTTTGATCTTGTTTTGGGAATAATATTCTAAGTAAGAACAAAACGTGTAAAATTATTGATTTTTCTTCATTATTGTTTGTATCCTCTTATATCAAGTTAAATTGCGTATCTGCCATACTAATAAATTATCAGTAAGATAATTATAAGTGAGATAAGATTTTAAATCTTGATTAGATAGCACGTTGTGTGGCGGTGGGAGATAGTAAGCAGCACTACCCCTTCCCCTGCCTTCATGGCTGAAGTGCCCTTGTGCAAGGCACCTAAACGCCAACTGCTCTCTGAGCACCGCAATGTGGCTGAACACTGCTCTGAGCCTGTAATTCAGTTAACACTGCAAAACACCTGAGTAAAAATAAATAAATAAATAAACATCAGCCAGTTGACCACTGTATAATTAATAGACTCAATAAATATTTAATAAAATGAATTACATACCAGACTTGCCAAATGTATTATCATTATACAGAGATGATGAATTATAACTGCTTTGAGTGAATTCACACAAAACCGCACAAGAAGACAAAAACACATTTGTTATACCGGTGTGAAATCAATACGCGAACTTTAAGAGTCTATTAACGTCACTGGTAAAATGCCACGGCGCAGATGTGCCGGTGCACACTTAGTTTTGAAAGGAATTGATTTGATGAAATATTGCATGCTAACCCACACTTACTGATAATAAATTAATGAAGATAATAAATTAATTAAAGAATAACTTTACCCACAGTTCTGAACTTAACTACATTTACTGCATTCTTTGAAAAAAAAAATGCTAAAACGTGGGGTAGGCAGTTGGCTGAGAAGGAGGGTGTGTGTGTGTGTGTGTGTGTAAGGAGGGATTTGAAAAGGGGTGGGTGTCGGTGTGGGGAGGAGTTTGAAAACAGGGGCGTTGAGAGGAATGATGAGTTCCACGCAGTGAACTCTATGAGCAGAATGTCATCGTGTAACTTGTCACAATGCCAGTTTGAAGACATTACTAAGTGTTGGACACACTACCTCACACCATTTACTTCAACAGAGCGTAACTGTAATTTTGACATAAATTAAGAGTATGGCTGTGCGATCTGACAACAGATATCGGATTATGGTAGAAAATATCTATAGTTTCAACATTGTTTATTTCACTGTGTTGCAAATCATTCTGTTCATGGCAGATAAGGCTCATTAATCCATACGAAGCTGTGCGAGAACACCACTGAGATCAGTTCTGTTCAGATCAGAACAGTTCCCTTCTGCCCTATTACAGGTCAACACATTGCACAGTAAATTAATATTATAATTATGATGAGGATGTGTGATTTGTGCGTGTGTGTGAAATGAAAACTTATGATTACAAAACACATTTTTGATAACTAGCCATTTTTAATGCTTCACGGGTAATGCTAATTATTTTACCAGTTTAACACCAGCCACATTTAATTTTTTGACACTGAGATCAGTTACAAAAGATTTTATTGCTGTTAACGCTTCGGCCGGTGGCAGACTTCAACCCTGCAACTGTTTTAAATGTATTTATTTTTTGCTTTGGACCTGTCCAACTCTCAGTAAGTGCTCCGTACTTGGCACGCTGCATCCAATACTAGCAAATAAGCTACTGCGATTCCACTCATGGAGTTCACTGTGTTGCATGAAAATGTGGGGATGGGGGAGGTCGGAAGCTACCATTGCTGGTTAGAGAGCAGTAAAGAGTAGCGGTATTGGTCATCCTTACAGCATAACTTGTGTTAATATAATTGACCTTAAAAATCACAAAACTGGGTAATTTTATCCCTTGGATTACTAGCGGGGGTTGAACCTATGGTTAGCAGTTGTTTTTTCCTGAAGTGACATGAACTCGTTGGGCGAGGTTGTCCAGAACAAGTAAACAAGTATTCAGTAAACGACATTTTAGGTGAAAAAAATCTGCAACTATGGCAGCAGTTTGGAGGAAATGGGTGTAAATGGTGATCAATATGAACCAGAGAGTCTTGTGGAGACAGTGAGACGACACATTCTGGTGACTCCGAGGATGAGGATGCTGCCAAAAATGAGTGTGACGGTAAATCCAAAATGGTTTATGCGGCCAACGTTTTGCCAACTCGGCTTTCCTGTCATCAGTTGGTTCAGGAACACAAAAGAAATGTTTTCCACGATTTCTGTGCCGCTTGTTTGTGCAGTTCAGCACTGGCCGATAATGTGTTATGATGCCCAGTGTCAGTAATGCAGCCCAGCCAATCCAACGAGTCCACGTTACTATCAAGCCAGAACAGCCAATCAGAAAGGAAACATGTCTCTAAGCATGCCTAGTGCCGCGGCACTCACACGTACTTTGACAAGGAGCGAGGACCGATGTTGCTGGAAGGAGCCGCTAATGTCAAACGTAATCATTTTAAATAGCTAGTAACACCAACTCACCACAGGTAGCCTTTAACTCTTTAATTCCTAATCTTCATGATGTACAGATGTACCAAACAGCTGGCTGTACATCTCAGTGGTCCTTGGAAGTTTCAGGATGATTCTAACCAGTAGAGTGTGCTTTGAGCCACTTTTAACAATCATCACTGATGCGTTTCATCACAGTGTACAGTCATATCATTTAGTTTCAAGCTCAAAAAGCACTTTTACATGTGATACTTCTTTAATGAATTAATATTTATGCCACATTTTTCATTACATCCAGCTTTGATGTACTGAAAAATATCCCATGCCATCACACACAGACAAGAGATTAAAGAGGATTAAAGACAGCAGCGTGATATAGTCCAAATTTGTCTAGCTCCTGCAAAGCCTAGTACAGTGCAAACATTACTAATAATAAAAAGAACTCTAGCACATGCTTAACACAAACAACATGTGTGTGTGTGTGCGTGTGTGTGTGTAAGAGCGAGGGGGGGGGGGGGGGGGGGGGGGGGGGGGGGGGGGGGGGGGGGGGGGGGGGTCTGCAAAACATTGATAAATCTGCTTCAGGGAGAAATCCCACCATCATCAACAAATACAGTCTAAATCAATACACAAAAAACACACCAGATGTATATTTCAAGAATCACTGAGCAGTATATGTGAAAACACACACACACACACACACACACACACACTCCAAGGCTGGCTCTGAAGCATGTCTGTGAGAGAGAGAGATAAAGATGTGAGTGACTGGATATTTGTCAGGGTGTGTGTGCCTGCCAATTGCCTATTAATCACCCTCCTGCTCCTGAGATGACTGATCTGACTCATAGTGGAGTCAGGAGAGAGACAGAAGAGATAACAGATGAGAAGAAGGAAAGGAAGCAGCATTTTCAAATTAATGAATTAGAATTTTACTGGATTGAAGCTGCAGTGCATTTTTTTAGTCAGTCTGTCTGTTGTTAAAAATGATATACTTACCAATTGTGTAGTTGTAGTAGGAAAGCTAAAAAAAAAAATACAAAAAATGGAAAACGATACACTTTCTTGTTAATAATTTGCATGAAATACCCTTACAATATGTAAAAAGCTATATAAAGGAGAAGACAGCACTAGGTAAAAGTTAATCTCATTCGAATATCAAGATTAAATTCTGAGTGTGATACCTTCCGTTTTAACGATTTTATAGACAGTTATTTGAAAACTAAGTCTCAGACTAATGATGTCATCAACGCTCAAGTTAACATGGAGGATTTTGGCCTCATACATCATTTCTTTCGGAATATCAGGAGTTTGTGCTTAAATATATTAATCTTGGTGTAGATATAGTTTCTCACTGTACAGGTGATGATTTTAATCTAAACCTTTTCACACCTCTAACATAAATCTGTCAGTAAAAGGCATGAATGCATCAAAATCCTATACTTGTACATGTTAATTTGGGCCTCGATGACATCATCATTCTGAGACTCAGTTTTCAAATAACTGCCCATAAAATCGTTAAAACATGAACTTTTTCGGCCGGGTTGTTCAGCACAAGGAAACTAACAACGAGCAACATTTTAGGTGATAAAACTCCCCACATACTAAAGGCTGTTACCTTTCAGTGGTTCCTTTTGGCGAGGCACTGCTCCCGTCCATTGTCATCCTTTGACTCTTTATGAAGGAATTTACATCAGCTCAGCATCCGGTTTAAGATGTAAAAGCTTGGGCTTTGTGCCGAGTAGTTCTGCCTGGAGGTCACGCCGATAGCAGGTTGGATTGAAGTGGTCATCGCAGACTACTGAATTGTGTCTGAAAGGAAACGTTTACGAGTACGGCCTGTGCCGATGTAATGTTATGTTTTTCGAGATGTCTGCACCTGTTGTTTGTGCGGCCATATGCTTTGCATTTTCCTGGCGACACACAGCTCAGCACTGGTCGATAAGGTGTTATCTTTAACTGGTGTCTGCTACATGCAGCCCAGTCAACAGGACAAAACAACAAATTTATTTCACTACCAGTCACTACCAGGCCTGAAACAGCCACTGATGAAGGCAACATGTTGCTGTGTATGGCTAGTAATTATACTTGGCGAGATGCAAGGACTGATGTTGCCTGACGGAGCCAATGATGTCATACGTGATCATTTTAAAGAGCTAGTAATGCAAAATGCACAGTTACCCTTTAAGATATCTGACCTTGCTCTGACCTTGACCCATTTTATGGGATAGCCCTATGAACCGACAACCCATTGGTCTGACAGCCCTACTCATTATAGATGGGCACTTTGCTTAAATCAGTTGGGCACCCTACATAGTTCAGTTGGGTTAGGGTTAGGGTCGGACCAATGTGCTGTTGGAATATAGAGCTGTAATCGTATGGGTAAATTCAAAAACATGACCAGGTAGTTTGCTAATTTAATGTATATATTATTATAATTTATCTCTGAGAATTTGTTAATTTTTGAAATCTTCCTTATAATCTGCTTGCAGTTTAGAATCACCCGATTTCTTTAGTTTTAAAAAGAAAAGCATGCACACACACACACACACATACATACGCTGTTGTATCCATTTGATCTGTTAATTAATGGTTTGTTTATTGTTTTCCCCGGTGCCTATAAATAGTACCCAACAGGGTTTCATTAAGGAAGATTTTCTGAAACAGGTGTTTACAGTTTAAAGTGCAATTGTGCAAATTTGGGAAGTTGATGTGGATTGATAATTCATATGAATATTATTGTGTACATGCAGATGGACAATAGAGAGTATAGAGTTTCTATAGTCATGCCAGATGGACATTTGTCATATAGCACAATAGTGTAAGGTGTAGCTGTCACTAACACCCCCCCCACCCCCCAGTGCAGCTAACCGGGTTATCAAATTCCGGCCATGTCTCTCACTGTCTGTGGAGAGAAGCATGTAAAAGAACCATTGCTGATTTTCGTCAAGAGTCTTTCTGCCCTGCGATGCCTGGCAAGTTGTCCAGGGCTTAATCTGCTCTCGCCCAAAGTCAGCTAAGACGGGCACCAGCCTTCATGCAACCCTAATTAGGATTAACTGGTTCTTAAAATGAATGAGAGCACAGTAGTGTAAATAAATAATAGCTCATCCGGTGTAAATGTGTTAAATAAGTAATTTTTTACAGACAACTGAAGCGAACGCCAGTCATGTCTCTGTCTCATTCATTGCTTCCTGCTTTTTCTGAGACGATATAAACATTTAACTGTATACATGGTCATGGTTCTGGCTGTTACATATACAGTATAACCATCGATCAACCATAACTATATATATATATTAATGTGTGGATGGACAGGTGGATTTATTGTTCATGTGTTGTTATTTTCTGCCTATAACATTTGGCTAAAATAAAAAAGGTATTTTTTTTTTGTTTTTACCAAAACTAAATGTTTTAATGTTTTATTTTCTTTCGAAACTTGCCGTGGGTAGCTTCCTTAAAAGCTCTTGTCAGGTAAGTATTCAGTTCAACAAACACATTGGCAAAGACACAGTACTTAATGGTGACTAAAACCTTCCTAGCTGAGTACAATTTCCTACACAGTGAATGTCGTGCATTGATCAAGTTGTTTCATAGCTGAGTGTCACAGCAAACTGGATCAGGGTGTAATCAGCTGTCAAAATGTCCACAGTGCTCGTGAGCCACAGCCGGAATGAGATCTCGAAATGCAATGTTCTCCTTCCTCACTTCTGTGAGTGAGTTTAGAATGCTGTAACTTCACTTCTGGTTGAGACATACTAGGTTTGCAGAAAATTCACCTAATAGGAAACTCATATAGTGAGACATAAACATATGCTTCACCATACATCCACACCAGTACAGACTAGTGCGCTGGAAAAAAGAGAGACCTTTTGATATTTCAACCTAAGAAAGTGCAATCATACGAGGTGGTGATTTCCTGTTTTGCTAATATAGCTAACTACAGTATCTATAGCACTTTAGCTACAAATATGTATAAATTAACTTGAGATAGTTAACCAATGTTTTCCTCTGGGTATGCTGGTTTCCTCCCACAGCCCAAAGACATGCACTTTGACATACTGACTGGCTGTTCCAAATTGCCTCTAGGTGTTTGTATGAGTGTGTGTGTGAATGGTTGTGCGTGTTTGCCCTACGAAGGTCTGGCGAGCTGTTCATGGTGAACCCAGCCTTTGCCCACAGTCAGCTGAGTAAGAGATGATGGCCTATTAGAGGTTCCTGCGACTCTTATAGGATTAAGCAGTTCATCAAATGAGTGCCGCGATGGCCTGGCAAGCTGTCCAGGGTGTACTCTGCCCTTGATCAGAGTTGGCTTATAAAGTCAACATTTGGATAGACAGCTAACATTGCCTTACTTTACAGGATATGCTTGTGCTAATTGACATCACTTTGGCTAAGCTCACTTGGTTTGTTAAGATGGAAGACCAAGCAGAATATTAAATGATAAACTGTGTCGGTGGTGGAAATGAAAAAAATAATTTGTATTTAAATAACAAGTAGTATTACTACTCAACTCGGTGGCAGGGTGGCACAATGGTTAGCACGTCCGCCTCACAGCAAGAAGGTCCTGGGTTCGATTCCCCTGCCTCGGGCGTTTCTGTGTGGAGTTTGCATATTTTCCCCGTGCTGGCATGGGTTTTCCCCGTGTACTCTGGTTTCCTCTCACAGTCCAAAAACATGCACAGTAGGCTAAATGGTTCTTCCAAATCACCCTAAGGTGTGAGTCTGAATGGCCCTGCAATGGTCAGGTGAGCTGTTCAGGGTGTTTCCCGCACTTGACCATAGTAAGCTGAGATTGGCGCCAGCCTCCCCGAGACCCTAATTAGGATTAGAAGGAAATTTGTACACGACTCTGTGTTTTGTATTCATTCCACCACTGCACTACAGTCTGAGGTAAAATAGTGTAATGAAAAGTAGCAATGTTAAACTGAGAGACTCTGCATGCAATTTCTCATCATTAAAGTTCCAATTTGTCATGTGACTGTGTTAAAAATAAATAAAAAATACAGCCGTTACAGTATAATGATTTGGATTTTCTTTCAGATGTTTTTCTATTTGTTATTACATGACTAAGGGCCTAAAAATCACACAGTAAATGATGTCAATCAGAGCTGCTGCCCACTGCTTGTTTACTTACACTTAGAATTCACCACCCACGTGCCAGCACATTTTCAGCCCTGAAGTTGTTTGTGTTTGTGTGTGTGTGTGTGTGTGTGTGTGTGTGTGTGTGTGTGTGTGTGTGTGTGTGTGTGTGTGTGGGCCACAGGGGTGAACTGTCAATCCAATGTGTAGGTTCAAACACACACACACGCGTGCACGCATGCACACAAGCACGCACACACACACACACACAAAACACAACACGCACACACACACACTTGTATTTTTGTGGGGACATTCATTGATATAATGCATTCCCTGTCCCCTTACCCTAACCCTAACCATCTCAACTAAATGCCTAATCCCAATCCTTACCTTAAATCTAACCTAAATCTAATCCTGACCTGACCCCTAAACCCAAGTCTTAACCCTCAGACAGCCCTTTGAAGCGGTGACAACCAGCCACTTTCCACAAATGTCAACTCTAGGCGGATTAAAATCATATACTGGTCCTCAAGTAACAAGTAAAGTTAAATACACAGATAAATATAAACACACACACACACACACACACACACACACACACACACACACACACACACACACACACACACACGCAGAGACTGTTCAGATATTGTGTTTACAATAAATCTTGGAGAAGGTCTGGCCTGGTGCAGAGGTCAGACCCAAGTTGTGGAAAAAAACACTGGATCTTTTATTACTCTGGCAGCCGCAGTGGGAGGGGTTGAAGGATTTCTCACCAGCATATCATGCAATAATTACCAGAGCATGTCAGACAGCAGATGCTGGATGAGGCTGAATCCTCTACAATATATTTCTTTTTTCTTTTGTTTCTTTAAGTGTAAAATGTACACAATCGGACGTGCAAAAGTCAATGCTGTCTGCACCACGTCTCCAAGTCATTTAATAAATGGAGGATTTTGTAGACTGGCATAAAAGTTTGGCTATTGCTATCTAACACCTTGAGCGAAATCACCCAGCTGTTATTTGCACTTGCAGCCAATCCAGTTCACACAATACAAAGTGCAGCGGCGAAATACTTTCATGGAGAAGGCACTTACAACCGACAGTAGCCTGTCACGTGGACGAGCCATATTATGTACAAGAAAAAAAATAAGGTAGCATTATGAAAGCGCCTTTCTGTGACCGGTCATGTCAGGCGTGTGGGCCGACTGCTCTGCGAGCACAGAATTCTGAAAAGCTGCCATCAAATCGGTGTAATTATCCTCAATCAGCAGTCAGCAGCCGACTAGCTGAAAAGAGCACTTACAGGCAGGCAGGCTTCTGTCGGGTAGGTGGGTGGGTGGTTGTTGCAGGGAAAAAGAAACGCCATGTGAAGGGGGAAAAAAGGACAAAAAAGAAAAAGAAAACAATTAAAGGGGAAAAAGCGAGCAGAAACTGAGACGCAGGAGAGCGAGAGTGGCAGATATACTAATAAGCTGCTAAAATGGTGCAGTGAGGGACTGAATATTAACGCACGTGTCAGTAACTCAGCTGTGATGATCTAATCCATTCCGCATCGTTATCACACAGAGCCCGAGTGCAAATACCTCTAGCTTTACTGCCTCTTATCAGTGCCTCATAAAGCAAACAGATGACAGAAGCCTTGTCTGGCTCTCAAAGGTAGAATGGCCTGTATATGCAGGACAAATAAATCTTCTCCATGAAGAAGCCTTCTGATTTGCATCAACCTCTGAATAAAAGTCCACTTTAAATGCTTAGTTGTCGATTACAGAGAACGATTGCTGATATTGGAAAGAAAAATACGCACCTCCCTTCAGTGCTCCTTTAGAAGCTGCCAGGGCACGCCAGGGCTATCTCAAGGCTACGAGAGACTTGTTGACATGAGAGTTTTTCAAGCCTCAAACCAAAAATCTGTTTGTATTTCTATTATCGCCCGTATATCAGTATGGAGACCAAACTGATGTTGCAGATTTACAGTTAGTGAAAGGCATTCCAGCAAATCCATGATGAGAAGATGAAGGATCAGGAAACTTTAACATAAGTCGAATGGAAGTCTTGGAATTGTAGTCTAAATTAGCAGCACCTCATCTCCACACTTTAAGTCTATAAACCCCGCCCTCCACCTTTATGACACCTTATGTACTGATTAGCTTCTAGCCCCGACGTAGCCCCAAGGAGGTACAATTTAACCCCGGAAGTGACAGTAGAAACGGTAATGGCCTCAAATCACCCCAGCTTGGCTTTGAGTAAATGACTTTTTAGTGGGGTCTCTGTTTAAAAGGGGCGTAAGTTTGTTTTACAGGTGACATGGTGGCACAGTGTTTATCACATTCACCTCACAGCAAAAAGGTCCTGGGTTCAATTCTTGGGCTCAAGGTGTTTCTGTGTGGAGTTTGCATGTTCTCCCCATGTTTGCGTGGGTTTCCTCTGGGTACTCTGGTTTCCTCCGACAATTCAAAAGCATGCACAATAAGCTGATTGGTGGTTCCAAACTGCCCCTAGGTGTGAGTGTGAATGGTTGCATGTGTGTGGGCCCTGCAATGGCCTGGCGAGTTGTTCAGGGTGTACCCCACCATCGCCCAGAGTCGGCTGAGATGGGTGCCAGCCTCCCCACGACCCTGATTACGATTAAGCGGCTTAGATAATGAATGAATGGGTGAATGAATGAAGTTTTGCGGTGAGGTATTGCTGGTAAGTTTTGCAAAGAGTAATATCTGCAGGATCAGGTGGGATCGATCCAAATTTCTGCAGGAGTTAGTGGGATTATTCTGAACTCCTTCAGGAACAGGTGGGATTCAGATCTTCCGCACATCTCTAGCTCATTTCCCACAATGCATGGTGGTGAGCAAAATGGCATTAAGCCATAGATGGTCACTATTGCCAGTGCCAAGAACTGTCCCTGTTTAAACATCCTTTTTACTCATCTCTCTCTCTCTCTCTCTCTC
>JAOUQZ010000022.1:5049150-5068177 GCA_028564935.1 Neosilurus hyrtlii
TGTGTGTGTGTGTGTGTGTGTGTGTGTGTGTGTGTGTGTGTGTGTGTGTGTGTGCGTTTGTGTGTGTGTGTGTGTGTGTGTGTGTGTGTGTTTGTGTGTGTGGGCAGTTAGGCATGACAGGCTGTTGCAATGGATCAGAAATGTGAAAATGCTGTCGCCTGAGGGTTGAGTACAAACACTCAGGCTGTCCATCGGAATCAAACACACATCCCACTGTGGACAGAAAACCACTAAGGGCACCATTACGTAATAAAGGAGCTGGTGATTTTCACTGCTCGATGTTTCATCTGTTCTCTCCTCAGATACGACACCCACATCCTGAGTGCTTTAAGGTTTGCTGTTTGGTATAAATTAGGTCATTATTAATAGGCAATAAGAAAAGCAAAACCCCTGCAGTGGTATTGGGTTTAAATCAGAATGCAGAGAAAATCTTCTGAAAGAAAAACTACATTGACAATAATGATTCATTATTTATTAATGAATAAATAAATGAATGAATGAATGAATTTAAATAATGATTTGTTTCTGATGTTTCAATTCACAAACACTGCCACTCAAATGTTTATTCTTTATTTATTTATTCTTTCATTTGCTGAGCCACATAATTCTACTATACACATAATATCTACTATACTCTATTAGTTGACTTTGGGTGAAGGAGGGGTACACCCTGAACAGCTCGCAGGGCCAACACACGCATACACACAACCACTCACACTCACACCTAGGGACAATCTCAAACAGGCAGTTAGCCTTATGTGCATGTCTTTGGGCTGTCAGAGGGAAACTGGAGTACACCGAGGAAACCCAAGCAAACACAGGTAATACAGAACAGAACATCAGAAATGCACCCAGGACTCGAAACCAGGACCTCCTTGCTGTGACGAGGACCTGCTAACCACTCTGCCACTGTGATCTAATTAGAAAATACCTATAGCTTAATCTCATCCCACTCTAAAGCACTTTTATTTATGCATGCAGCATATCTTGGTCTTGCAATTGATCAGACTCTAATCTACAGGATTTACTAGTCTGTTCTCCAAGTGCATGTGAGTCCTATCCTGAACATGTGTTGTTCACAAAATAAATAGATCATTAGTGGAACACATGTTTAATATTCTTCATCATTTAATTGCTATTCATTATCCTTTTATTTCTTCTGTGGCACTAATAGGGATTAAACTGCAATAAAACTGTTTTGTAAAGCTGTTTTGGACTGATCTTTGGACTGGATTCTGTTAAACATGAAACAAAATGTCTTTCTTATTAAAAAAAAAAATATGGAGAAGCTTACAATTTTGTAATATCTTGGTGTACATATGATGGAGGTTTGAATAAATACTCTATTGGGCAGCACAGTGGCATAGTGGTTAGCACGTTTGCCTCACAGCAAGAAGGTTCTGGGCTCAGTGAGAGCATTTCTATGTGAGATGTGCATGTTCTCCCTGTCCTTGTGTAGGTTTCCTCCCACAGTTCAAATACATGTACATTAGGCTAATTGGTTGCTTCAGTTTGCTCCAAGGTTTGAGAGTGAGTGTGACTGGTTTTGTGTGTGTGTTGGCCCTGTGATGGTCTGGTAAGCTTTTCAGGGTGTACCCCACCTTCGCATAATGCCAGCTGAGATCTAAACCATAAAAATGATTAAGCAGTTTGCTTAAAGAGTGAGAGAGTGAGTAAGTATTTTATGAAAATATGTGGATACGTTCAAATGGCGCATATGTGAAGTGAATGATATGTAACTTTTAAAAACTTAACAAGCTAACCCTGCAATGTACTGATGAGGTGGTCAGAGTGTACCCCACCTTTCACCCAGAATCAGCTGAGATTGGCTTCAGCATCCCTGCAACCCTAAACAGGATATGCAGTGTGATTAATGAATGAATTAATGGTTAAATATAAACTCAACAACATGCAGGCAGCACTGTGGTGTAGTGGTTAGCACTGTTGACTTACAGCAAGTAGGTTTTAGGTTTGAACCTCCTGGACATCTAGGACCACAGTTTGCATGTTCTACCCATGCCTCAGTGAGTTTCATCTGGGTTCTCTGGTTTCCTCCAAACAGTCCAAAGACATGGATTAACTCAACTGGCTAGTAAATTGACCACAATGTGCATATGAGTGTGAAATGATGTTGGCCCGACAAGAGACTGGTGACCTGCAAGAGAGTGTACACTAGCTCTTGTCCGCAGTCAGCTGAATTTGAGCTCTATCTCCCCCTTAACCCTGATGGAAAATCAGCAGAAATAATAGATAGAATACAGTGGTCACAATCATTACAAAACATGCAAGTGTGAGAGTAGAGCAGTGCTATAAGGTAGAGCAAGAAGTGTTATCAGATGTAAAGATTTAGAAAACTGTTCAATAGCTACATGGATAGTGGATATATTTTGAATTTTTGGAAGGCATGTGATGAACTAGAGACCTAGGGCACTGAGAAATTAGAAGTAAAACCAGCTCAAAATAACTGAGAATTTTGCATTAGTAAATTTCACAAAGCATACCTGCTTTTGCCTTATTATAAGGTAGCAAAGGCTTTTCCTTGGGTTTCAGCCTTCACAAAAAGGTCTCTACTTCAAGAATATTAGGACACATTTCACTCTTAATATGTTCTTCAAGGGAACAAGAGTGGTAAAAAGGAATGGAAGGCTCTGGAGCATTGATAAAGCCATATGGGCATGATCACATACTCGAAGATCTGGGATCATATTAGGTGAAAATGGAGATTGACTTCAACTGTTACAAGTCTGACTGGATGAGAGAGAAAGAGTGATGGTTTTTCAGCAATGATCTGGATAATCTGTGCATGTCTTCAGTCACCCTCTTTTCTCAGCAAAGATGAAGCCAGTAGATGTTGGTGAGGTAGATCACCATATTTGGCATTGAAAGCTATCATGTTGTTTTTTTAATTCAGTAATGATATGGTGTTGAAATTAAATCTGTACAGCAATCATATGAAGAGCACAAACTTTAGCTTTATTTGATACTCAAGTAGGTTAAGGAAATCTTGGGTTGCTGATAGATTTTCTATGTTTGTAAATTTGATAGTATCTATGGAATGAAATATACATGAGCTTTGACAAAGAGGTGACCATGCACAATTTCATATCTTCAACAGGAAATAAATAGATTGTGACACTGAAGCTAGGGAAGTCTTTAGAGAGTTGGATATTTGAGCAGTGAAATTAATGGGAATTATTTAATTTGTCCATGAAACACACTATTTTCCAGGTAGACCAGATCAGTGTAATGTGTACTCTGCCCAGTCTCTAGACCATACAAAGCATGAAAATGTTGGGGCAACTCTAATGGTTGCAGCTCCAGCTGGATTTGTTGAGTCAAGTCATCATCTATGAAATTCCCTGCTGCTCCTGTGGTGGGTGCACCAGTGACAGACCTGGTATTTAATTTAAGTAATATCACATTGAACAGGAAAACATTCAGCTTGATAAACCTTGATTGACTAGTTGGTTGACCAGCCAATTGCTTTCCACCTTCAGGAACCTCATAAACTATAGGCACCATTGGGAAACTTGCAGCGATATGGGGTTACTCCTTAACTCTAACAGCAGACCAACCAGTCCTAGCACAGCAGACATTTAGATGAAGTAAATCCAGACAGGTGTTCATGGGATTGATTCTCTTCTTTAAGGAAGACAGAGTGCTGAAAGATGGAACATTTTCTTCTCTCCAACAGTTTATCAAGCGAAATAACAAGGTCACTGAGATACTCTTGTGATGGATGGCTATCTCTGTACACTAACTCACTCATGACATCTTTACGAAGTCCCTGACAGAAAGCATTAGGAAGAGTTGGATCAGTCCATCATTAGCCTACTTTTAGTGTCTGGAACTCAAGGGTATACTCAGCTGTAATTCCTTGGCCTTGTTTGAGGGTTGGGTTGCAGTAATGTTTTTTTTTATTTTACAGTCCACTGTCCCCATAAGACAATGATATTACAGAGAAGTGTGAAGAAATGATCAGAAGATTTTGTGATTCTCGCACTACTTGTTTTTAAGTAGAAATTGCTTGCCTTAACTCTTATGATCTACTTTTTAGGCAAAGGCTTAAGTTAGGAATCCCACAGGCTCGGATGCAAATGCAAGGCTGTGTTTATTGAGTAAAAGAAAAAGAAAAATGCAACACAGTGTACTAGACAGAGAAACAAGCAGATTGACAGGTAACCTGCAGTGAAGCAAATGGGCTAGACAGAAACAAAAGTACTCATGCAAACCCTCGATATAAAAACACAAAAGAACAAAGGCTTAGCAACATTAGTTCCTGAATGCATATGGGAGACCACTAAGAACTTGAGTTTGTCTTGGTTATTTATAGAAATTGTGCAGATCAAATGTTAAAATGAATTTTTAATACTTATCATTGGAATAATGAATTTTTTTTTCTGGGCAATTAATCAAATCATTTTATAGCAATAAACAAAAAAATTAATTTAATGGCTGTTTTAAAATATATTGATCCATCTTTGGCCACTTTGTTGTCCAGCCTTCAACCTGTTCCTGGTGCAGGACCAGCTCTGTTTAAAATCAAAAGCCAACGTTTATACAAAATTTACTAGACAAGGATACAATATAACCCTTTATTATATGGCAACGACAGTACACACCATCTGGTCATAGCACAGGCAATAGATTAAGTATAAATCATTATGTATTACCGTTGTGAATTCAAGATAGCCAGTAGCCAGCTGCGCTGTGTGCTATGAACTTTACCAGCTTCCATTAGAAGGAAAAGAAGCCAAAAGCTACCTACCATGAAGCATGCAGAGACAGGATGCATATGCTAGATGAGGAGTTTATTGTGGACTGGCAACCCAAGAGATACAGGAAAGGACATACAAACAGAAAAAAGTAGCATTTCACCAGCTTACAAAGTATAAACTTAAAAAAAAATCTTCATCTAGTCATTGGCCTTTGTACAGATCTTACCTGCGGCTCTGACTTTACTGAAGACTTCGAGGTGAGATTTCACTTTATAGACCTCACACTTAATAAGTAATGAATGAAAATTCATTCATTCATTTTCTGAACCGCTTAATCCTAATTAGGGTCACAGGGAGGCTGGAGCCCATCTCAGCCGACTCTGGGCAAGGGCAGAGTACAGCTCGCCAGGCTATGGCAGGGCAGAAAGACACTTAAGGCAATGCAGCCTACTCTTGACAAAAATCAGCAATGGTTCTTTTGCCTTTCACCACAGACAGTGGAGACATGGCCGTCATTTGATAACCCAGTTAGCTGCACTGGGGGGAAAGCAGTAACAACTTGTTGATAGTGGGGCTTGAACCCCCGACCTTGGGATCAGTAATCCAGCACCCTACCATCAGGCGACCACTGCCCTAAGTATATTATGCTATTTCTAAAAAGAGTATGCTATTTTCTTAGATACAGATTTCATTCAATTTTATGTAAAGGTAGTTTTATGTATATAAGTGGCCTATTGGCAGAAAGTCATCCACTTTGACCTTGGTAATGTTAAAATAAATTCTTAGCACGTAGTTTGTGATCTGTTATTAAAAGTTTGTTTTAAAGTAGCATATAAAATGGTGGATGCCTTCTGATGAAGATAATTTAAATAATTCTTGATAAAATCAAGTGTATGGTTAATGCAGACAAATCCATTAACATAATTCAAGATCAGGCTAGCAGAGGTCAGAACTTTAAATTTGAAGCTAAGAAAATTAGGTAGAAACTAAGTATTTTACCTGAAAAACTACACAACAAGCGCAGACCTCTGCCAACGACAATAGTCAACTATTCTGTGATATGCAAATCTGCAGTTTTACACTTTCTACACTTTATATATTAATATTAATTAAATACTATTAGAATTATTCCAAAATATGTCTGTTCCTAGCTAAAGCCTCCATATAACAAGTCATATTTAGGGGTATCCGTAAACCTTTAGGTCTTGGATTCAAACCCTGGGCTTAAGCCTTTCTGTGTGGGGTTTTCATATTTTTCCCATGCTTGCTTGGGATTCCTCTGGGTACTGCTGTTTTCTCCCACAGTCCAAAGGCATGCACATTAGGCTAACTGGCCGTTCCAAATTGCCCCTAGGTGTGGATGGTGGATGGAGTGTGAATGGTTGTGTGTGTTGGCCCCGTGATAGTCTGGAGAGTTATTCAGGGTATACCCTGCCTTTGCCCAGCGTCGGCAACGACCCTAGTAGAATTAAGCGGCCTGGCAAATGAATGAGTGTGTATATAAATGTGTAATCCTCTAATACCTGTCAATGTGGCTTGTTATTAGGAGTCATTGTAGTTCTACATTGGCTACGTTACATAATTTTTACTGGATTTTACAATGTATGCTTGTTAAGTGCTTGCTGCTGCCAAGGCCAAATGCCATATAACGCACCAACTTGGATTGTTTCCATGATTGCCCTGTATCTGCTCCAAAATTTAATGGGGTCTTCTTTGGCCCAATGTACACTCTTCCACCAAGTTTTATGGAAATCAGATTGGTAGGTTTTGCTCAATCCTGCTCACTGATATACAGTCAATATATACCAAAAACATAACTACACAGTAAAATCCCCAGTGTTTAATTAAAAACCTGGTACAAATGTAAACTGAATGAGTTAATTAAACCCTCCAGGAGTTAATTCAAGCCTGGGGGTTTCACTGTGTATATAAATAGACTACAGTAGGATGCAGAGAGGTCTTTCTGTCTACTGTCCAGTTTTGATGAGTTTGTGAACACTGCAGCCTCAGGTTCCTGTTGGCTGACTTATCGACAAGATGTTCGAACCAGCAGACTAGGAAAAAACGCAAAGACCGTAGATCCAGGAAAATTGCTTGGGTCATGGTATCCAGTGCATTAAGCTGTCAGGAGTTTACGCTGCTGCTCCTGGCTATGAGGTTCCTCTGGATGCTGTAATTGTGTACACAGTGGCTGAGTGAGCAGCATTCGCTTAAAAGAATATCAAACCCCTGCTGTTACTGCAGCGTGGGAGAGAGAAAGAGATTAAGCCAGACTCTCTTACTTCAGTACTGAACAGCATGTTATAACACACCAGCTGATCTGTGTCTCTTTACTCAGTGCTTCTCTCAGTCTTTACTGTATAAGAGGCAAACGTGTGACTTAAAAATAATTCATGGATCATTGATCAAACATCTCTTTTTGATATGGTGAATTGTTCTGGAAGTACAAAAGCTGTTATTTCCCAGGAAAGTCTTCAGGTAGAGAATATTGCATTTTGTTTTGCTTCTCAGTACATCCTACAAGCCGACTACAGACAGCATTCTGAACAGGATCGCAAGAGCCTACAGCGGATAGTGGGGACAGCTGACAAGATCATTGGAGTCTCTCTTTCTTTCATCACGGACATGTATACCACACGCTGCATCCACAAAACCATCAGCATTGTGGATGACCCCAAGTACTCCTCACACAATTCCTTTTCCCTCCTGCCGTCTGGAAAAAAGGTACGGAAGCATACGGGTCTTCACTTAACACTTTCTTCCCCCCATGCATCAGACTTTAACTCTCAGGGACTGGACTGATACCACACACACACACACACACACACACACACACACACACACACACACACACACACACACACACACAAAACCTGATCACCATTCCACGCCAACTCCAATCTGTGCATGGTCAAGAAACATACTTCTATTTATCATATTGTCTCTTCTTGAATTTTTTTTACTTATTTGTTAATACAGTGGGTGGCATGTCTGCCTCACAGCAAGAAGCTCCTGGGTTCAAGTACTGGGCTCGGCAATGGTGCATGTCTTTGTGTGTGTTTACGTTCTCCCCATCCATATGTGTGTTTGATCTGGGTAATCTGGTTTCTTTCCATAGTCCAAAGATATGCACATTAGGCTAATTGGCTGTTTCAGATTACCCCTAAGCGTGAATGTCAGTGTGAATGGTTGTGTGTTCTGGCCTTGCGATGAACTGGCAAGCTGTTCAGGGTGTACCCCACCTTCGCTCAGAGTCGACTGAGACAGGCTCTATGCACTTCATGTTGTTGTATGTGGTTTTTGTAGTCTTGTGTTGATTTTTTCCTGGAGAAATGTTCTTTTCTTTTAACTGTGTACTGTACCAATGGTATATGGTTGAAATTACAATGAAAGCCAATTGACTTGCCATGCAGCATGTATAATGTCTAATGTAAACTAGACAATTTATGGGTACTGGTTTTAATTACCCATGTGCCCTTCTTATGATTTGTTCTGTAGTATGTGGACGTGACTAAATTAGTGAGAGGAAAAACTCTCTTGTTTGAAGTTTTTATTAGATAGCTGGGGTTTGACCTTTCAAGGTCACTCAAGGTCAAAATCCATGTATGCCTTTCTAATAGTATTTCACAGTAGTGGCATGTCAGTCAGCACTCATTTTAAGTTATACATGCTTAAAATCCAGTAACCCTAACTTTCACTTTTCAAGGTCACTCAAGGTTAAAAATAATTGTCTCATTAGAAAAAAAACAAATATAGTCATCTATTAGCGTTTTTTTTTTTTTGAAGCTATAAGCACTCAATCTTCAAAATTCTGGCCTTCACGTTCTACCTTGACATTCCAAATCAACAAACAAATCATCTCTGTAACTCACGTAGGTGTCCTCACCAAGTTTGTTGAAAATCTGTTCACAGGTATGGTCAGGATTTTGTCTACAGTCAAACTTGCAAATAAATAAATAAATAAACAAACAGACTAAAAGACTCAAAAATGTTGATTAATTTGCTTCCACACAAACTGATGTGGTGTTAAAGGTATAAAACACCTCAGTACATACTGTCATGGGATAATTATACATTTTGGAGTGGTAAGCATCCCCCCATCATGTACCAACAGGGTTCTTTTTTATGTTTATGCAAAAAAGTTGAGAGTGCATTTTCATAAAATTTCTGCCTGAGGAGGGGCTCCGAACAAGCAAGTCACTTTACATGAGATTTTGGAAATCATCTAAATCAAATTCTCGCTCCAGGATTGTTTAACTTTGTGTTTTATGGAAATGTGACACAACAGCAGGGGGTGCTGTGTACTTTGTGTTAATTTTTGGGCTAGGCAGAGGTTTGCAGTCTCATTTGTATTGCTGTGCTCATAAAAATTGTTGCAGCACATTTGCTTTGAAGATCCGACACCTTTTCGTGTAACTGACACCTTGTCTATTTCTCATCTTTTCCTGGAATGGTTTGTACCGTATTTGATTAATTTATTCTCATCTGCACACATTTACACTGGCTCATTACCTGCTGTTGGAAGTTCAGTCAGCGACTGTGAATGTCACTACAGCTTCCACTTCTTTCCATCCCGCCTGATGTGATTAACCTACCAGCAGGACTCAAGAACCATTTTTCATCCAGCTAAGCGTCTCTATTACTGATGAACCGAATCATTGCACATCTGCTCAACAGCCAAACAACCGACGGTGATTCACACACTCATGATTATCAGCATCAGCAGGTGTCTCGCCGAGTAAACAGCATGCTAACAGTTAGTTCTAATCATTTTGGACACTTTTCCTAAACTTTCTTATATCGCCGATGAAACTTTTCTAGCTGAGTATGTCCTCCACCAAGTTCTTCTTCTTCTTCTCTCTTCTGTGTCCTTTATACTCTATAGAAAGAGCAGAACCTCATTTTTTATATGATTTGCTGTAGGAAGTAGCACCATTGCTCCTTTGGTGCTGGGTTTATAGAACACTGAGATGCCTATGGCTACGTTAGCCCACTTTCTTAGCCATCGTCAAGCTCACACAGGAAGCAACTGTAAAGACAAAGCCTTAAGCTGACTTTCAGGTCACCTGCAGCCTTAGCTTCAGTAGAGGACATGAGGACAATATGTAACGGAGAAGACGCCTCTCGGCCTGTATAAGACAGACTGAGAACCTGCAATCAAGCTAAAGCTTAGCTAACTACAACATATACGTTTTACTTTACTATTTTGGAATAATTCGTTGCAGAAAGCTTTTACACCATCACAAAGCACAAGAGAGCAAGGTATATAAGCAAAGGTCAGTAAATTAGACACACTCCCCCATGCGACAGAGCAAAAAAGGAAAAAGGTGCCTTTTATCCCACAGGGATCCTTTTAGAAGAGCACAAAACTGAGCTTTTATGTTGAGCAAGCGATGCTGCTAGTCAGAGCATGAATTTATAGAGGACAGACACTGCTTCAAGACTACAAACCGTCTATGCTTTTAGCTTAACTTCATAAAATTAGTACAAATATTAACCCTAAAATGTGCTAGTACCGTAAGAAGACTAGGACCAGTTTAGTGATGGCGTTTTTTCCAAAAATACAGTACATCCAGTGGAATAAAATCACACTTACAGGAAACATCATAGTGAATACATCGGGTTTACTTGTGTGCTTGCGTGGGTTTCCTCCGGGTACTCCGGTTTTCTCCCACAATCCAAAAACATGCACATGAGGATAATTGGTTGTTCCAAGTTACCCCTTGGTGTGTGTGTGTGTGTGCGTGTGTGTGTTGGCCCTGATATGGACTGGCGTGCTGTCAGAGTGTATCCTGCCTTTGATCAGAGTTGGCTAAGAAAGGTTCCAGCCTATAAAATAAAAATATAAACAGTGTAAAGGATATATAGTGCAAGAGTGTGCAGTGATTGCATGATGTACATGTACATATACATCCTCACGTATGTGAAAAGGTGAGTTTAAACTGACTGTTTAGTTAAAGAGACGCTCGTTGATTAATAAATGTAAAAAGAACAGCAATTCAAGTTCCAGGTGGGGGTCTAGTGATAGGGGGTCTAGGGCCAAAGTGTTCAGTGTTCACCAGTCCAGTAGCCTGATGACCTTTCAATCCTGTACAGGACCATAAAGACTCTGCACTGGGATGATTGGGATCAGAGAGGATCGGCTGCGTCTTCCTCCTACAGCGCTGTCTGTCGTGGTCCTGGATGGATGACATTTCAGTCCTGGTGATGCGTAGTGCTGATCTTCTTAGCAGTTTATGGACATTGTCATAATGTGAGACAACCAGGGTCTGGTGCAAATGCCTCATGACACTGCAGAGTTATTGTGCCCTCTACTGGTTCTTAATGTTACTGCACCTGGTAAACAGCTGCTATACTGTTCAGCTTAAAGCTAACCATACACTTGTGAATATCCTGTCTTTCATGATCAGTTTACTTTGGCTGAATACAAAGGTTTCTGGGGAAACCACCCCAGCTCATGAGCTTAGTATCTTTTACTCACTGGTTTTACATCTTGTTTTAGTTCTGTGTCTGTTTACAATAACACTAATAAGACCGGAGCAACAGTCTTGCACATGCACGATAAATTGGCAGTGGAACACAGATTCATAGAAAGTGGAAAAGCCTGATTTCAAGAGAAATAAAACTAGTATGGTGCATTTAAACCACCCCAAAGCGACCCCAACCTCTCTCTCTCTCTCTCTCTCTTTCTCTCTCTCTCTCTCTCTCTCTCTCTCTTTGTCACAAACCCACAGATTACACCCGACATGTTTGAAGTTATTTTAAACTTACAGATTTTTCAATGTTTGCTTCATCTGTGTCTGTGCTGAGCTGATGGCAGCCATGATGATAAGATGAAAGTTCTGTGCTCTTGCCACAACATGGTGATGTTCACTAATATAATGAGCCCAGTGCAGGGGGTCACCAAGCCTCTCATACAGGAGTAAACAAATGGTTTCAGAAAGGCACTGTAGCCGATTCCATTATGTTTCCAAGAGATAAGATTTTATTTCATGTTTATTAATATGCCTGGCAAATGAATGAGTATCTTTAATGTGAAAATATATAAGCAGGGCTGAAGGATATTAAGTGTGTATTTAAAGTAAATGTAAAATATATATATAAGGCACTTCACATAAAAAAATAAATGTACTGATGTGGTATATATGCAACTAATTCATTAATTTTTTCAGTTGCACTCGCAAGCACCATAGGAGGAAGTGGTGCTGAGTGGTGATGCAGCGACGCCTAGTGGAATAGTAGAAATAATGTTTTCCCGACTACTACTACTACTACTGCTATCATTATTATTATTATTATTTAATGTTGGAAATTAGCTGAAAGTATTCAGAAATGTGTGTCCAAAATCAGTGTTGCAGGGGAAAAAATAGATAAATAAAATAAATTTGTGGATGGGAAAAAATCCCAAGTTGCAATAAATCAGTGTTAAAATTATTAATGTACATTTGAGTGATGAATTAATGTACTTCATTAAACCAAAAGTGCAAATTTTACAGTGCTTAAAATTATATTGAAGTCAAACTTGAGAGTAATCTACTTTAGAATAAACTTCTAATGTAAAGAACAAATTTACTGAGGATTTCTCATTGCTTGGTGAAAAATACAGGCATGCAACGCATCTGTTCTATAACCGTTGGCACCCTTTAACAAAATGAAGAAAGATCCATTTATCCATCCATTATCTTATTCTTCAGGTCATGTGAAAAATTAAGCTAATCATAACTAATAGCATGAAAACACCACACAGAAACGCCCATGCCTGGGACTTGAACCCAGGACCTTCTTGCTGTGAGGTGGACATGCTAACTACTACATCACTGCTGCTGAGAGATCATACAAATGTGCAAATATGTTTTGAAAGAAAGTCAAAGGATAGTCATGTCTTAAAACGTTAAATGAAAGAAGCATTTATTGGATTCAGCAACTTTTTCTTTGAACGTGCCAATAATTTTGGTATTGAATGTGTTTCTATGTAACTTTCAAACTACACTCTGCACACGTGGCTTATGCGGGTTATTTCTGTCTGGTTGGCATCATGGCTGGCTGTAGCCCATTGTCTCTGGATTGGTTATTCCGGCATCAGGAAGCACTGTGGTGTGCATTAGCTGCCTCCCTCTATAGCCTGACCCTCACGGCTTTTGGCTTTTTCATCCCTCTGCACCTGTTCTTGGATGTCAGACGGCACGCAGGAGACATGTGAGCATGTGCGTCCCTTAGAAGGACCATGATACCTACGCCTGTGGTGACTTTTCCTCCTTGGTGACTCCTCCTTACACCTAGTCAGGTACGTCTTATGTGATTATGGAACGGACGTTTTATGTTATTATGGAATTGTGCTTTGAGATGACGATCCTATAAGTCACATTTACAATATTAACATAACATCTCTCCCTACTTGTCAGGTGCAGAATGGACGAGAGCACATTCGAGACATTTGAGGACGAGCTTGGGGCAACACAACAGGATGTTCCTCCTCAAAAACATCCCAGACAATCTCGTCGGCCTGGTATTCATCTACACAGACTGTCCACTAAATCTTTTTTCTACACACCACTACCTAAAACTTAGCACTGCTGATTAAATATCAAGTGTGTCTTTAATGCGTCAAGCAAAATGACGGATAGTAACATCGCCTTGAATGGATTGTATTGATGGGGAAACAAAGCCACTTATCTTCTCAAAGTTTTAAATCAGCGGTGATATTTAAGGGACTAAAACCACCTGTGTGTCTAAATTTACACCACTGTGGCCGTGACCAGCGCTGAACACATACTGGAGCATAGTCACAGAGCAATAGTAACATGACACCAGCTAGCATGACATACACTTTAAACTTAGTCCTCTTCTCTTTCTGCATCTTCCTTTTTAATTTCTTTCTATAATAACTTTCCCTTAAAATATACACTGACTTTGAACCCCTGTCTTTCAGAGATGTATCCACAAAGAAAGGGAAGAGAGGTAAGTTAAGACGTTACTATTAGCTTTGTAAGTTGTACCAACCCTGTCCTGGCCGATTGACCTATTCAGCATTGTTTATTTACATTTATGGCAGACACTCGTTTACATTTGGCAGAACGCTCTTTTCGTGGTTGAGGGTAAACGGCCATGCTCAAGGGCTCAACAGTGGCAGCTTGATGGTACCGGGATCTTAAATCCCCAATCTTTGGATCAGTAAGCCAGAGCCTTAACCACTGAGCCACCGCTGCCCACATTGTTCCCATCATGAAATCACATACTCATGTCAAACTCCCATCATCTGATGCAGCAGTGCGAGTTTTTTATTAACGGCGAGCCATCGGTGCATTCATGCAAGGATTTCAGGAGTATAGTTACTTTTTTTCTTGCCAGTAATCACACCTGAATGCCATCAAAGGTCAGCAGCCTTATGCGATAACACAGGAATGATTGTATTTATGCTAAAACCCTCTGAAAATTGTACATAATATCCACATATTACGCACGTTTTGGGTTCAGATTATTTGAGTGCAGTCATTCATTTGGTGAACTGCTTGCTTTTACTTGGGTCACAGGAAGGCTGGAGCCTATCTTAGCCAACTCTGGGTGAAGGTGGGGTAACCCCCGAACAGCTCACCTGACCATCACAGTGCTACCATTAACACAACCATTCACACTCAAACCTAGAGGCATTTTACAACAGCCAATTAGTCTAATGTGCATGTCTTTGGACTGTAGGAGGGAACCCATGCAAGCATGGGGGACACACAAAACGCCTTTGCTGAACCCAGGGCCTTCTTGCTATGAGGCAGACATACTAACCATCGTGCCACCCAGGGTTCAGACCACTGAGTTCTATATACAGCTCCATACTTCAGCTGGGGCGCCAAAGACAACCCCACAGTTGGCCATTTCCGGCGTTACGTGTTCACCTGAGAATCATGTAAGCTAAAAGAGAGCAAGACAAACTTCATCACTTAGAAGCAACGCAGTGGCTAATCCTTCTGTATACTGGTCACAGAACTCTGCTACTAAACTCTATGCTAACTTTTGTCCCACTAATAAACTATTAGTTTGTTACATAAATATTATGAATGCAGTATTCTCTTCAATTTAGGACTTTGTCTGCTCACTACAGGAACCTCTGGCTGTCCAGCAGATCCCAAAGTCTCTACCTCGCGAGGTTCCAGTCTCAAGAGGTGGTAGGTGCTTTAAATGTATAATGCTAATAGTACATGGAGACTAGTTGGGTTTTTTAGCTACTTAGCATGATGCAAATGACTATTGTAAATCTACTAATACACTGATAGATATCACTGATACTGGATGTCAGAGCAGGGTTGTCAAACTTTTTGCAACCAGGGACTTCAGTCTCAACAAACATTTACATTATTATAATTATTCAGTGATATCCACCAAGTGTGAGGTGAATAATTGTTTTAGTATATACTACATGGGAATATAATAAAAGCAAATCAAATGTTTATGGTTTACTTTATATGTATTTTAAAGCAGTGATTTTCAGCCACTGTGTGAGAGATCGTCAGGTGTACCATGGGAAATTATCCAATTACCGTTGGCCATTGTCTGCGCTGTAGTGACTGGCAGAGTAATGTAATACTCTTCCATGTCAGAGTGGCATTAGGTAGCTTAATTGCCTTAATTATTCTTAGAGACAAGAGAATTAGTGATGCATGCAAGTTTTTAAAAAGGAAAAATGCAAACTCCAAATTGGGCCCTGGACAAAAGTCTGACCCAGATGAAGGCCCTAATATGAGTGGTGGTCAAAAGAAAGTAAAGACAGTGAGCTCGTGTCTATACAGTGAAAGCTATCATTTTTTCGGATTTACTTCATTTTAAATCAAGCCGATGGACTATTTTGTTCTGCTTCGTCAAAACACAGTGAAACGGGCAACTTTTTTAAAGAAAAATCACAAAGGTAAATGAGAGAGCCCTCAAAGCTAGCTACGCTCAAAGCTAAATCAAAAAAGTCTCACACTGTGGCAGAGACATTAATATTACCTGCCTGCAAAGCCGTTGTAAACGAGATGCTCATTGAGGAAGAGCTTCGTGTATCTTCATCTAAACAGGCATATACTGTAGCTATAGCTACAGAGTGTCATTTTGTAACATTTTTGGGTTGTGATTTGTTCAATTTAAAAAATGTGCCGTGACTCAAAAAAGGTTAAAAAACGCTGTTTTAAAGTATTTAAAATAGTTTAACTTTACTGTATTGTTTTCATTATCCCGAGTTTGTGGGGGTGGATAATGTGTACACAATGTGTGAACGGTGCAATCAGATTGGTCCAGCATCTCTGGATAAAAAAAATTATAACAAGCGGATACTGGGGCGGCACTGTGGTGTAGTTCACACCTCTGCCTCACAGCCTGGGTTCGAGTCTTGGGCTCAGGCATTTCAATGTGGGGTTTGCACGTTCTCCCTGTGCCTGTGTGGGTTTGGCTGTTCCAAATTGCTCCTAGATGTGAGTGAAAGTGTGAATGATTGTGTGTGTTTGTTTGTTTATTTATTTATTTAACATCCCAAAAATACTACTATAAACTGTCCTTTTTTCCCCCTTTTTGTCTTTCTTTCTTTCTTTTACGTAACCCTTCACTTCTTGTTCACAGTGTCAATGCAAAAGTCATCATCCATTCAGAACGTTGCCCAGATTGAAACACCATGGGAGGGAGTGACACTTAACCGCTGTCTCTTCTTAGCCATCACAATTCTGGTCCTCACTTCAGGGTGGCAAAGGCTACACGGTCAGTGCAGTGTGCTTACGCTCTGCTTACAAATCCCCTCTACTCCTCACACTTGTTTTAGTTCTCATTACATGGCTGGCGTGGTGGCGTGGAGTCTTTTGCTTGATGGTCCTGTTTTTAGATTTCTTAACAAATGACAAACAACAATTCCCAACATTGCGGACGGCACGGTGGCACAGCAAGAAGGTCCCAGGTTTCATGTCCCAAACTCAGAGAGGGCATTTCTGTGTGGAGTTTCCATGCTTGTGTGGGTTTCCTCTGGGTATTCTGGTTTTTTCACACAGTCCACAGCACATCAGGCTAATCAGCTGTATCAAACTGCCCCTAGATCTTAGTGTGAATGGTTGTGTGTGTGCTAGCCCTGCGATTGGTTGTTCAGCTGTTCATGGTGTACCCCACCTTTGCCCAGAGTCAGCTAATAGGTTCCAGCCCCTCCTGCAGCGCTAGTAGAAATAAGCAGTTCACTAAATAAATGAATGACTGGTCTGAACCCAAAATGGGCCTAATGTGCAAATATTGTGTGAAAATTTGAGAGGATTTGATCGTAATGCAATCATAACTGTGTTACCGCATAAGTCTACTGACCTTTCATGTTGTTTGGGTGTGATTATTGACAATGGAAATTGTTTTTGTTGTTGTTGTGATTTTTATAGAGTGCTTACGAGGCCGCAAATATGGGACGGATATAGAGCCCATAGGTTCTGTGCACACTGTAGTAAGGAAGTACCGCTTACCAGTACCTGAGGTATGATAAGCATATGCTCTAAAGCCACATGGTGTATTTAATATTAAATTCTACTAAAACTCTTAAAATTATTTATATTCTGTAAATATTATGCATAAAAATAAACTTATATATAATTTCAAAACAAGTGCCAGATCAGCAAAAAAGGAGGCAATTGAAACAAATGTATTTTTAAAATCCTGGCCATTGTAAGGTTTTTATATCATCTGAGCCAAACCCAGTAAGGCTGATACGTCACTAATTAAAGAAGAAGAAGAAAAAAGATTAACTATCAATAACAAAACTGAAACCCAAAAATACAGGCTCATACACCACTACACAGGCTTGCATAGAAAAAAAAACACCCAGTCTAACTCAGCTAGGCAGACAACTATCGCTGAGCAAAACACCCAACATTAACAGGAACACGGAACATGAACTCATTAAACGGATAATTAAACTAAACTTGCACTGGTCCACTTTAAAGCAGTGCCTAAATCATCATTCATTCATTTTCTGAACCGCTTAATCCTAATTAATGTCCTAATCCTAATTAGAGGCTGGCGCCCCATCTCAGCTGACTATGGGCGAGGGAGGAGTACACCCTGAACAGCTTGCCCAGCCATCACAGGGTAGAAACACAGTGCCTAAATATATATATATTAAATCTAGGACAACTTAAGGAGCAGATGTCCGGTGGGAAACAAGATATCTGGTCAAATAAATTACATAATAAACTAACGCATTGAGCCGTTCCCAAAAATATTGGCCCCCTTTCAAAGAATAGGATAAACTATTTATTAAATGTTACTTTTATAAATAAAAAAACAGTTCTTTTATACAAGGATCTCTCATTACAAAACTTTTTCTTATCATTTATTATTTTTATTAATATATTGCTTGCTGTCAAAAGCCATGCAGGGGTTTCATACACAGATGGACACACATACCTTTGGAGTTATATTAAGGGCTTTACAGATAAGTGTATAAAAATTTTGAGCAATTCAGAAAACAAAAATTAGAGAGAGAGAGAGAGAGACTTAAATACCCCCTTAGTGTGTTTATCATCTTTCTGTATCTTACCTTTAGCCTGACACGACTTTGTGGGACACATTTTTATGGTGGCTGAGCGATGATGATGATGACCATAATGATGAAGAAGGAAGCAGAAGAGGCAAGTCAAGAAAGGAGACTCGAGAAAAAACTATCCGAGGTCTGAGACACAAAGCCATACCAGACAGAAGACTACTGAAGGGAAGAGAGGGCCGATTTAAAGCACGGCGAGATAAAGCAAGACAGGACAAAGAGGAGAGTCGAGAGCGCATCAAAGCAGAAAGAGAGAAAATGAAGAGACACAGAGAGAAGAAGCTGAGGGGAGAAAAAGAAGAGAAGATAGTTAAAGATACAGTAAAGGAGGGCAAGAAGAAGGTTAACAGATGAAGCTAAGTGTTGCTGTGATGTAATTGTATCCGATCAGGATGTTAAATAGCTTTTGGGTTTTTTTCTAAATGAGTAGAAATGTGGATGTAAAATAAACAGTAAACATGAACAGAAGATTCTCAGTGCTTCTACATACAATGCAGTGGAATGTGTGCAAGGTTACATCGATAAATATAAATAAAACTCTGGGAAAATAAATAGAGCGGATTGTGTAAAAAGGTGCATTTTTCACTCATTCCATCTTCTCTCCCCACTCATTCACTCATTCCATCTCACTCTCCATCTTCTCTCCCCACTCATTCACTCATTCCATGTCACTCTCCATCTTCTCTCCCCACTCATTCACTCATTCCATCTTCTCTCCCCACTCATTCACTCACTCCATCTCACTCTCCGTCTTCTCTGCCCACTCATTCACTCACTCCAT
>JAOUQZ010000022.1:5076823-5101653 GCA_028564935.1 Neosilurus hyrtlii
TACAAAAAATATCTTTAACCGTCCTTTCATCAGTGACTTTTGAAATGTGGGAGGGTTGTTTTTTTAGTTTGTTTTTTTAGGGTCACCCTGTACACCAGACAGCTGTCTTTCATGTACAAACCCAGATAAGAATTAAAACTGATCTTTTTTTAGGATCAAATCTTATATAATATGAAGGGAAACAGTGTTGGACCCTTAAAATTTTTTATTTGTAAGATTGTTAATGGGATTTTAAAAAAATAATAAGAAATAAAGTAATTAAAGATGACAACCAAGTAAGCTTACAAAGCATGAATTCGATTGCCCTCTTCCCAAAAACTTAAAATATCTGCACTACAAATCCAAAATAATACACCCCCCACCCCCCATATCCTACTCAGTACATTACAGAATCAAGAGGAGGACGTTAATATTCACGCGCTGTGTTTTCGGCTAACCGGCTAACGCAACAAGCTAAAGCCTATTCATTCTGAACCAGCATTTAAACTTCACAGTTTTCCGTCAAATTAAACACACACTCGAACTGTAATCACCTACAACAAAACCTTAAAATAATACCACTTCCATAAACACATTATATTTTCATTTTATACATTTTTTCTTACTTATTTCAAAGTACCTCACGTCCACCGTGCGCTTGTCGCCGTAGCCTCCACAATGCGCATGCGCTACACCAGTTTCCTGTTCCTGTTGTTTTGAAACATAAAACTTTATTGAAAATCTAAAATTGACATTTTGATCTCAGAGATCTGCGCTTATTGTTATGCATTTTTTGTATAAATTCCTCATTTTACGTGTTAACTGATTTATTCTGCCCTTTATCTTGTAGTATTTTCCTAATTTAAGTGCGACTTGATTATAAGCTCGTCACACTTAGAGCAAAGAAATCCTATAATAATAGATCGGCCACATGCCACTACCAGCGGTTCTTAGTGACGCCATGTTTGAAGTGTGATTGGTGGTTGGATTGCACTGTGATTTTACAGCTGTATTTTTCATTTAAATTTCTGAACAGTTTTTTTCCGTGTATTAGGGTCGCAGGGAGGCTGGAGCCCATCCCGGCTGACTCTGGTGAAGACGAGATAATCCATACACAGTCAATGGTACACTCTGAACAACTCCCTAGACCATCTGCATCTTCCGTTTTCATAATAGTTTGAAGAGGTCATACTGACCCGAATCAGAATTTTAGATTTGCCAATAGTTTTTTGCTTGTATTATTATTATTATTATGAATATAATAAATGGACACTGGTGGAGTATGTCAATTTTTTTTTTTTTTTATTATAATCTTATATATTGCAAATATTTACATAATGAGTATATATGCAATAATATGTCATAAATACTATATCGCAGAAGACTGTAAGTAAGTAGACATTATCGGACAGGGTCCATAATTTTAGCATGTATTTGCACAACGTCTTGAACATTTTCCAAAATGGTTTAGGAGACCAATTCTCAATCGGCAGATGCAATGACAGGAACCACAGACATGGGTGGAATCAATGGGTGTAGCAATGACCCTGGCCTTCTGAAACTATAAGACTATTAAAATACCAAACAAAAATAATAACAGGATAATTGAATTTGAAATAGGTACCGTATGTGCTGCCAGTGATCGGTGTAAAGTTCACTTTAATTAACAGGAGCTTGGACTCCATTCTTGTTTAAAATGTGTTTGGGAGAAGCAATTAACTGAATGAAGGCTAATGGAAATGTCTACTACAACAACAACAATAATAATCATGTTTACATTTGTCATCATTCAAGTTTAGTGCAGTGTTTCCGGTGTGATATCTGTTTTTGCCTGGTACTAGTTGATTGCACTTGGATCAGAAGATCCACACACCTCATTTCCACAAACTTAAACACTGCGCATAAAACGTAACGTGCCATCTACATACCTGGGGATTGCCTGTGTAATCACTTTGTGTTTAACCCCTCTCAATGGTGAAAAATGAGACCCAGTAAATAATTCACAATCATACATTGAGCATCTGGGTTATACAAAGCAAGACAGTGAGCATTTTGATTCTTTTTTTCCAATCAAAAACTTTTTCTATTTTTTTTAGTTTGTAGATGTATGTACCTCTTGTATGCAAGTAATGTTATAACTAATACTGTACACCTACCTTTCCTCTTAGAACAGAAGCAATCTGTGCTGCGGAATGTCTCTTTCCATGTCTCACACTTCCAAGATGGCGGCAGCCTGGGAAGCTCGCGCCCTATCTAGTATTAATATGATATCAATAACAAAGACTATTTTCTTCTTCTTTGAGGTTTGGGTAGTTGTCGTCCATTATTGTTGCATTACTGCCACCTTTGGGTTTTACTCGTCTACTACACTCTTGTAATTAGTTGCTTACACAAACCTTTTATTTGTATTATTATTATTATTATTATTATTATTATTATTATTTTAAAGAATATAATGTACAAAACATTATATTCTTTAAAATAATAATAATAATAATAATAATAATACAAATAAAGAATATAATGTACAAATACTTTTGTACATTATATTCTTTAAAATAATAATAATAATAATAATAATAATATAATGTACAAAAGTATTTGTTGTGCAAAACTTACATCCTTGACAAATTGGAAATTGGGAAATAGACAACAGTATCCTTTTACAAACATAAACATTCTCTCTGTTCCACAGTGTCCCCACCCTCAACACATGTTGAATCCATGTATTTAATTTTAATTACCACTAATGGAAGATTCTGATGTATGACATGTATATTGCTAAAACTATAAACACACACACACACACACACACACACACACACACACACACACACACACACACACACACACACACAAACACATATATATTCACACACTAATTTCTATAATAGAAAAATAGAACCACTTCAATGACTAGAAGAGACAACATATGATTAGACTTTTACGATATAAATATAACCATTTCTGAATACATATTTCTACATAAAATATAATAGATAAAGTTAGATATAAGAAAATTAAAATATATACAAATCATATGTGAATTATGAGTATAATTCATATCTATGTAATATATTATATAAGAGGAAAACATTAATAAATCAGAATATCAATATCAATCATATATTTACATAAGATGTCTATTTAAGAATCTATATACCACACAGAGAATGTATATACTACACAGAGAATCTATTTACTACTCAGACAATTTATATACCACACAGAGAATGTATTAAGTACACAGAGAATTTATATACCACACAGAGAATCTATATACTACACAGAGAAAAAGAGAAGCATTAAAGGCTGTACAAAGCACATAGAGAATAAAATGTAAATGTACATTCTCAAGTTAAGTTTACACATGAACACATCATCCCCATCTCAAACTTTTATTATTACTTCTTTACAGTCGCAAATTCGAACAGGAATATGCTGCACAATACTCTGCATCTCGCTGTTTGGCTACGTACTATCTGATTAGTGTACTACGTACTATCTGATTAGCTACTGGTCCAGTATGGCAGCCACAATCCTCGCGCTCCAACAGCTAATGCGGCGTTTACTCTTTATTATATCTATGTCATAGCCCTTCTTCTCCTGCATGAAATTAGGACATGATTCATTTGCCGTTCCTTAACACGGCTTGTGGGCCGCATGGTGGTGTAGTAGTTATCACGTCCACCTCACAGCGAGAAGGTCTTGTGTTCAAGTCTTGGGCTTGAGTGTTTCTGCGTGTGGAGTTCACATGTTCTCCCTGTGCTTGTGAGGGTTTCCTCCCACAGTTCGAAGACATGGACATTAGGCCAACTGGCTGTTCCCAGGTGTAAGTGGGCCCTACAATGGTCTGGCGAGCTGTTCGGGGTTGTTCCCTACTTTAGTTCTATATTATGTAAATGTCTTGATTTGCCTTTTTTTATTTCCCTTTCTCAGTCCAAATACTACTACCATTGTTTAATTATTTGCCTATAAACTGGGGGAAACGACGCGCATGCGCAGTACGACGGAAGCTGGGTTTGCCTGTACGCGTGCGTGTTAGTTGTGCGCATGCGCAATGTCGGTTAGGTCTGGATTCAGGAGACGCGGTGAAGTGAGGCGAGTTCGCCGTGTGGAAGTTTTCCCAGGCGCCGGGTGTTGTCTCTCTGAACAAACGAGAAGGGAAATAAACTGAAACCCGAGAGTTTTATCAGCAGAAGTGGAATAAAACCTGATGTCATGGATGAATCAAGGGAGGAATATCGAGGAATCTGATTAAAGAAGAAAATGGATGAACTGGAATAATCCAGTTGAGGAGGATCTGTGTGGAGCTCGCGCTGCCTGTGGACTGATACATCCAGTCAGATCACCTCAGTATTAGCATTAACATTAGCATTGACGTTAGCATTAGCAGGATGGGGTGTTTAGTCGTTCAGCAGGCTGGCTGTTAGGAAGTTAGTGTGGACTAGTAGTTTATAATGCGGTTTAATGAGAAAGAGCTGGTGTTCCTCAGCCGCCAGCCGTCAGAGAGAGCGGCCGAGCTGGGCATGAGGGGACCGAAGAAAGGCGACGGTAAGATGTGGAGCTCCCTCAGACAAACATCTGTTCATCTCTTCCTACACTTCATACTTTAACCACAGCTTTCTTTCATTCTTTCTTTTACCCCTTCGCAGTTATGAAGAAGAGACTCGTCAAGCTTATAGTGAATTTTCTGTTTTACTTTCGCACCTATGAGGAGGAGGTGACAATCTGAGCTTCTGGTGTCCTTGTTGTTGTTGTTGTTGTTGTTGTTTCCTCTTAACTACTGATTTGCTTGATAAAGAATATCACACTGTGAATTGTATATATTTGCAGCCCATTGGTGCTTTGCTTCTGGAGCAGTGTCGAGTCGAGAGAGAAGATGACACCATTTTCTCCATCAGTGAGTGAAATTCTGCATCAGTGCTGGTGATTTTATTTTTAATAATGACCCCCTTTTTGGGAGTAAAACACAATCAGTATATATTGTCTGTGGTGAAAAGAATCACCGGCGGCGTAGTAGTTCGCGTGTAAGCCTCACAGCAAGAAGGTCCCAGGCTCGGGTGTATCTTCAGGGAGTTTCGGGTTCTCCCTGTGCCTGCGCGGGTTTCCTCCGGGGGACTCTGGTTTCCTCTCACAGTCCAAGGACATGCACGTTAAGCTAATCGGCTGTTCCAGATTGACCCTTGGTGTGAATGTGGATGGTTGTGTACCCCTAATAGAGGATTAAGCGATTGGGCTAATGGATGAAAATGATCAACGACGGGCTTGAAAAGTGTTTTTGTCAATAACAGTTCTTTATATTGAAACAAAAAAATAAACACATCATGTGTTTATATAAATCTGTGTATAGATGTGTGTTATGATATGGAATGAGGTCCGTAGTGGTTAGCACGTCCACCTCACAGCAAGAAGTTCCTGGGTTCAAGTCCGGAGCTCGGTGAGGGCGTGTCTGTGTCAGCGAATTACCCTAATGTGTAATATATCTTTGGACTGTGGGAGGAAACCCACACAAGTATAGGGAGAACATGCAAACTATACACAGAAACACCCAAGTACAGAGTCTGCATGTTCAACCCATGCTTGCGTGGGTTTTTTCCAGGGACTCTGGTTTCCTCCCTCAGCCTCCCCTGAGATGTTTAATGTATGTGAAGCAAGTTCCTGTTATCACTTGCAGAGACAGTTTCTCACCAGTATTTTTTTTCTGCCCCTCTCTTAAAGTTCATTCTTGACATCTGAGACATGGATAATGTCCATAATTTCAAATAAACCAGAGTTTCCATGTAGTGTATACTAATAGTTTATACTACATGTAAATGATGTAATCGGATTGGTCCACTATTTTGGTGTTAAAAATCATTATTCCATGTGGATAATGCTTGAGTCAGAATGATGGGCACTTATAGTTTGTCACGGTTATTCAGACAGCGTCATAATGGTCATTCTTTAAAATGGTAAAGAAAACCATAAAAATTCTTAATTTAGTTTGTTTTTCTTGTATTTCTGTGCAGTATGTAACACAATTTTGAATTAGTTTGCCGGGTTTCTTATGTCTGTGTAGTATGTACTAAACTCTGTGTGAGTATGCAAAAAATACTCTGTAGTGATATTATTACGCTTAGAGTGCAGCATGCACTTGGACAGTCTTGCTGCCACTGTTGGGCCCTTGAGCAAGGCCCTTAACCCTCAGTAGCACAATTGTATAAAAATGATAAATGTAGGTCACTCTGGATAAGGGTGTCTGTCAAGTAACAGAAATTTTAATGTAAACTATGAGGGTCTGCACCTGCCTGCACTGAGAGTTCGTCTGCGGGCATAGTCCAGTTACATCCACCTCACCTTCAATGCATAACTGTTGATTATTTAACAGAAATAATCCAGTGTGCCACATAGTCTGTTGCATGTCCAAAGGGATAAAGTATTTGATGAGCCGCTTAGCCGTTTGCTAAGTAAACAGACCTTTGTTCCTGGTTGTTTCTTTGTTCTGCACACGCACGCACACACATTCACGCTCATTCATTTTCAATGTTCTGTCCTCAGCTTTCCTAGATGAAGGCGAGAGAAAGTACCTGTTTGAATGTACCTCTCGGGAACAGTGCGTTGAATGGATGGATGCTATTATAAAAGCCAGGTTTGGACATTGCTTGTTCTTTCTTCCTTTTTTTTTAAACTGTTGTTTGTTTTGTACTTCATACTGGTGATGTACTGCTTCCACTTTGCTGCATATTTTTTCCCTTGCAGTTATGAGTTTATGCGCAAGAACCTCATCTTCTATCGATCTGAGATCCATCGACTGACTGGCAAGGTAAAGGACAAGTCTCGGTGTACTCAGCGATGCGACTGATTCCATAAATACAGTATAACCCATATCCAGTTTTTAGTTTTCTAACATATGCTTTATTAGCATGTGACTCACAGCGGAATGAAAGGAAAGCCTTCCAAACTGTCCTGTTACACTGAAAACTATATTTTTATCATCAGGTGGTTTTTACCTCCATCTATGAAGTTGCAATCTGATAAATTGTTTAGTAGTTTGCAAGAACCTGTTTGAAAAGGCGACGCGACATCACGAGAGTTGAGATGATGTGGACGCATCAGTTTCAAGAATGCAAGATGCCAGCAACATTAACAGTGAACGGATATTAAACTTATAAAATGAGCATTTGAATAATAAATTCAGCTCATCTGCACATAATAGTACATTACAATGTCACTCCCGCCCCACGTGTCACAGTACAAGGGTGCCCCTTTGTGTGAGGATTTTTTACTTTTTTTTTAATGAAGGTTGTAATTAAAATAGCATGTTTTGATGTGCATGTACATGCACTATGTATGCAAACTTTTTTTTATTAAGCTTTGAGTTAATTTCCCTTTAATAATAGTAATTTATGTCACAGCTTTTGTAACAGATGCTTTGCTGAGTCTTGTTTGCTTTCGTTCTCAATGCCAGGACCCATTGGAGCAGTACGGGATTTCGGATGAGACACGTTTCCAGATGAGTACCACGCTCCCCTCTCCTCATCCCTAACGACGCTTCAACCTGCTTTGTGCAGAACATTTTTATTTTAAAGGAATTGATACACTGCTGTCATTTTCCTCTTCAGATGGGATGACGGGGTCACAACACTTCTGCTGTGTCTCAATTTGTGTATTAAGTCTACTTCAGAGTAGCACACTTGCCTAGGGCGTGAATTACGGCAGGGTAATTTCGTTCACGTCTTTTAATAGAATATTATTCACATTTTCTTGACTTGTGTGAAAGCCATGCCTGTTCTGTACGTGTTGGTGTTATGCACCATTTGATGTAAATCATCTGGGTATTGATTGTATATTGCAAAATAACACACTTAAATCGCAAAATCACAAGAATGACTACGCAACATGAGATACAGCTCTTTTTTTTTTTTTAATGCTTGGTGAAAAGGCTACTGTGAGCTGAGAATGAACAGGTAGCAGTGGGATTTAATGAGATCGTTCTTTTTATTATTCATTTTCACTGGTGGTTGTCTGTTAGCTTTGAATGTAGCAATTAAAGGAAGTCACAGGTTTGTTTATTCATTGCTGTATGCAGAAGCAGTCTGCTGTTCTGTTTTGGATATGTGTGTGTGTGTGTGTGTGTGTGTGTGTGTGTGTGTTGGGGGGGTTTCGGTCAGATAGGTTTCACTTCATGAAACTGTGGTCCCTGCAGCCCTGTTTTGCATGACGTGACACTGAGCGAATTGCACTGAACTGAACCACTTCCTGTGATAAATGCGTGACTGTACAGTATATGGCATTTTGTTTGTTGTTTATTTGTCAGGTGCAATAAATATTTTAAATAATTGCTGATGAGGTACGGCAGAATGTGGGCTTCAACCAGTCTTACATTTCAACCTACTTTTGCCTTTCCTGTTAATTTGTGCATTCATGACCAAGCTTTTAACCCTGAAGTTTGGTTAATCTAGGATTAATTATTAGTCATTTGTATATCATGGGCATTAAATGTAAAACCCGACCACTGTAGAGTCGGAAGGAAAGAATTCGCCAACAGCCAGATTTGATGATAGAAAATAGTTTCATGCTCAGCGTGTCCACCCAGTACTTAGGTTTTACTGAGTGCCACTAGAAGACATTTATGTAAAGTAAGCATACTGGGAGAGTCAATGTTAGATGTGTAATTAATTTCAACACAATGGAGCAGGCCTGTGAGAGATTTATCGTCTTTGTCGTCTATACTCAATAATACACTGTGATGACATCCATCGGCGTTTATTCCAGCTATATTTCTATATAGCTACAGATCTGCTGGCCTTAATATTTTTGATGGTATGCCATGGTAGGCTGTAGTATGGTTGATAGTTTGAGGAGGTGTTCTCAATTTCAATTCATACATTTTTTTAGTCCCACCCCCTTTTCCTTCTCATCGATATGGATAAAGATCTGTCCGTGTATAATTGATTTTACTAATATTAGACACGTACACTACCAGTCAAAAGTTTTAGAACGCCTCAGTTTTTCCAGTCACCAGTTAAAAAATAGAAGAAAAAGGTAGCAGGAGTCATGGTACTGTACTGTTTAACACAATGTAATCAAACATTTTTTGACTCGTTCAAAGTAGACACCTTTTGCGGATATTATTGCTGAACACACTCGGGTTTTCTTTGATGGAAATTAAATATTCTGCCCTACAACGCTAAAAGGAAGTACGTGACATTTTGGTCAAAAATGAGATTTTGCAATTAATGGGCTCTGGGTAGCTGTTACCAGCTTATAAAAGTGTGTTTGTGTGAAAATCAAAACCAGCAGTGCAGAATGAAATTTGAAAAAAGAAGTAAGTGACACAGTTTGTTCGTATTAAAATGCCAAAAGGAAGTAAGTGCACTGGAAGTAAGTTACATCCTTATGATCGGGCTCTGTTGTATTATAGTATTTTTTGAGAATCAAAAACAATAAATAGACAAGTAATAAAGATATTTCTATTTTAAGTCCAAATGATGAAAGTTTTATGAAAATAAAAAATGACTGTCTATGTTTTCACAAGTGTTGATAGCCTTGTACTGAGCACTGTTAATACAGGTGAAACTCCAGAAATTAGAATATCGTGCAAAAGTTCATTTATTTCAGTAATTCAACTTAAAAGGTGAAACTAATATATTATAGAGACTCATTACATGCAAAGTGAAATATTTCAAGGCTTTATTTGTTATAATTTTGATGATTATGGCTTACAGCAGGTAAGCCTTGTAATTTAATGCCAGTGAGTCGACAGCAGTTTTGGGAACAGCTACCAGTATGAGAGTTCATCAGATCAGACACTGAAAATACTTTAAAAATGATTTAGCACTTTTATACATGTACGAGACCCACTGTGACTATTAAACTAATCATTTCTCTTGATCTCATGTTATGGTGTTTTATTATTTTTGCCTTATTTGTTTGTGGGATATTAATAATAAACTTCTAAAAAAAAATTTGCCATTTGTTTCCTAAGATGTATATAATTCAACTATTTTGTAACCACGTCAGAAAAGGGTTGTTAAAGATCCACAGACAGAACAGTTCTTTAAACAGCTGGAAATGATGGCACAGTTTTTCCATGGCATTTCCTCTTAGACCTTTTCAGGAATCTTTATTAGTGAAAGTGTTAGAAAGGACACGTTCAGGTACAAAACTTATTTCAGCAAACGGCGCGTTAATGATCCTTCAGGGGAAAAGTCCGATTGAATGCCTGAAGCATAGTGAGTTCTGTTTGGTAGCATTAATAAATCATAAGATGAACATTCATTTACAAAATGTCTTTCCAATCTTCCCAGCTGTCTGTAAATTTATGCATCATTGTATTATTAATATTAATGAAAAATTAAGTCTTATTTTTTTAATAAAGCGTTTTTTTTCTGGAAAAGTTGCTTTTAATATTTCTTTCTGGGAACATCTACAGTTAAAGTATGATATCACTACAATTACAGTGCAGGGGGTTAGTAAACTATTTCTCTCTCTCACTGACCTTAAGTGCAGATTTTAGGTTGCACTCCTCTTCCTATTCAAAGCAGGAATCTTTAAGGCCAAAGTGAAAGATTGTTTGTTTTTCTGAACACCAGTGTTACTTTCTTATTTGACAAAGAAATGCATACAGATTGTCACAGTGCACTTCACCAACTATCGTAAAAGAATGTTAAGCCAGATTCACACAGGAAGCGTCGAGCAACGCGGGTGGTGAAATTTTCTCAAGCGCGTTCAACTAAGCTGAATTTCACGCAGCACGATTTAAGCGATTACCAATCAGAGCTTGAAGATACCGTTGATTGACAGATGCTGCCAAACACTTAGTTCCCCAAAGTGTTTTACAGAAAGAAAAATTGAACACAATTTTAATTACTCCGCCCACATCAACATGGAAGACTTGGCTTACTATTGCCGTGTCTAAATATCCTGGATAGTAACCGGAACTGCTATGCTTGGGTTCACTTTTCTGAAACCATCAGCATTTCCGTTTATGTATTTATTATATACATTTAATTCTCCCATTTCATGTCTCACAAGGACACTAGCTCTACGCCGCTCATATTTTCACTTGAATGGATTTTTAAGTGGGGAAACATGCATGGGAGTTACCTAGGCAACAAAAGCTGAGGTCGTTTAAGCGGCGAATCAATTCGCTTCCCTTGCAAGGCGATTTCAGGTCTACTTCATCGGTGATCGGCCTGTCGCTCGTCGCTTCCTGTGTGAACGCGGCTTTAGACTCTAAGCCCTGATTTGTTTAATACATCATGTAGCACTTCCTTACTTACATTATTTACTTTACTTTTATATCTATAGTGGTTTTTACTGTGGATATTGTTGCAATGCAGCTATACAGAGCTGACTTTATAAGTCCCGTACTTCCCTAATTAGCAAGACTGTGGTGATGGGGGCAAAGAAAAACACCCTGAGACAACCCGAGGAAGAAATCTTGACCAGACTCATAAGGGAAACCGTCCTCATTCTTTTATAGATCTTTAGTTTTATCATAGTTACAGTATGTTTAAAGTGCCTGTACTCTTTCCCTTTATTTTTAGAATATACATTTTTTTCACAGTGACCAAAGATCCTGCTTCATGTATGCTTCATTTTTTTTTACATACAATTCATTTGTGTATGCACACTTTAAAATTTTGTATCAACCCTTATTTTATGCGTATGCTGTAATGCTTTGAGTACACACACCTAACAGTATGAACTCTGACCTTTTAAGTATGCACATGATTAAGGTTATGTTCATGCATACTTAATATTCAAACTACGTTTTTGTTACTATTTTTTCATGTAAATGATGGAGTACGGTTTTAGTTGTAGCTTTCTCTCCAGCTAGTTGTACCTTGCATTGCATGCATTTTCTGAGTATGCAACTCTTAGTTGTGCATTCCGGAGTACCCGCCGGAAACCCACACTGGCATGGGGAGGACATGCAAACACCTCACAAAAACGCCTGAGTCCAGGAATAGAACCCAGGCCATCTTGCTGTGAGGCGGACTGCTGCACCATGTCACCCACTATTATTATTATTGGTGGTGTTCTTGCCTTATAATAACAACAGCAATAACAAGAGTGCAAACCTCCTCCAAGTGCAGCAATCCCTCATATAAACCAAGATATAAAAAAAAAAATTTTTACCTATCCTAATAGTAACCTAATAATTGAATGGTAGAACATTCCTCCATATGTTCATGGGTATGTCAGTGTTAGTCCCTCACAAACTTGGTATTTCCTCAATGAAGGATACATTTTTAATCCTCCAAACACTGTGTGTTCAGACTAAATACTAAAAACACAACCCCTGCAGCTGATCCGCTGGAAGCAATCGAGTGTGACACATATCACGTACTGCTCAGTGCTTACTTTGCTGAGTCTGCGTGCCTTTCACACACTTCGGCAAGCCTGGCCTTGTTCTGCCCCATCAGCTGCTTCTGTTTTTCATATGCTGACAGCAATGAGTGTTTCAATAAATGAGTGTGTTGCAGCAGGTTTATCTGAGCTTCACTCTAAAATCATTAAATAGTTATAAAGCCGGGCAGAACGGTGGCGCAGTGGTTAGCACGTCCGCCTCACAGCAAGAAGGTCCCGGGTTCGATTTCCGGGCTCAAGGAGTTTCGGTGTGGAGTTTGCATGTTCTCCCATGTGCTTGTGTGGGATTCCTCAGGGTACTACAGTTTCCTCCTACAGTTCAAAAACATGCGCAGAAGGCTGATTGTCAGTGCCCTTGGGTGTGAGTGTGATTGGTTGTATGTGTGCTGACCTGGAATGGTCTGGCAAGCCCTTCAGGGTGTACCCCGCCCTTGCCCAGAGTCAACTAAGATAGGCTTCAGCCTCCCCGCGTCCTTAATGAGGATTAAGCGACTTGGAAATTGAATGAATGTGTTATAAAACCAAAGCTAAATGTTGTTGTAAATTTTGCATCACTGTATCAAAAAGCTTAAACACTCTACTTTTTATTAGATGTTTTTAATTGGACGTTTCTGACATTGTTGTGACCAAAAGAACGAGATCGTGGATACAAGCGGCTGAAATGAGATTATTACTGTAAGGGTTACTGCGGCTGCCATTCCTTTGGAAAAAGTCTCATCGATGCGAACTCAGTAATCTGGCCTCTGTGCCCGGAACGGTGAAGATGACCTGGTAACAAACACTCCTCTGAATTATTAACACACAGATCCTCACTAGCTTTGATAACGCGTGCAGTGGGGCGAACCGCCAAAGGAGCTCACAATGGAAACAGATTCTTCTCCTTCTCACTTCCTGTCTGTTGTCTGCAGAGACGCGTGACTGACACAAAGGGAGTCGAACAAAAGGATTCTGTGGTTTCTGTTGTACAGGAGAAACAGCGAGGTTTATTTGTGCAAATAGAACCTTTAATTCAGCACCTTGTACTCGGAAGGATTTATTCGTATTGCACTTAATTACGGTGTACCCCAGCGCCGCTCTATTAAAAGATAGAAGAACCCCAGCAACACATTAATGGCTGAAGGCATAGCCAAAAATAGCTCGGTGGCATAATGAATGTCCTTTCTGAAAAGGCTGATCTGGATCCAGTGTCCTTTTATTGCAGTTCCCATAGGAGAAGCTGAACAAATCAACAGCTAAACTCATTTAATAAATGTAGGGCAGCTGTAATAGAAATAAACCAGGCTGCGCTGTAACAAGGTCTGTTTTCCTATGCAAACACATTTTTATATAATTGTATATAATTAATAAGTGTGTGCGTATACATATTTGTGTACAGACTGGTTTGGTGGGATTGTAATCGCTCAGTAGAAGCTTGAGCTCAGTGATGTCAGAATGTAGGATGAACTAAAAGTGAAGCTGATACTCGAAGTGAGATTCTCAATTCTTCCTCTTTCAATTACCGAAAAAAATTCAATTGAGGCTTTTTATTAAAAAAGAACATTCGGTATCACCATTAAAACATTGTCGATGCATTAGCAAAAATGAATACAGGCATATATTTACAACCTACTAAAGGACATTTCCACATCTATGACCACATTTACTACTAACATCATTACCTCAAATCTTCAGCACTGGTCTCATCTTAATCACGTTTCTACTCATCAGGATCAAAATTCTGAACTCAAGCAGCAAGGGGTTGTGTATGAGAAGTGATGTGCCCCCACTGCTGGATAAAAAGAGTAATAACACAGGTGAAAACAGTGTTCGGGTTAGCAGGTGCGATTTTAACATCTCACTCAGTTATTTGACAAAACCGATTAGTCCTACTCAGGTCACAGAAGGCTGGAGCCTATCTCAGCCGACTGTGGACAAAGGCAGGGTACACCCTGAAGAGGTAGCCAGACCATTGCTGAACTAACACAAACACAGACTCACACCTAAGAGCATTCTGGAACAGCCAGTTGTCCTAATGTGCGTGTCTTTGGACAGCAGGAGGAAACCGGAGTACCCGAAGGAAACCCTCACCAGCACAGGGAGTGAACAAACAGACTGCACACAGAATCTCCCAAGCCTGGGACTCAAACTCAGAGCTTTATTTTTGCTGTGAGGCGGACATGCTAACCACAAAAATGTATTGTTTCTCCAGAAACATCTAGTAAGCAGCTGTTTGTTGATGAGAGGTCAGAGGAGAATAGTCAGACCAGGATACAATCCCTAAGGACTCATTTATGCTCCCTTGAAATACGCCTGTGTCAATCGTTTCAACCGACACTATCCACATACAGTACTACCATGCCTCATTTATGCTGGCATCGATGTGGGGTAGTGGTTACTGTTCGCCTCGCAACAAAATGGTCCTGGATACATGTTGCTATTATTGGGTTTCCTCCGAGTACTCCGGTTTCCTCCCACAGTCCAAAGGCATGCACATTAGACTAACTGGCTGTTCCAAATTGCCCCTAGCTGCGAGTGTGTGAATGGTTGTGTGTGTTGGCTTGCGATCAACCAGCCCAGAGTCAGCTGAGTTAGTCTCCAGCCTCCCCGCAACCCTAGTACGATTAAGCGATTCGGCGAATGCATGCACGCATTTACGTTGGCATCAATACTGCACAATACATCCACTAGAGGGCAGTTCTGAGTCCAAAGCTTCTGCTTATGGTAGAGGAGACAGTAGTAATAAAAATAATGTGTTATATTATAATACGTGTATGTTCCGATGTCAGAACATTCAGCCCAGATGCACTTATTATGAACCAAACCAGTCCTAATGTCAGATATCATTATAAATTAGTTTACCACTCGCACCCTGGATATAAAGAGTGCCGCAGCAGCATCCTCAAACTCGCGCAGGTCCATGCTCGGACCTTCCTGCTCCCTGTTGGCCCCTCGTGTCTCCGCCATGGCCCGTGCCAGCTCAGCAGGCGAGATCTTGGCGCTGGCTTCTAGGTAGCGTGTGCCGTCAGACCCCTGCGAGGTATCCAGTGCCTCTCGTAGTGCGTTGAGAACAGTATCACATAGTTCCCGCTCCGCGGGCCTATCAGGACAGCACGCCACAGCAGCATACAGGCATCGTGCTCTGCGTACGTACTCGGAGAACGCCGCACACGTCATCACAGCCTGTCGGAAGAGTTCAAAGGGCACAGCCTCGTAATCATGGCACCGCAGGTGACGCAGCAGTGGGGCAGCCGCTGTCTCCGGCAAGCCACTGTCACTACACACACACCGCAGCATCTCAGTGTAGAGTCGACCCGGGACTCCACCAGGTACATGGTGGGCAGAGCCACACTGACTAAGCAGGTCATAGGCGATACGGATGTTATTGTTGAAGGCAGATCTGAAAGTAATCGAAGAGGACAGGAAGCACATTATACATGCAGGGGCTAATAAATACACTTATGGTTTGTTTCTAAATTATTGGCACCTTTGTCATTAATGGGTTAAAATGGTAACAGAAAAAAATTTAAAACGCTTAACCAAAAATATGGCGGCGGCGCAGTCGTTAGCATGTCCGCCTCACAGAAAGAAGGTCATGGGTTCGATTCCTAGATTTCTGTGTGGTGTTTTTCATGTTCTCCTCCTGCTTCCATAGGTTTCCTCCGGGTACTCCAGTTTCCTCCCACAGTAAAAAAAATGCACAGTAGGCTAATTGGCTGTTCCAAATTTACCGTAGGTGTGAGTAAGTGTGAAGGGTGTACTCGCCCTGCGATAGCCTGGTGAGCTGTTCAGGATGTACCCCGCCCTCACCCAGAGTCGGCTGAGATGAGTGCCAGCCTCCCAGTGACCCTAATTAGGATTAAGTGCCTTAAAAAATTAATTATTCTGGGGGAAAATTATTGGCACCCCTGCATGGAGCTACATAACTAATTCTGCCTTCTGTGATGTTTGATGAATAGAGTAGAAAAGTCTGTAACACAGAATGTTTCCAGACCCTTCATGGTCATCGATCCTCTCTTGTCCATGTTCATCTTCAGCTAATCTACTGGAGTTGAAGTTAGGGGACTAAGATGGTCATGTTAAAAGCATGACTCTACAATAAATGGATTTACATACACAGTATGAATCAATGCCTACCGCGATGATGAACTATTTCGTGGGAGCGGTGTGACAATGGCGTGGTGTGAGAGCGTCAGACAGGTATATTCCGGCAATTTCCCTCCCAATTTATTACACACACCTATTTTGCAGATGTATAAGAAAACAGACACAAGCATGCCATGAACATATCAGCTGAACTCACTCATTTTGCTCGAACTGCTTAATCCTACTCGGGTCGTGGGAGGGCTGAAGCCTATCTGCGCCGAGACTGGGTGAAGTCAGGGTGCACCAATGCGTAGCACGGCCGGCCGGCCGACACACACACACACACACACACACACACACACACACACTCTCCCACAGCTAGGGGACATTAGCCTAATGTGCATGTGTTTGGACTGTGGGAGGAAACCGGTGTGCCCTAGAAAACCCACACAAGCACAGGGTGAACATGCAAACCCCACACAAAGATACCTGAGCCCGGGACTCGAACCCAGGACCTTCTTGCTGTGAGGCGGACGTGCTCCCCATTACACCACAGTGGCGATATATGTAGGACAAGTACTAAATTTAAACATACAGGTGTTTTGGAGGGTGACACCGTGGTTAGTACATCCACCTCACAGTAAGAAGGTCCTGGGTTCGAGTCCCCGGCAGTACGTGTAAACATATGGGAATATATCTAATAAATAATGGTGTGGATGTAAAACCTTTCATCTTTATCCTCATTCACTGTGTTTTTAATACTCACAAAGACCTGACTGACAGTCGTGTTTAAAAAAGAAAGAGACCCCAAAAACGGGTGGATCCCCACACCTCTGGGAGTGATGCGCCAAGCTCAGGTGCCACAGCGCCTTGTTCAGCTGCAGCTCCTCCAGCTCTCCATCTCTTCCCCTTTCACCCTCTCCTCCATCACCTCCTCCACAGCTCTCAGTCTCCGACGCCTCATTAGTGAAATGCTCAGCCAAAAATCCTATCGGATCCTCCGGTCGGGCCTCCACCAGTTTCAGCAGAGCTCCCCGGAGCAGTGCGCTCACTCCGGCCTGAGACAGAAACTCCTCATCGCTCTCGGCTTTGTCTGATTTGGGGTCCGCAGCGACCCCCGACCGCCTCTTTTCCGCCATTATAACCGGCTTTAAACCTTATAAATTAGGGCTGTTTCAATCACTGAAGTTATAATGCATTCCACCTAAAAATAAATCAATATATCCGCGATAAACAAACAGAAAAAGAGCCCCGGGTTTGTTTGGAATCATGCTAGCTAGTATGCTACTCAGGCGCAGGTGTGATAGTGTTGCTATGGACACCGCTGCTGAGGCGCATGCGCAGTTGCCCAACTCTCCAACGGTAAAACAATCCCAAATGCCTCGAAAATTCCTACGGAGTGTACACATGTAGGGCACTAATGTGCAACTTAAACCAGTTTGGGATTCAGCTACAACCTAGTTCACAGTAAGAGGGTCCTGGGTTCGAGTTCCGTGCTTGGACATTTTTGTTTTGAGTTTGCATGTTCTCCCTGTGCTTGCGTGGGTTTCCTCCGGGTACTCCGGTTTCCTCCCACAGTCCAAACACATGTACATTGGGCTAGTTGTCCATCATTCGTTTTTTGAACCGTTTAACTCTACGTAGAATCCCGTGTAAATGGAGATGCAAGTTGTTTACACTCATAAATAAATGAATCATCATCCTTGGTAAACATAAACAGGATTTATTTATAACCATGTAACCAAACCCTTTAATGAGACATTACAAAGCATTTGTATTTCCTGAAAATAAAAAGCATAACATTCATAATAATAATAATAAGTAGTAGTATTATATTCAAACATTTTCTTTGTATGTGCATCAACATTTCCACCTCTATGCACACTCTGTGTAGAGGCGTGATCCATAAAATATATAATTTAATGTGTTTGGAAAGACTGCAAAACAGTAACATTTACAGTTACATCACTTGATGGCTCTGGTTCCATTTGCTATGCTTCAAATAATTTCAACCTAGATCAGAGTAAAATACAGTACAGTTGTGATAAACATAATACAGTACACTCGCAGTAAAACAGCCTTTTTTTCTGTTGGGAGGGTGGGAGGGGTGTTGGAGGAAGACTTCTTTGCTCTACTTGTACCCTTTTTTTCAAATTTCTGTATTACTTAGAGGGACAAATTAAACAACCTTTAAAAGTCCCTCCAACGTACCTTTTATGATTATAGTAATTAACTGTATACAATACAAATTTTATTTGTTAAAATATTCAAAGTTTCAAACTTTCTGCAAACTAATAATCATAGTTCAAGGTAGCGAGTTACATTCGTATACATTCAAATCACTGAGAGACATCATATTTTTCACTTTGCAAAAGCAATCCTCAAAAAGAACCAAACATTCCCAGTAAACAGTAAGCTTTCATTTAGTATAAGACTCATTCTGTTGATTTAATAGTTAATGGTCTCTGCGGATTAGTGCAAAAGTTACAAATTCTCGTCTCTATCAGACAGAGTGACATCGCTCAGTCATGTGATTATCTTTCGCTTATCGGTCAACACGCTTCTGGTCACTGGCTCCGTTACATTCGATCGCCTGATACACTTTGGTGATGATATTGTTCCCTTTTGTGGCTAAAGGGTTGTGGACTTTCTTGTCTTGACAAACCGTGAAGCTTTTCTGCATCTTATACTCGAGCTGCATGTGGTTCTGAGGGGGAAGACCAAGGCACGCCCTGTGTGACAAAAGCAAGGAAAGTCAAACTACATTAGCAACATTGCACTGAAAAGGAAATCCCTTCACCTCAGTTTATTATTCCTTATTTGTAACTTGACTGCAGCTCTTAGCTCCTCCCACTGATTAATCTGGATAAAAGGTAATACTGGGCAAGGGGCTACAAGGTGAATAATGAGTCCTATATTTAAAAATGAGAGAGTGAAAACGTGTAGCCATTACACTCAAAATCCTAAACCTCATGACAGACAAGTATCAAATAGCCGAACCGACTTTACCATTTGCTACTGTTGTCAATATTACCACCAGCACTGATTTGTTTCCTCACAGTACAAAGACATCATTTAAGTTTAAGCTCAAAACACAGCTAAGTGTGCAGTACCTCCAGGTTTCTCATATTATTCTACATGCATGTCTTTGGACTGTGGGAGAAAACAGAAGTACCGAAAGGAAACCCACGCAAGCACCGGGAGAGCATGCAAACTCCTCACAGAATAGCCCTCGCAGAGACTGGGGCTCGAACCCAGGACCTTTTTTCTGTGAGGCCGATGTGCTAACCACCGTGCCACCCAAGCATAAAAATGACACCCATAAATATTGTTTACATTGCTAATGACTAAAACAAGTATCAGATAAACATTGTACAAAAGTCCTACAACTGTATTGCAATAAATCTGTATAATGCACAAACTTTCCCGTACCTCATGACATTTTCGATGCAGGCTCGTTGGCGGAAGAAGGCGTTGACCACTGGTGCTTTGGGCGGTACGATTGGGGCCTTGCAGAGGAAGCTGAGGAGGGACAGGACACTGTGGAAGGATTGGAAGGACAAGTCCTGCTGAGTGCAGAACGTGATTCGCTGGCACAGCTCAGTCAGAATGACCAGGTCCAAAATGATGGGACTAGCCAGCAGCGAGTCCTGAATAATGAAAAAAATTAAATGTCAATTAAAAAAAAAGGCAAAAGATGCTAACTGTCACAGTAAACAAATCAGTGATCAAAGAGCAAGCTTCACACATCATGGTAATTTTTAATGACCTTATCTTCTAAAACTGCACTAATTTATCATTTCCATAAAGCCTCTTTCTCCCCGACGCAACTTGACCTGCAAAAGTTCATGGAAATGCTTTCGCAGAACACCGCAGAGCAGCGTGTGATTGTCATCGCGTGTATCACACGTTGACAAAGAGAACCGTCAGCATAGCAGCCTTCTGCAGCTACACGTGGTAAATTCTAACATGTCTGATTTTCTGCTGAAAGACCGAAAAGGTGTCATTTACGCGTGACAACGTGACACCGCCACCAGCATCGTATGACCATCGTGAACATCGACAAGCACCGGTGGTACCCTATGGTGCTCATGTTGATCATACATTTTTTTCCGTGATATAAAAGGCTGTTAATCTTCACCTCGGCTGTTGTTGCAGAATCATGCCTCAAAAAACCCTGTTTTCTGCATCTGCACCGCGGGGTGTTTCTCCTCACGGTACCCGTATAAAATTTGAGTTAGTGAGAAAGTGGTGTAAGTATTAGCACACTCATCCATATGCAACACAAAATCAGCTCAGGTTCGTGCACTTCATAAGTGACCACCCGGTAATGCACTCACCTCGCATGTGTTGTGGAGAGCAATAGTATTTGTGCCACCCATCATGATCTCTGACGTGTACTCATCCATTGCTCGTTTGCTGTCTCCCACATAGGGAACGTATTTAATGACCACCTAGAAAGAACACAAATGCTACAGGTCACAACTCTAAAGCCATGCAGACCAGCTATGAACATATAATGATATCATTCATAAGAGTAGCGCTGCTGTTATTAGAAGCATCATGAAATGACCATGAAATATTATTGCACAACTGTGCTTATCAGTGCTATGTCACATTATGAAGTGTCGAAAATATTGCACTGCTACGGTAAGGCAACACACTAATAATGATTCTTACACAGTGGTCAGGTTTCTCTCCAGGCTTGTACAGCACTGGATTGGACGCCACCATGTCGTCCACAACGTTGCTTTTGGAGATCTCTTTCGATCGGAACTGCTGTGGGGCAGACAGGTTCATGCCATCGTTGTTCCCAAGGTGATTGTAGCTCACAATGGAGGATGGCTGCGATGAAAAGGAGACACATGGTAAAGCATCTACTAACACAGCGTTCATTCCTGACACGGGTACTAAATAAAACAACATGTCTTTCTCACCTTGATTCCAGCACCGATGAGAAAATCCACCAGCACAGACTTCAGTTTCGTCTGGCCTGATTTGAAGTCATCTCCTCCTATGAAGACACCTTGCTGAACAGCCAGCTCGACAGCTCCAGGCACGAAAGTGTTCTGAGGGGAGCCGTTGATGTAGGCACAGCCTTCAAGAATACTAGCCACCGCAAACAGAGTAGAGGGAGATACTTCTCCTCCATTCTATATTGAAAAATAATAATAATAAAACATATTAGGTGGATTGCTCTGGTACACCTATCTTTAATTCAAGCGCAGGCAATGATCATGTTACACAATTTGGTGAAAGCTACGGTTGTAATACTAGCCAACAACTCATTTTTTTATCTGCTACGAAAGTGCTATCTACCCTTTTCCACATGTGAAAAACACAAACTCCAACGATTGGCTAATGTCAATGTGACTGACAGGAAACCCAGTGCATGCTGTCCCTCCCACCCAGAGAGCTTTTGTGTCATTTTGTGTCATTTGTGTCAGTCATGCTATCATATTTCAAAGAACAAAAAGTCTGAATGGATATAAAATAACTTAAAAATCAATAAATAATCCATAAAACAAGCATTACTTATAGCATTAACATGTATTAGCAAACCAGGTTGCTATTAACGATTAACAAACTTTTACATGTGACGAGAAACTGACAGTACACGAGACCGGGCTGCATATTAAAATGTAGAACCAGTCCTCTTATCTGATGTCGATAGTAATGATGAGATGCATTACAATGAACTTTTCAGCCTATGATCTTTTCAGCCCACCCTCCGACAGTACATCCTTCTCCTGATTTTTGTGACGTGCATGAAATCAGTCTTTGTGCCTATCGGTTACCTGGATGGTAGAAAGCAGGTTCTCGGCAGTGTCGTTGACACCAGTCATGACATCGGAGAATTTCTCCGTGTTTGCTGTCCACAGAACTATAACTTTGTCCACGCCGCTCTTTTCCTTGAAGTCGCGGATATCTCTGCGGATTTGTTCCATCTTCACAAATATACCCATGCAGTCAGTTTGGGTTTAGTGAAAAATAATCCCAACTACTGTACCAATGTAAATGTGTATTCATAGTCAACACTCTGATCTTTGTACCTGCTCTGCCTTGGTGCCTGTGAGGACATTGTCGGCCCTGTGCTCCTGGTTAGCCGCAATGAAATCTGGAATGTAAATGGATGGCCTAGGTTTGAGCGGGCTCATGTGGGGACGAAGCATCTCCTGCAGGCTCCAATCCAGAACCTGGGCACGCTCCATGGCACGACCAAGATCCATGGAGGAGATATCCCAACCTGAAACACATACGGACATGCTTGGTAAATTATTCATATAAAAACAAAGCACTAATTTACCAATTTCTACAGTCATGAGAAATTGTACTGTAGTATATATCTTAGACAATCTTCATAATTCTGGAGCTCCAGGATGACTCTGGGTTCTAATAGCAATTTTCGGATCCCTAGGTGATCTTGCCGTAATGATTTGTTTGGTGGTACTTTCTATCTAGATTATTCACTGCTGTACTTTTGGACTGGTATGGAAATTTTCAGCCCCATATTTGACTGCTTGAATCACGTAACAAACCAGTAAAACATACAAAAAGCCCTTCAAGCTTATATGATCTAAGGGACTACAAATTAGTTTTGCCACTGTATTAGAAACATTTATTAGTCAGCTCTCATGTTTGAGTTGTTGTTTTTTATTTGTCGTATTTATAAATGTTACATGTGTGTTATAACTGTGGGGTTTTTTTAGATAGCATTTACAGACTAAGAGCCTTTTTGTATGTTGGAAAGATGTGAGTAAACCAAGATTGTTATTATTATTATTATTATTATTATTATTATAATACTAATGCAGTACAAGAAGCAAAGATATCTGCATCAATTGCAAGTGGAGATGCTCAGGCAAAACACAAAATGACATGATGGTAGACCTTCAGTAATGGTCAAACCACCAGGTATCCACAGCATGCTTCTGGTCATTACCATCGAATATGATGTCATTGGGGTGCACCATTGGCAGCAGTTCTCTGAAGGGAACAAAGATCTCCCCCTCTGGTCCTGTGCCCAGTGATACAGTGGAAGACTCCAACAATGAACCATAGTAGTTGGCCCTCTGGGGAAACAATAGAAAAGAATGTAGGAATTGCAGGGAAGACATTAATGGCTATGATTTATACTTCTTGTTTAAAAAAAAATTATGCTTTCAGTCATCGGACCACACGGTATAAGTGAACTATTATATTAGTAGTAATAGTGGTAGTGGTGGTGGTGGTATTAACAAACTTGACAAAATATTAGTGAACATCTTTATTAAAAATAATATTTTACAAAAGACAAATATTGATTGATGTGTTATAGCAGTGCTGTCCAACCTCTCCAAAAACAACTGGTGTGGGTGCAGCTTGTCTTGGCAATCATGCAGCATCCATACCTAATTCCACCTGTTTAATTATTTGGCTTTAAATACACTCAACCTGCTGGTTTGGAAATCCATTTAAAACTTGCACCCACAGCAGCTTATTCTGGACAAGTTTAGACACACCTGTGTTATACCACTGTAATGAACGTTATCATTAAAATAAAAACAGAATGACTGTTTTTACCTTGACGCCAGTCTTGGTTCTCCAGGTCAGACCAAGCTTATTGGCCAGCACAGCGGCGGTAACGGTGGTGCCATTGTTTCCGCCCCAGCCCACAAGCATGACACCAAGTTTGGGAACATGGCGTTCTGTGCGGAATGTAAATTCAGTACTGTGGGGTGTCACCTGGAAGTACAGAAAAGAAACGTGGCAGCCATTAAACTCAGGTCTAATAAAGCAGCTCTGCTCGTTCAATGGCACCATTAGTGTCATGAGAATCTTTTCAAGGAGGGTCAGACACTACTGTCATACACTCACTTACTAACTTGCCAAATCGCTTAATCCTACTAGGGTCACTGGAGGGCTGGAGCCTATCTCAGCCAACACCATGAATTAGCTCTCCAGACCATTGCAGGGCAACACACACACACTCACACATCTAGGGGCAATTTAGAACAGCCTTATTATTAGCCTGATGCGCATGTCTTTGGAATATGGGAGGAAATCCACACAACTGCTGGGAGAACATGCAAACTCCACACAGAAATGCCCTCACCGAGTATGGGCCTCGAGCCGAACACCTTCTCGCTGAAAGGCCTCTGCCCCCTGCCATACTGCCCGTCAATTTATTTTTCTTATGTATTTAAATGCAAGTACAATAAAACAGGATGAAAATGCTAATGATGCTATTCTCTCTTGGTGAAACTTGGGCTAAGGTTTGAACTCAGGCTAATATTATTTATAAATAATCATAATAATAATATTTTGCAGGGCAGTGGTGGCCCGGTGGTAGGGTGCTGGATTACTGATCCAAAGGTTGGGGGTTCAAGCCCCACTATCAACAGGTTGTCACTGCTGTCCCCCCAGTGCAGCTAACTGGGTTATCAAAG
>JAOUQZ010000022.1:5105522-5117107 GCA_028564935.1 Neosilurus hyrtlii
AAGTGATACAGTAAATTTCCACACATGAGCAGGCTGATGGAAATTTACAGCAAGATGTCCTGCTGAAACCGGAAGTTCTCTCTCTCTCTCTCTCTCTCTCTCTCTCTCTCTCAGTACAAAGCCCATCCTGGCGGTCATGTCTGATTAAATAGCTACACACGGTTACAGCAATATCACTGCTTCTCATTATTAAAGCTCCTGTAAAGGATTTCCTGAACTCAGTGCTTAGTTACTGCTGACTGCCTTCACACACTCGGCGCTTCTTTCTTCTCATCATCAGACGCTGAAGTCTCTGTGGAAAGCCAAAGGGGTCACACAAAACACTGTACAGTATTATACTCCATCATCATCATCATCACTCAGTCAATCATTTGCCCCACCGCTTAATCCTGTAACTGCAGCCTATCTCAGCCGACTCTGAGCAAAGTCAATGGCGGGACCAGGACAGCCCGCTAGTCCATCGCAGATCCAGCATATACAGCCATTCATACTCATAATCTAACCGAGGGGCAACTGCCAATTGGCCTAATGTACAGGTCTTTTGCAGGTAGGAGGAAACCAGAGTGGAAATCTAGGGGCAATTTGGTGCCGCCAGTTAGCCTAATGTCAGGGACGAGAACAGGCTTAGAAGAAAAAGGAGGAAAATGGGCAGGGGTCAAGGGTGCCACCCAGAAAAATTTGGGGATTTTCTCAGAAAAACGAGGTGAAATGATGTCCCCTGGAAGGAATTTTTTAATGGTGCGTGACAATATGTAATATAACAGATTAAATATTGACAAAGTTTACATTACCGTCTTGTTGAGTAGCCACTGGCAGTCATGCTACTGCCGTTATGACGGGAAAAAGCTAGAGTATATCATGAATATTTAATCAGACGTCGAGAGAAGCTTTAAGAATTAGTTGATTTTAACATCGGTTTTGATTAGATCGACAAGACGCATCGGCCACCAGTCAGCCAATCAGGAATAAATTTATGTATTACAAGTCTTCAGCAGTCAAGTAACTGCTTATCAGCATATACCTGAATAAGTATATCGCAATTTGCATACATAATAAACTGTGTCAGTGCTAAGCGATGAAAGATTTATCACAGCAGGCAGCAGCTCAGCAACAGTGTACAACGTTGAAGTCCAGGGTACATTCGGGTGGATAACTACTGCCATAAGCCGGGCCCACCATGTTGCAGCCGGCTCAACCCGTGTCACATCTACTAATAAATAAATTAATTAAAAATAAATACAATTTCAAGATTTCAAATTGAACTTGCATCTATCTCAAGAATGTTCACCCTTTTTGTTTATATTTTTACTCCTTTTATTTACATAGTTGCTTTTATTTTCTAATTTATATTTTATCTCAATGTGATTTTTATATGAAATGGTAGTTTCTTATGCGCAATATTGAGGGGGCTCTGAGTCTAAGAATTCCATTGCCGGTAGTGATGTTCCACTGTTACCAGTATATGACAATAAAACTTGAAACTTTATCTATTCTCATTGTACTCATTGCAATTTGAGATACTACACAATTCATATAAAAGCTTTAGATACATTTTGAAAAGTAAAAAAAGATAATTTCCTGTCCAGTGCTTACTGGAGAAAAAGTGACAAGACTTTTAAATATTATTAAACATAAGTTTTAACTGTGGAGATCTTCTTCCAGGATTACACTTTCTTTTAAACTGAATCAGATCATACAGAAGGGATCCAGTGATGTGGTACATTTCCACACTAGATCAAGGCTGATCTCTGCTGAACACTGCATGGAAATTTCCACCAGAATGTCCTGCTGCAAAAACAGGAAGTTGCCTCTCTCTGTCTCTTTCACTTGAAAATGCATTAATGTTGACCACTTTCTATTGAAATGAATCATAAATTCATAAATTTACTGTCTGCAACTTTTCACTGCTTAGAACAAGGCACGCAAAAGACAGTTAGCAAAAGGCCAGTCAGTACGACGTCAAGCTGACTTTTTGGTTTGTAGTAAGTTCTCCTCCCTGTGTGTTTCACATGTGTGGTGTGAATCCAGTGGTGTGCATTTCACTTTTGCTATAACATCTTGGAATAACAGGATCTGGAACGTCCAGTGGGGTTTGCAGGTCTTGAACTGAATGGCTTTGAACCAGACTAACTTATCACTTCAAACGCTGAGCCATCACTTGATACTGAAATTTTTGGGTGACATTTTGAAATAAGCATGCAGTTACTCAACCATCCTACCCTTAAATGCTTGTTGAACATCACCTTCCAGCATCAGCTCAACCCAAGACTTTCCACTAGAATTTTGGTGTGTTGCTTTGGGGATTTGTGCTCATTTGGACACCAAAGCATTAGAGATGGTGTGCAGTAGGCAGTAGGTCAGGGCTATGTGCAGGCCATTTTCAAAGGGAATTTAAAAACATTCGAAGTGGAATTTGAATATTTTCAGAAATAGTCGGTCGAATTCGAGGTAATTGGTCCATATTCACAGTCTTGGTGAAAAACTTTAGACCTGCGCAAAATATGAGGCAAAATTAGAATTAATAGATGTTATTATTAGATATTCGAAGGTTTTCGAAGAGAACGCTAATTTCGAGCTTAACGTCAGTATTTTTGGCTGAAACCAAGCGAAAACCATGTCGCACTATTTCGCGGCTATATCGCTTATGTGTGAGTCAGCTTTAACGCATTTAATGAACCGCTTTATCATACCAGGGTCACGGCGAGGCAGGTGCCTATTTCAGCCAACACAGCAAAGGCAGGGTACATCCTATTACCACTATTCACACTCACACTAATACCTAGGGTCAATTTAGAACAGCCACTTAACCTAACATGCATGTTTTTGGACTGTGGGAGGAAACCAGAGTACCCAGAGGAAGCCCACACACACACACACACACACACAGGAAGAAGCATGCTTAGAACTAGCAAATGAAATATGTCTCTCTCTTGTACTTATATGAATTAGAAAAACCCAAATGAAAAAACAACAACCCTGCATTTAAAAATTTAAGAGAAAGAAGCCCCACCTAGTACTGCAACATATACAACCCAATGTACTCATTAAAAAAAACCTGGTGAAAATAAAAAAAATAGGCTTTTTTAATATGACTTTCTCCCATTTAAAAAAAAGAATCCTCATTTTCTTATCGTGAATACATTTATGTGCATGGATACTGTACATATAAGGATGCCCTCCCCATCAGAAAAGCATGCTCTCGGACTCCCTCAGTTAGATATCTAAATCATTTGACCTGAAGCACGCAAAGCCAGGACAAAACCTGCAGCAGGTACAGAAGATTGCAGAAGAAACAACAGGTCAGTCTCAACTTCTTTGCAATTACAAGACACACACAAAAAAGATATTTATTAAATATTAGCTCACAGGGTCATTGGATATGTTTCTTATTAAGTCAGGTTTTCTTTAATTAGTTCAATTTTAATTGTTACACTGACTACTAGTCTGCTAAATAGAAATGGGGTCAATAAAGTAATAATAATATTTAATTAAGATGATCCATGATACCATAGGAAATATCGGTAGAGAAATTTAAGGGACTGAAGACAACCACACACTAAGTCGTATATTTTTATTTATGCCATTATACTTTGATTTATGTACATATGTAAAACATAATGCTTGCAGATACACATTAAGTCCAATAAGAGGGTGATACAATCTGCTATAATTTGTTATAAATATAGTTGGTTATATAATTTTTTTTTGAAGGCTGAGCCTGCACAGTTGACCTCTTTTTCCCTTTCAACTCGGTCAGCCTTCCTACTGACATGAAAGCATTTCAAAGCAGCGGACATTCAACAGGTCCCACGCTTCTGCGGGGCTGCCTTCAGTGCTCGACATTTTCAGCATAAAAATCATTCACAGTAGATTTCCTAACCCCACTGGCCTCCTTCCGTAAGCTTTTCTGCTTTTGATTTTTCATCAGAGACTACATTTCGTTATTATACGCGTATTTGCCAATTATTACATTGGTATACCTAATAAACTGGCAACTGCACAAGAAGCTGTGTGAGTTTATTAAAAAAAAAATTATAATCATGAAATGTGTTCTGGATAATTGAAATTTCCTGTTATTGTTCCCTTTCTTTTCTACATAACACATGGTCATAGGACTAAGGTCTAAGATCTTTAAACCTATGGCTGAGCGGCAGGACTATCTGGAGGACGGAAGCCCTCTTATCAAAGCGGCTGAATTGGGCAAGATGCGTCTGGTTCGTCTGCTGGTGGAAGGGGGTGCACAAGTCAACGAGCGCAACCAACGAGGCGAGACACCTCTTCTAACCACATGCCGAGCTTTGAGAGCTGACCAGTCTGGAAACACTAACTCGTTGAGGCTGATCCGTTTCCTCCTCCAACACCATGCTGATCCCAATGCCCAGGATAAATCCGGACGTACGCCCCTTATGTACGCTTGTATGGAACGTGCTGGTGCTGAAGTGGCTGCAGCCCTGATTTCGGCTGGTGCTGACCCTAGCATGGAGGACTATGCTGGAGGTTCTGCGCTAGTCTATGGCATCAATGCGCGTGACCAAGATACCATCCGTGTGCTGCTTGATGGTTGCAGGGCTAAGGGGCATGACATCATCATCATCTCCACAGATCTAAGCACAGGTGGTTCCGCTGTTAGCCGGCGCTATCTCAATGTGCCTCCATCACCTGACACCTCGCCTGTCACCTGCATGTCACCTTCTGACATTGAGCTCAAGACAGGCTCGCCAAACTCTGAGACTGAGGGAGAAGGTATTTTCAATTTCAGGGCTTCAGGGAGAAGACCGAGCAGAGCGGCTTCACCTCTGTTTCTGGAGCCGGAGGCATCAGAGCGCCAACGGCTGAGTTCTGAACCCTGGCTAGCCATCCACAATTTGGCACACCTCACTCGCACCTATGAAGAACGGATTACCAAAAGAACCGTGCAGGAAGAAGAAGATAAAGAGGGGAAGCACAGCAGCCGGGACTCCTCCCTTGTTCAGCAAGTGGATCAGAGTAGCTCGTCGAAAGCTTCCAATCTCAAATCCGGCCGAACGTTTTGCAGGAACCATGCAGAGAACTTTGCTCCACCAACTCAAGCACAGCTACACAATCGACGTAACACTCTACCTGCCCTCCCTGCACAGAATTTACTTCAACGTCCCACCTTATCACTCAGTCTCTCCAGCTCAGACACACACCTACATTCCCAGCCCAACACTATAACGCTACCACCAGTTCCCAGCAGCAGAAACCTCCACCATTTCCCTAGCAACACCGGCTCCTGCTCTCTGGCACCTCCAGCTGCTCAGGGTGGATTTAACACTGTAAGAAAATGGAAACCACAGGAGAAGTTAAGTTCAAAGCCCCAGACACGTAATACTACTTTCCTGCCTCCTCTCTCAGTCAGCTCCACTGCCAACACATCCACCCGGTCCTGTGGTGACGAGTCAGGCACCACTCCAAAAGTTGAAAAGACCCAAGGACAGAAACAGGAACGTGCTAAGGGCAGGTGGTCTTCACGCCGCCACTCCATTCAGCTGGAGCAGACGAGACAGGACGTTGGAGCAGATGAGATTCTCTTTATCTTGTGAAAACCATTCATTCGTTTTCTGAACCGCTTTATAACTCGAGGGTCGCTAGAGCCTATCGCAGTCGACTCTGGGTGAAAGAGGGGTACAACCATTCACACACACACTTACAGTTGGGACAATTTGGAACAGCCAAGTAGCCAAACATGTATGCCTTTGGACTGTGGGAGGAAACCGGAGCACCCAGGGGAAACCCATGCAAGCACAGGGAAAACATACAAACTTCACACAGAAACACTCTCGCCAAGCCTGGGACTCGAACCCAGGACCTTCTTGCTGTGAGGCAGACTTGCCTAACCCCTACGACACCATGCCATCCCAGGACAATTTCACTTCCTCTTAACAGACAACTTTTTTTTTTTTTTAATAGAAAATTTGTCATGGTCTAAAACTTTTTACAAGGGGTGCAGTGGTGGCTCAGTGCTTAAGGTGCTGTGTGGCTGATCCAAAGGTTTTGGGTTCAAGCCCCACTATCAACGAGTTGTCATTGCTGCCCCCCAGTGCCAGTGCAGATAACTGGGTTATCAAAGGACAGCCACGTCTCTCATTGTCTGTGGTGAGAGGCAGGTAAAAGAACCATTGGTGTCATTCGAAAATAGTAGTAGAGTAGGCCATTAGGTTGTCGTCAGAAACAGGGCTGTTTCTGCCCTGCGATGGCCTGGCGAGCTGTACTCCGCCCTTGCCCAGAGTTGGGTGAAATGGGTGCCAGCCTCCCCGCAACCCTAATTAGGATTTAGCGGTTCAGAAAATGAGTGAATGAATGAATAAAACTTTTTACCAGTACGGAATACCCATCCTTGCTCTTATAACTGGTCATCTAAACATTAAGTGTCATTCCATGTCATTTGTACATGAACAGTGCAAACGTCTGCACTTAACTCAATGTTCCGTTATGACGGAAAGTATAGTAAATTAAAGTAAGGAGTTTATTTTTTAAGGCCATTAATATGCTACTGAAATGTAAATAATATGAAGTGAAATCTTCCCCGGCGTGTGATACACCTGTTAGACTGTTCTGCACTATAGTTTACTTTCCTGTCCTTCTCTCTACTGTTTAAAAATATCTAAAGAATTTATCATTAGAACGAATTTCCTTGTCCTTACACAGGTAGTAATACTTTTGTTGGGTAAATAATGCTGTTGGCTTCTTCCTAATTAAGGGGCAAATTATGTGAAAAAGGCTTATATAGAGTAACTTGACAAGTTAAAGGCATCCATGTCCTGTTTTAATTTAATTTATTAAAAGAAGATACAATGGAGGACCCAAATGTGAAATACAGTCAATTTCTCATCATTGACTCCATTAATTGAGACATGTCCCCTTGAGGTCTGCTCATCCTAAGGGTAAAAGCTTATTTGTTCTTACACTCAAACCAAGCACAAAAAAAAAAGAAAAGAAAAATGACGTAAGCCTTTCCCCTTTAGTGACGCCATGTGCATTAGTTAATACTTGGCAACCTCGAGGATATGTACTTATACTTTCATAACTGTGCAAAGACAATGATATTGAAGGGAGAAGACAATTACACTCTCCAGTTTAGGCTTTGTCCTGAACTGGTGTACAGTGTAGCAAGTGGTGTCCATTTGCATCAGGTTTACTGTAACAAAAAAAAGATTAAAGTGATGGAAATCACATTTCACCATTACTGCTGACAGCTTGAATAACTAAAATACCACAAAGCAAATAGGCCTATGAATTTTGTCAGATAGGCCTATGAACCAAATCAGATAGAAACTAGTGATCTTCTAAATAAAATAAAACCTGACACACCTACACAAAGTATGAGCTGACAAGCATGCACCCCTTTATAGAAATGAATTACTTCTGTATTAACAGTTGCATACATGTAAATAAAAAATAAATAAAGTAATAAATTCGCACATTGTGCAGTGCAACACTGTATGGTGAAATGTCGCACATGATTCACGTGTATTAATATATATTTTATATAAATGAAAATACATGTAATATATTCTACACAGAAACACAAAGAAAGCAAACTAAAATGAGATTTTATGGCGTATTTATTTCTATTTTAAAGCACAACAATAACACTGCCTGCTCCAAGTGACCATGACAAACTATCAGTGTCTTGTCATTTTGATTCTGGATAATGTTTTTAACTGCCATATAGGCCACCAATCAGATTGTGCCATTTTTATGTTGAATATAATAATAAAAGTTCTTATATCCACACCAACTGGATATGAGCAATCGTGTGTTCTGATTGGCTACTCAACTACAAGGATATCAGCCTGTGTGTCATGAGGACGGAAGAGCAGAAAGGCAGGGAGGTTTGCTGTATCTACTCTACTTAAAAAGAAAACTATAAGAATGAAAGTATTCGATAAATATTTTCAATAATTATTACCATTGTCAGTTTGCTGGTTTATTTGGGTTTAAGCAGACTAGGCGTGAAGCCCACAAAGAGGATCTTGTACGATTGTGATACTTTGATTAAAATAATAAAAAGAGCTACCAGCGCATGTATGGTGTGTTTCCACTGGATATCCGTTAAACATTAAGTCGGTACATCAACGATGACTTATTATGTATGTAATATTATGGTGTAATATGCACCATGTAGCTTGGGGTAGAGTCATACATTCACCCTGATTAATGTGTACAACATGCCTTTGAGATTAACTCGGACTGTATGGAGGGTGTAAATGCAAGTTACATCACATTAGCACTGCTTGATCAAGGAGTAATTCAGAAATGAGACATCCAGCACATTTGTCTTTAGTTGTCTTATGTGATATGCTTTATTTTTATACTGTTGTTTTTTTTTTTTAAAAACATATTTAATGATATCGATTTAAAACAGAGCAAAAACACATGAAGCTCAACCTCAAACTCTGACAATGGGCAGAAGAATAAAACTTAACTGTAGGCATGGTTAAAATCTGTACCAGAACCATCCACTAGAGGACGCCAGAGATTTTCTGTCCACAAGATGCAGGGCCTTCCATAATTACTGGCACCCCCTTTTTTTAACAAAAATGCATATAATACTATGTACAACCTTCCTTTACCGGTACAAAGAGTCTTCTCCAAAAACATTTCACTAATTTGGAGAATACAGAGCAGAGACTATGAGAGTATTCCTCTTTACAGAAACCATCTAGGATCCCGGGCCATCCCTTGTGCACGCCTCCTCAGCTCATCCCACAGGTTTTCAATGAGATTCAGGTCATAGGACATAACTATGGCAGCAGATGCTTGATTCAGTGTTCAGATAACCATTTCTGTGTTAATTTAGACAAATGCTTTGGATAATCGACCTGTTGAAAGATGTAATGACAACCAAGCAATAATTTCATGGCATATGTTGACAGATTTCGATTTCGAAAGTCCTGGTATTGCATTGAGTCCACGATGCCATGTACCCGAACATGTTTTCCAGAGCCGTTGAAGGGAAAACAGCCCCACAACATCACAGAACCCCCACCATATTTAACATTCAGGATAGATCCTTTTCATTATAGCCATCTTTTTTTTTTTTATGCCAAACCAAATTCATTGTTTACTGTCAAAAAGTCCTGTATGTTTCATCAGACCACAGAACATGGTTCCAGTCAAAGTTGTAATAAACTCCAGGCACTTACAGTTTCGGAGACCTGCTAACCCTAAAATTTTTTACATATTTATTGTAATTCACTGAAAGCGAGCTTTTCCGACTTCTTGCCTCTCTTACCACTCTGCCGACTGTACGTGGAGGAAAAATTAATTTCTTCCAGGTAAGCTTGGTGTATACTTTTTATTAATCAGCAATGTGATTTTTTCAGGTGAATAGCTATTATTTATAACCTTCCCCTTACTTATAATAGTCAACACACTTCTCCATTACTTGCTTTCTTTCTTATGTAGATGGATGATGAAGTGAATTGAGCCTCTTGGTCACCCATATTTGTACCCCAGTTAAACAGGAAGTCGTGGATTAAAGCTTAGAGGTCCCTATGCACTCGACTCAACTCAACAATATACAATTTAAATGACAAAAATACAAATTCAGTTATAATAAGTTATCAGGGGTGCCAATAAACATAGCTGACAATTATTATTTCTTGATGAATAGTTTATGTTTCTCTGGATATTTTACTAAAAGGTGCCAATAATCATGGAGGACAATATATGGGAATTGTGAGTGATGGCCTACAGGACAGGAAGTAAACATGCCTATTCTTAATACAATGATTAAAAACACAGTTCAACACTCGATAAAGCTTCTTTACCACCCTTGTGCACTGTGTAGACGTACATGCCTGAGGCAGTTGTCCTGCCTTGAAAACATCTTGCCACAAAGCTGACAGTGGTATGGCTTCTCACCCGTGTGGATTCGCTTGTGTGTGATCAGTCTCATCCTCTGGGTAAAGCCTTTACCACATTCCTCACAACGAAAAGGCTTTTGTCGCACAGGAAGCATGTCGGGCATTAAGAAAGGACTGGTGGATAAATGTGAACGTGGGACTACACTGAACGAGTGTCTGGGCTTGTTGTTTGATGGCCTCGGTGCTTTGATGTGACCCAGACCGTCCCTAATCTGTCCATATTCAGAGTCTTTTGCAATGTTGCTGTCAAAGTGCATTTCTCGGTCAACCCTGACATGCGCTGATCCAAACGGATCGTCGTGTTTATTGGATGTGTTGTCAGGGATCAAATTTACAGGATCCTTCATCACCTGGGCCAGACACTGCTCCGTGGAAATCTGTTCATATTGCTCTAACCCAATACAGCCATCAGGAAGGGAGAACTCACCTGCTGGGTTGTCTTCTATGGACGGCCAGAGAGGTGTGTCCCTCTGGACCGTTTTGTGTTCCAAACTCCCGTTTGCCTCGGCCACGCTGTAATCCGTCCTCGGAAGGCTCAGTTCCTGATCCACAAGCTCTTCCACCTGCTCGATTTTCATTTCAAATTCCAGGCTGCTGAACTCCTCGTCATCACACCTCGGATCTCTAGGCTTCGCAGGTTCTGCTGGAGCGCTGGGCTCTTTTGCAACACGGTGAGAAGATGCCAGAGGTTTATTAGGAAGCTGTGGTTTCTCTTCTTTGGGCTCTTGTGCTGAACTCATTTTCAATGTTTCTATGTGGTTCCCAGGTAGTGCCGGTTTTCTGCATGCCATCAAATCTGTCAGATAAACAAGTGCAATATTAAATCATGGTGCAAAGGCATGCAAATAACAATGAAAGCCTTAAAATGCATTTGTTTATTTTGCTTAAAATGTTTTAGCTCAAACTAGCCTGATAGGTCACTTTAAGCAAGTGCGTTTTTCTAGAAAAATCCAGGTGCCAACTTCATAAAATCTCATAGACAGGGATAGATAGACAGACAGATCTAGACCTAGATATAATACATTGCTATTGAATTCTCAGATATTGATTCACTTCCAATAGCAGCAGTAAGATAAACTGCAAATTTGTACTAATGTACAGGGTGACCAAAAATAAAATCCTCCAACATTTCGAAGGTAAATTAACTAAAAAGTCATTGAAGATAACCAAATTATTATTTACACACATGAAACGTCATTCAACAGTTTTTATTCATCATGTTTTAAAGAATATATCCTCCGAACGGTGGCCTTCGTGGTCTATCATGGCTTGACGGGACGTGCCGGGTGAAACAGTTGTGATTTCCAGCTGAATAGCAACCTTAAGGGCTTGGGGTCGTTGAGTATACACTTGTGATTCAAGGTAGCCCCACAGAAAAAAAAAATCGCGAGGGGTGAGGTCAGGGGAATGGGCCGGACACTGGGACTACACTGAACGAGTGTCTCGGCTTGTTGTTTGAAAGGGGAAACATTTCCCTTTGCACTTCCAGTGATCATCCGACAGTGTGTGTGTGTGTGTGTGTGTGTGTGTACTGTAGCTCCATCTTTCGGAAACCACACATCGAATTCTTTACGCTTATGGTGTTCAGGATCCATGTGTCCAAATAACGATGAAGAAAAACTGTACTGAATTAAATTTCATGCGTGCAAATAATCTTTAACTGCTAACTCTCTCTCTCTCTCTATATATATA
>JAOUQZ010000022.1:5118779-5139009 GCA_028564935.1 Neosilurus hyrtlii
GCCATCACAGGGCAGAAACACACTGACGGCTATGCAGCTACTCTTGACGAAAATCAGCAATGGTTCTTTTACATGCCATAGACAGTGAGATACATGGCCGGCCTTTGATAACCCAGTTAGCTGCACTGGGGGGACAGCAGTGAGAACCCGTTGATAGTGAGAACTCCCGACCTTGGGATCAGTAATCCAGCACCTTACCACCAGGCCACCACTGCCCTGGGAGGCCAGAGTATCTGGAGGAAAACCATACAAGCACGGGCAGAGCATGCAAACTCCACACAGAAACGCCCAAGCCAGGGGCTTAACCCAGGACTGCTGTGAGGCGCCACCATGCCGTCCCTTTTGGATACAAGTTTTCTGTATTTATCCAAAACAAGGAACTATAGAAGCAAGCTTTCAACACCAAACAACTGGTTAATCAAACACATTTAATGTAAATAGAAGATAAAATAAACATTTTTTCACATTACTGATGTGGCTTTGTGAGAAAATGAAACCAAAATGTAATTTTAACAGAACTTAAAATATTAGTATAATACTGCTTTTTAAATTCCAAGGCAGTACTCTGCTGTACCCTGCTCTGAAAAATGAACGTTTGTGTTTAAATGGAACACAGAAATCAAGATTACACACCAAATCAGCCATAACATTAAAAACATTACAAACAACCACTGAAAGGTGAAAATAATAATATTGCTTAGTATATACTACACGTGACCGGCACAATCTGATTGGTCCACTACCTGAAAATAAAAACATTCTGGATGGATAATGTTTAAATCAAAACAACAGACACTCACAGTTTGTCACGGTCACTTGCAGCAGGTGGCGTTATTGAATTAAAAATGCAAAGCATGCTTTAAAAATGGAAAAATAAACCATACAAATCTTTAGTTTTTTTGTGTGTGTTTCTGTCTATTTTATACTAAAACACCTTTCATTTTTGAATGAGTCGGCTGAACAGACATCGTTAGCAGGACTCAACTGACCTGTCTGTCATAGTGAAAATATGCAAATATAAACTATAAAAATCTCATTTTAGTGTTCATGTGGTATATACTTTTAAAGACCATAAAAAGACCATAAAGAAGGTTAAAGAGCTTGAGCATGTACTCTGAGCTCACATTTCTGTCAATATAAAACAAATGTAAGAAATAAACCATAGAACCTCATTTGAGTGTGCTTTTTTTTTTTTTTTTTTTGCTTATATTATTGTATTACATACGAAAACAATTATGCAATGCAGGCTCTGTGGACGTTGCTGCATGAAAGAGTCAATAATAGACTGCTCAAATAATAGACACCCACCTCTCCTTCAGCATATAATGTACAAATATCTCGTTACAGTGCCACCTGTCAAGGAGTGGGATGTAATAGTCATAAAGTAAACAGTCAGTTCTCAAACTTGTGTTGGAAAAGGAAAAATGAGCAAGTAAAAATATCTGAGTGACTTTGACAAGGACTAGGTTGTGATGGTCATACAATGGGTCTAAAAACGGCAGGTCTTATGGGGTGTTTCTGCTATGCAGTGGTAAGTGCTTACCAAAAATGGTCCAATAAAAGCCAACCAGTGAACTGCCAAGAGTGTCATGAGTGCCCAGGGCTCATTGATGCATGTTAGGACTGAAGGCTAGTACATCTGTAGTACAAACATGGCTAAAGGTGGCAGAAAACACAGTGCATCCCAGCTTGCTGTGTATGGGGCTGCCTTGATACAGACCAGTCAGGTGGTGTTAATGTTATGGCTGATCAGTGTACACGCGCCATGAAATCATACAGTGCATGGTAAATCTTGTGGTTTATAGTATAATCAGTTAATGTTACACCAGTGTATGTGAGACAATCCAAACAAAAGGCTAAACAACAGCAATCAAAGTCACCAGTAGTTGCAGACCTCTTCCTCAGTGTGGCTGCGCTGGTGCAGTTTCAGCGAGTTTAAATGAGAGTATGACTTGCCGCACTCTTCACAGCTGTAGGGCTTCTCACCTGTGTGGCAGCGCTGATGTGAAATGAGGTGAGAGTTGCAGTAGAAGCGCTTGCCACACTGTAGGCACGTGTACGGCCTCTCGCCTGTGTGGATGCGCTGATGGATCTTCAAATAGAAGCGCGTGGTGAAGGTTTTACCGCACTGATCACAGCGCGAACTCTTCTCCCCCGTCCCTACACTATCACCTCTCTGCTCACTGGCTGGAGGAAGCGCCGTAGCGTTAGCGAATCGGTTGAGTCTGTGTTGGCCGGCATCACATTCTGTGGTTTGTTGATATTGATAATGAACAGTGTTATCTTCTCTGGGGTTTGGGGATGCATTTGTGCTGTGATGCCCAACAACTGTGTTTGTAGTGTCTTGTGATGCCTCAGGTCTCATAGTGAAGTCCTCTAAATCCGACGAGTCCCAAATCACACCGGGTTTAGCTTCATTAAGACCTGCAGAATAAAGACATTGGCATAAATGGAGAAATTAGCATTTTTTCCTCATATTATGTTACAATGACGGTTATGGTGATTATGATTTATAATGATGTACCACCCGTGATATCCACGGATACCATGAAAGGTATAAGCTTTGTTGTTTTTGTCCTTGGGACATGCAGAACACAAAACTGCCCTGACAAATTTAGGCAGAATATAGAATAGTGATATATTTTAGCTCAATGCCTGCTTTGCAACTTTCTAGAACAAAAGAGTACAAACCTCAGCCAAACCCAGCAACCCCATATAAACCCTAATCTCAAAAATCGTAATTTTTTACAATGTTAAATAATCCTTTAGGAAATTTCTGGATTTATAATTTGATCCAGATCATCTCTAAAAGCTAACGGAATCTTCTTCGTCCATAGCCCGGCCAATGATAAAAATGTTATGAAAGGCCACACATATTTTTTACAAGTAACAGAAGGTAAACAGCACCCCCTGCTGGGCCTGCTGTAATAGGACACTTTGGAAACAACTCATCCTATCTTACAATGTTAAGAAATCCTTTAAAAAATTCTTGGATTCACAATTTGATCCAGATTATCTCCAAAATCTAATAGTCTTCCTTCTCCAAAACTCCACCTCTCGTGGAAATTCTTTTTTTGAATTTATTTATTTTATTTACTTTATTAATCCCACATTGGGTAATTACAACACGTAAACACACATGTAAACAGTGAGCACACACTCAGACGAGTGGGCTGCCACACACAGAAGCGCCCGGAGAGCAGTTGGGGGTTAGGTGCCTTGCTCAAAGGCACTTCAGCCATGAAGGTGGAAGAAGGGTAGAAGGGAAGAAGCACACTCCCCCCACCGCCACATATTTTTCCTGCTGGAACAGGAATAAAACCAGCAACCTTTCAGTCCCAAAGCCGCTTCTATAACCATTAGGCCACGGCTGCCCCCAAATTCCATGAAAATGTGAGCATATACTTTTGTGTAATCCTGCTAACAAAAAACTTCATTGGCAGATGTGATAAGATCGAGGACGACACTTCACTTTCGTTGTACTTCTCTTGTACTAACTGGATTTTGCATTTATTGCATTACTATTTAGAGTTATTGCATTATTATGTATACACTGTGGCTAAATGTATTCATTTCATGCTGTTTATAAGAAAATAGTAATAATTATCATGACATAAATGCTTCTATGCCTCACCTTCTCCTGATGTGTTGGATGTATGTCGCTCCCCCTCCCAGCAAACACGAGTCTCCTCTACCACTACATGATAAATAAAAGGGTGAAACAACTGTTTTAATATACCGATGTAATATTATATCCACTAACCTGCCAGAATATCAGGTACACGTGCTACACAAGTAAATCCGGTTCCTGCAGCATTACTGAGGGTTTTTACTGATTTTTGCTTCCAAAAGCAAAGCCATGATTTCAGAATAACTCTGATGGATACCAGGTGACTAAAACACACTCACTCACTATCTTTCATTTGCTGAACATTTCTCTTCCAATAGTCACTGGGAGGGTGGAGCTTATCTCAGCCAACACAGGGCAAAGATAGGATACACCCTGAACAGCTCACCAGACCATCGCAGGCCCAACACACACACACACACACACAACCATTTACACCTATGGGCAATTTGGAACCGCCAATGACCCTACTGTGCATTTCTTTGTCTAGAACATGCAAACTCCAAAAAGAAATGTCTGAGCCTTGGACTCGAACCCAGGACCTTCTTGCTGTGAGGTGACCACTAATCCGCCGTGCCACCCACTAAAACACACGAAAAGAATCTAATCTACAATTATGTAAGACGTGTTAAGTAAAGAGGCCCGAATGTGTACGCAAATAAAAGTCGCACCAAATAATAACTGATCACACAGAGGACGATTTCAGTTTACCCTCTACATTGTCCCACGACTTCAACTCGGTCCTCTCCTCTTTAACCCGAAACGATTCTGCTCTATCCTCCTGCTGGGACAAGAAAGGTTTAAAAAGAGCAACATCAACGAGTTACATGAAAAATAATATAATAATGATAATAATAATAAAGAACAAATTTTACCTTTGCATTAGAAGAACGCACTGAAGAACCGTCCATGTTCATGGCCGTATGCGTGTCCTTACATTCTGTAGTTGGGAAGGGGGAGATGGGGGTGAGATATTGGTTTCCTCTTTATATTTTACAGCCAGTGATGTGGCTAAACACACGACACATCGATCCACTCACTCATTTGCAGAACTGCTTAATCCTGTTAGGGTTGCTGGGAGGCTGAAGCCTATCTCAGCCGGCACTGGGTGAAGGCAGGGTACACCCTGAACAGCTCACCAGACCATCCCAGGGTAACACACACACAACCATTCACATAAACATACACTAGTAGAAGCAAATTGTTATTGGAACAACCAATTAGCCTAACTAGGGCAGTGGTGGCTTAGTGGTTAAGGCGATGGTTTACTGATCCGAAGGTCAGCAGTTCAATCCCCACTATCACCACTGTTGGGCCCTTGAGAAAGGCCCTTAACCCTCAATTGCTCAGTTGTATAAAAAATTATAATTGTAAGTCGCTCTGGATAATGTCTTTGGACTGTAGGAGGAAACCCGCATACCCAGAGGAACCCCTTGCAAACTCCACACAGAAATACCCGAGCCGGGGACTCGAACCCTTTACATCAGTCCATGCAAATGATGTGAAGTTAACTAGTAAATTTCCAGAGTAAACAGGACTAAGGAAGTTGGATGACTGATTAACTAATGATCTCATGCAGAAGTGGGATATTATTTAAAAAAGGTAGGGATCTGACAACCTTGTAAATGAAATGCATATGATGGAACATCATGCACACATCACCAGCCCTCCTCTTTGAGGTTTCCTCCTCTAGCACTTTGCATGTGTGGAAATGTTCTCCATGTTGGTTTTCTTTTAAACTTCACATTCATGGACAGTGAATAAAGACTTGGCTCTTTAAAAAGACAGTCTCACCCCGGACCAACCAGGGTCCCTGATGAGCTCTAACTCTGTTTATGCTTCATGATCCAGTTTACCTTGCAGTGAAGCCGTGATAGTAACCTGTACAGCCACTGATCGGCGGTTGGGAGCCGACTGGCGGGTAGCTGCAGCCTGGCGCGCCGATCTCAGCTCACTCTCTGCGAACTGCAGTTTACACAAAAGTGCCTCGACCTCCATCTGTCTCCGCGCTATTTCCGCACGCAAAACCGCCGAGTCCTTGTCTATGATTTTGGTCATTTCTACTAACGCACCCTTTGCAAACCTTTCTATTATGGACGCTAACTGGGAATGGATATCGACAGAAGACATTGTTCACAGGAAACCAGGTCTATTTCGCGCTACTAAAGGTTTTAATGCAAAAAAAAATTATAATAATTAAAGTGTATATTATAATTGTCCCCTGTTAAAAGCGGATTTACTCGGATTCTTTTGTGCTGCACAGCAGTTTTCTTGCAAAGCCTTTCTTTTCTATAAGCTCTCTGTTGACAAAATGTTTACATTAGTTTGCGAAAAGATTTCACTTCCGCATTCAGTGACGCTGACCAATAGCGTTACACTTCCGCGCTCAGTGACGCTGACCAATAGCGTTACACTTCCGTAACCACTGACGTTTCATTGGCTACAGCCGAATCACCCTTGCCATGCTAAACAGTATGCTAGGGGCATTATATGTTACTATAGTTACCAGAGATGGTAAAGTATTTACATGTATTCACTCTGTTTAAACCTACCAGGGGGGCTGGAGCCTATCTTAGCTGACTCTGTGCCAAGGCAGGATACACCCTGAAGCTTGCCAGACAGTGTCAAGGCCAACACAACCATTCACCCTCACACTCACACCTAGAGGCAACTTGGAACGGCCATTTAGCCTAATGTGTTGTACCTAGGGGAAACCAGCAAAGCACTGGGAGGACATACGAACTCCACAGAGAAACACATTCTCGCTGAGCCTGGATCTCACACCCTGGACCTACATGCTGTGAGGCTGACATGCTAAACACTGCTCCACTGTGCCATCCATTATGAGTTATTATAGTTACATTTACTCACTCTAACTCACTCATTTGCCAAACCAATTAACCCTACTGGGTCGCAGGGGGGCTGAAGCCATCTTAGACCTTCTCTGGGCAAAGGCAGGATACACTCTGAAAATCTTGACAGACAGTTGCCGGGCCGACACACACACACACACACACAACCATTCACAATCACACTAACACCTAACTTGGAACAGCCAGTTAGCCTCATGTGCATGTCTTTGGACTGTGGTGTACCCGGAGGAAACCAAGATTAGCACAGGGAGAGCATGCAAACTCCACACTGAAACACTCTCGCCGAGCCTGGGACGAGAACCCAGGATCTTCTTGCTGTGAGGCGGATGTGCTAACCATTGTTAACCGCATGCTAACCACTGTGCCACTCATTATACTGTAGTTACCAATAGTGGTGTATTATTTACATTTTCTCACTCTCACACACTCATTTGCTGAAGCGCTTAAGCCTGTTACGGTCGCAGGGAGGCTGGAGTCTATCTCAGCCGACTCCGGGTGAAGGAACTGAACAGCTCGCCAAATACCCATGCAAGCATGGGAAGAACATGCAAACTCCACACGCTTGCCGAGCCTGGATCTCGAACCCTGGACCTTCTTGCTGTTGGACGGAGGTTCTCACCACTACTCCACAGTGCCGCCAATTTACATCTAGTAAGATAGTAACTATATTCATACTTATATTCTAAACCGGTTGAAAAAAGGAGCATGCATTTCACTTATATCAGACAATATGCCTTTATTGTTGGGTATCATCACAATTTGTAAACAAGCCTATATACGAAGTTATGCCTGAAATAAAAGATAATAATTTTTTCATACAGTTTTGATTTAATTTTGTGTACATTACCAATATTTCCTTTTTTTTACAATATAATATTTTAAAACTTTTTATTCAATTCACTTACACAGCAGTCTTTTTTTCCCTTTCTTCATTTTAACATGCATGTACAACACTTTCAGAAATTGGGGTATATTATGAGACCATTTCTGTCCCCCAAGGTACAAGCTACAGTTATGTACCCACTAGGGTGAATTATTGGACCTCAAGGAAACCATGTGTACCTTTCTGAGGGCAAAAAATGTGTTTTCAAGAAGAAGGAGGTACTCATAGATGGTACCTTTGATGGTACTTTGAGGGTACATATAGATGGTATCTTTGATGTTGTATCCCTGAATGTAAAATAATGTATTTTATTACCTTAGAATTAAAAGACTGTACACAAAAGCTGTAGATGAATTATGGGCAAAATGTAAGAGCATTCATTTGTCAACTTTGTCAACTTTGAACTTAACAGCAACTTGTAAAAAGTTGTAAAAAGCCTTGAGAATGAAAATATGTGGGTACCTTTTGGAGTTATTTACCTAGCAAAAAAAAAGTCTATAAACAACTTATATTACACATTGATACACTTTTTTAAATGTCAGTCATTTTTCTCTTCTTCCTCCTCTTTCTTTCTCTGGTTCAACCCTTCTTTCTGTACACTCTTTTCCCATGGCAAATCAACGAGTCTGTCTTTTTCTATACATTCCTTCTCTCTGTATCGTTTACCTGTTGCCCTCGCAACAGCCTCATCAAAACACATACTAATAGCACTGGTTCTTTTTGCCTCCTTGTCTAATTCCTTCTGCCCACCCTTTCTCAAACTCCCTCCATCCCACGTCCCTCTCCTTTGTTTCTGTTCTTCTCTGTCCTCCTCCTCTTCTACTTCCCCTTCCAAACTATAACTCAACTTTGTGTCCTTCAGCTGTTTTCTCACCTGACCTGCCTTGTTTTCCTCCAGACTCTTCTCACTGTCTGTCCCTGTTCCTTTTTCTTCCTCTGCGCTGTGGGAGTCGTGGTTTTGCGTCACGTCCCCTATTTCTGCACGTGTGTTCTCTTCGTTTTCACTTTCTTTCTCCACAAACTGTGTGTCGTCTGTGTGTTGTCTCTCGGGACATATTGGCTGGACGGGTTTCTGGGTTTTCTCAGTGTCTCTCTGTTGAAACTGTTGTTTGAAAGCTGTGAGTTTGGAATGCTGGGGTTTGGGTGGTACAACAGGAACAGCTTTCACCTGGTATATTTTGTGTTTGGATATAATCACTCTCCTGCCCACACCTAGCCCGAGAGCTGCACCCCTACCACTGTCTCTGTCTTTCATTCTTGGAGGTCTCAGTGGTTTCTCTCTGATATCATCTGATGCAAAAGGCTTTTCGTGTTTCTCCTCTCTCATGCTCTCCTCCTTTTCACCCGGTTGTTCCTCGCCATCCTCTGAAAGCCTGTCTTCACTCAGCTCTTCAGGAACACTTCCATCTTTTAGTTCTGCAACGCCTTCTAAATGACAGTGTTTCAGAGCCTCAGCTTCCTCCTCTATGTCATCCTCCTCCATTTGTTGTTCATCCTCTTCGCTTTCGTCACTGCCTTCCTTCTGCTTTTCAACGTCTATATCTTCCATCTTATTCTCTAAACACATCTGCTCTGCTTGTGGAAGTCTGTCACTCTCTTTTTCTGATCTCTTATCCACATCTATCTGATTTGTAGGAGCCTCAAAATCCTTCTCTCCCTCACTGTGCTCACTTTCTGTGCTCCCTTCTTTTATAATAATGATTTCTTCTGTCTCCTTTGCGTTTCTCTCCTCCTCTCCTTCCTCACTAACTTCCCTTCCGTCACTCATCACCACACCTTCCAGTTCATTCCCATCTCTCAGTTCTTGCATGTTGGTATGCTGAATTATTTCTGCGTTCACCGAGAGCTTGTCAGTCTCACTTTTGTTCTGAGTTGTCTGTAATTCATAGCCTGTCACGTCTACTGTAGTCTCACTTTCAGAAACGTCAACGGAACCATCAGTATTCTCCCTTTGCTCATCAGAACGTGCAGGTTCCTCATTGATAACAGGATCATTTGTGCTGGATGGCTCAGTGGTTCCACTATAGTTGCTTGGTTCTGCTGTGATACAGGGTGGGTCAGGACCAAAATAAGTGTCCTCTTGGTTTTCATCTTCTATGGATTGGTTGTCCTTGTGACTGTAAAGATAAGTAATGTGTAAAAGGTGAGACCAAGCTTCTATTTTTTTTAAAACATACAGTGCTTCCATTACATTTTAGAACCCTCTAAATGGATTGGGGAGGCACTGTGGTGTAGCAGTTAACACGTCTGACTCACAACAAGAAGGCCTGGGTTCGATTTGTTGGGCTTGGGGTATTTCTGTTTGAAGTTTGCATGTACTCCCCATGCTTGCGTGGGTTTCCTCCGGGTAATTAGGTTTCCTCCCATAGTCCAAAATTGACAGTTCCAAATTTACCTAGGTGTGAGTGTGAATGGTTGTACGTGTGTTGGCCCTGCAATGGCCTGGCGAGCTGTTCAGGGTTTACCCCTTCCCCCGACAGCTAAGATGGGTACCTCCCCATGACCCTAATTAGAATTGAGAAGCTTAGGAAATGAATGAATGAATGAATGAATAAATTGCTTATAATTAAAGTGTAAACATTAAGCGTTTCCCTATTGTATGTCCTTGCTGTGACTTCATGAAATGCCTTGCAGGTTGCCTTTTGAAGAAAAGTGATCATTTCCATGGTAAAAAAAAGTGCTCTATAAATACGCATCAAAGCAGTTCATGCATTATCTATAGTTTCACACTTTTCTTTTCATTCATTCATTTGCTGAATTGCTTAATCCTACTAGGGTCACGGGGGGGCTGGAGCCTATATATAAGCCAGTTAGCCTAATGTGCATTTCTTCGGACTGTGAGAGAAAACTAAGAGGAAACCTCTGCATGACAGAGAGTTGCCCTTGCACTCAAAGCGTGGACCTTCTTGCAGTGAGATGTATGTGCTAACCACAATGCCACTTAAATTCTGGAACTCCTATGTGGAAGTATCATCCCAAATCACCCCTACGTGTGAGTGTGAATGGTTGTTGGCCCTGCGATGGCCTGGCAAGCTGTCCAGGGTGTACCCTGCCCTCATACAGAGTCGGCTGAGATGAACGCCAGCCTCCCCACGACCCTAATTAGGATTAAGCGGCTCAGCAAATGAATGAATTCATGATTTATGAAATTTAGCAGATGCTCTTATCCAGAGCAACTTATATTGTTCATTTATTTATTTTATTTATTTATTTTTACAACTGAGCAATTTAGGGTTAAGGGCCTTACTCAAGGGCCCAACTGTGGCAGCATGGTGGTAATGGGGATTGAACCTCTGACCACTGACCCTTAACCACTGAGCCACCCCTGCCCTTTTTTAAAGTATTCTTTAATATTCAGAGATAGTATGAGTTTTTACATTTTGGTTCACATAGGGGGTTGCTGGATTTGGCGGAGGTGTGCGTGCTCTGAGTGCTTTTATTTCTTTTCTCTTTTTTTTTTCATAATGCAACTTTAAACCACAATGAGTCACATATACTGCATGTGTGGCTTTCTCTGTGAACTAATTACCTGAGTGTTTCATCTTGGCTGTCAGTACTTTCCATCTTTTTAATTTCCTCTTGAATCGGCTCGTTTGCATCCCCAAGCTCTTCAAAGCCACTTTTATCTTCCCCATCATTCTTTGTGCTTCTCTCTTCATTCGTTTGCTTCTTCGCATTATTTGAATAAAGCTTTGTCTCTGTCGGAAGTGGGCTGAGATCCCTTTCACCAGCATTACTTACTATCATGTCTGTAGCAGGTGATTGACTGGTGGGGAGAGAACCTTGAATATCCTCTGGTACAGCATGAGTCTGATCTAAGCACTCTAAATGGTTCTTGCTTTGAGACTCCTCATTGCTCTCCGAGTCAGATGTGGGGCTCGCCCAGTTTAACCCCTGAAAATGGGCATCAGCAGGTAGACTTTTTATGAACATGTCCTCATATTCATCCTTGTCCAAATCACTGCTATCTAGATCGTCGCTCGGCCCTGAGTAACAGTCTTCTTCAGAGGAAAAGGACAGAGCTGGCTGGAAAGGGGAGGATTTATAAGGAAGACTATGTGATTTGCTTGATATTGGCCTGCTTATATGAGCAGGGAAGCTGAGCAGGGAGGTTTCCAGATGAGGATCGCTCTGTGACGGACTCTGCTTGTCTTCCTCTTCATACTCGTCCATTTCAAAGGCAGGGGGCTCCACTGAGAACTCAAGCTGGAAAGCACCACAACACATGATAAGATTGCAAGACACTATCATTGGTATGTTCAGAAAAAGACAGAAACAGGACATAAAACTCCTGACATCACTATTCCGGCTTTAAAGGTACCCACTCACTTACCAGGCAAATTAAATAAACATGAAATGCAGTATTATCTCTAGGAATTAAAATGGAATCAGCCACAATGTCTTTCTGAAACCATTTGCTTACTCTTGTACACTGATGTCAGTGACCCATGCAAGGGGAAGGAGAATGATGAGCTCAAGAATAAATGCATAGTGTGCATGCCGTTTGGAAATAACGCAGAATTATCATCTAAACAAGATAGCGACCGTCAACACAGACACAGATAACATGAAATTGGTGGAAAATTGGTAAGTTTTAAGTAAGCTCTCTCTTTTTCTCTCTCTCTCTCTCTCTCTGTGCGTTTTTTAGTGAGAGTGAGAGAGAGATATGCATTACCCAACATTCCTTACATGTATATATATATATATATAAGTATACATGTATACTTACCTTACATTCTACTAATTCATGTTACACTGCACATGAACAAAACCACTCCTCCAGTCACATGGCCTTGTTCTTGTAAACAAACACATGTGGGTTGTATTGACAAACACACAGAACCAAAGCAAGATGGAAAACGGGTAAATAAAAGATACTGAACCAGTGAGCTGGGGTGGTTTTGCTGGAAAAAATCTTTGTATTCAGCCAAAATGAACTGATAATGGAAGATAAAGAACAAATTATTGGCTCATGAATGAGTACCTTTAATACCGCAGGGAAAGTGGTGGCTTAGTGGGTTACTATTCTGAGGGTCAGGGGTTCAAAGCCCCAGTACCACCAAGCTGCCACTGTTGGGAAATTTAGCAAAGCCCTTAACCCTCAGTTGTATAAATATGATCAATGTAATTGCCGTAAAAACATCAAATGAAATGTAATATTACACATATACCTGATTTGAGGTGGGCATATCCATCAGATCCAAGAATCCAAAAGTATCCTGGAAATCCAGTGGGAGCTCCTGGTCAGGGTACTCTTCCTCCTCAGTTGGTTGATCAAGGATCTCCTCTTCTTTAGGACACTGTACCACTCCTCCTTTCATGACTGACGGAACAGCAGAGATTGATTTGAAGTCACTCAGGTATACATTATACTTGTAACTGTAGTTCAGTCTCTTACCCATGTAGTCTTCTCCATCTGTGTCTTCAGTAACAGAAGGTCTATCTGTGGCATGTTGGTTCTCATCTGTTACGTCTCCTTCACTCGAACATTGATCTCCAGACTCTTCTCTCTCCTCAGGCCTGGCTTCCTCTGGCTCTCTGTCTTCTCTTTTATCTTCTTTCTCTCTTTCTCCTTCAGTCAGGTTATCCATCTTCTCCTTCTTGTTATCATTCAAGCTTCCTATCTGAACTTTCACTTCATCCAATTCTGTCTCCATCTCTTCAGCATTCTCCGGCGTGTCTTTCTTTAGCTCTTCCTCATCATTTGGCCCCTGTACTGAGTCTTCTTCCTCAGCTCTACCTCCCTTTAATACCCCCATCACCAGCCCTGATGTAATATGGAGAGGAACTGTCACTGAAAAAGGCCCAGAAATATGCATTCCTGCACGGCGCTCTGCCCTGCTTGGTGTTGTTTGTGTCAGACTTTGTGATTTCTCTGCGTTGTCTCTGGCCCCTGGATCCAGGCTCCGATATGTGCCCTGAGCCCCACCTCCTCCACTCACCACACTTACACTAGCCCCACCCGTGCGCCTGTATGTCACAGCATATCCACTAGACACACCCCCAGCCCCGGCAGGCCCGCCATCTGCAGGTCCAGGGGGCACGGCTAATGGAGATAGCTGTGGAGAACCTTGCCTGGAATCTAAAAAATGAAAGAAGAAATAACAGGTTATTCCAACATACGGAAAATATGAGTTTGTATTCATTCAAAGATTCATCATGATTTTTCAAAAACTAATGCAACATTGTAATCAGCTGACCAAAATGGAAAAATTCCTCAAATTAAACCCATGCTTGTATTGAAATTTTTGTGATCACGTTGGCATAGTGGTTAGCATGTCCACCTCACAGCAAGAAGGTCGTAGGTTCAAGTCCCAGCCTTGGGCATTTCAGTGTGGCATTTGCATGTTCTCCCTGTCCTTGTGTGGGTTTCCTCCAGGTACTCCGGTTTCATCCCACGGTCCAAAGATATGCACATTAGGCTAAATGGTTGTTTCAAATCGCCCCTAGGTGTGTGTTTGATTGTGAATGGTTGTGTGCTTTGGCCCTGCGATGGTCTGGCGAGCTGTTCACGGTGTACCCCGCCATCACCCGAATGAGATAAGCTTCACCCACCCCGCGAACCTAGTGGGATTGAGCAGTTTGGCAAATAAATAAGTGATTGTTTTGGTCGTACATTTGCAGTTTAAAAGGTTATAAAACCTCAAAAATTGCACTGACTTAGAGACAGGAAGATAAAGAGTACTGTAGAACTTTATATATACCTTCCTGTGCATAATGTCCTGGACTCAGAGAGTCCATACTTTTAGCAGGCCTTAGACTGGTCTTCTCTTTCTCTGTATAAATAATATTCAGAATAATATTTAGTAAAGATGTCAGCATAAAGGTTAAAAAGTATGTAGGGGAGTCCTCTTACCCTTGGGAGCATACTTCTTTTTGCGAGGATCATGGAGCCGCCCACCTAAATTGAATATAGATTTCCATTTTCTGCCTTTTAGTGATCCCTTCCTCCTGAAACAAACAAAAAAAATTTATCACTGCTTCATAAAAGAGATATGGGGTTATAACTGTCTAAATAGAATAAACAATACTATAATAGATACCAAGCCTAAGATTTCTTCATTACAGAAATAAAACCATTTCTCTGATTGGATATTTAAGTCTCACTTGTCTGTGCCATCGATGATAGCATGGTAGGGTGTCATCTTTGGAGGACCGTCTCCACGAGTCATGTTTCCTGGATACTGTAAAGGCAACGCTTTAAAGAAGGGGTCATCCTGATTGGACAATATAGATGGTGAAGGAAGAGACTTCCTGCGTTCTGAAGTAGGTCCTGTGGTGATAGTATAGAGGCAAAAATTTACCAAACGTTTGTTTTCGTTTAGATTTCAGGAATATACATCGAAGAGGGGCATTTGAAATAATTACGTAAATCTATTTTCCGGTTACCTGTTTCAGGATCTAATTCAGGAAACAGCTGAGATACATGAGTCAGAATAAATTCCACTACAATAGACTGGACTCGCACTTCCATGAAAGCCGCGGTGCCATTAAAACCAGTTGACTCAATGTCCTTCGATCTGTAGTTACCACAGAAGAGTCTTAGTGAATATAAAGAAATGAAGCTAAACATCCCATTGACCCACATACACACCTGAGGAGATTGGGAGCCCAAACAATGGCAAGGTTTCTGGCATGCATGTTGGTCTGATTGGAATACGTAGCCATCCGGACTAAATGTCTCATCAAAAATTCCAGAGTTCTGCAAGGAAACACGAGAAAACCTCAGAAATTAGCAGATTGACTCTACCAACCAATGTGCTTATTTAATTTAAAACCAATTGTCTGATTACCGGAAATGGGGCTGTGGCAGTTCTTTCAGCACTTCCTTGATCTTCACTAGTCTTTCATCCTCTAACTGAACCGCCACAGCTTCCTGAGGGTTTTGCAGATGCAATTATAAATAAAGATTACCATCTATAGGATTTATAAATTGTAAATCAAGCCAGTTTTAAATCTGACCAGTTTTAATTGAAAAATAGTTATGTTTGGCATTGTAGTTGCTTGCTGAGAAATAAATCCCAATTCGTCACCATCCAAGTTGAATATTAGATGAGTTAAATCCCACTCTTGGCTCCCTGATGAGTATTAGCTAGGTAGCATTGGGTAGATGCAGGAGCACGTAAGGGAGTTTCCATATTGGTAATATATATAGGTTTACTGTTATGAATTGTGGGACTTTAATGACCATAAGGGCAGAAATGAAACCATCCTTTAAAAGTTTTTAATATACATATATATAAAATTAATTTTAAGCCCTTAATCATAGTTAAGGTTGCAGGGAGACTGGTGCCCATCCCAGCTGACTCTGGGCGAAGGCAGGGTACATCCTGAACAGCTCACCAGACCATTGCGGGGCCAACACACACGCAACCATTCACATATATATGGGAATTTGGAACTGCCACTTGTGGACTATGGGTGGAAACCAGATTACCCAGTGGAAACCCACACAAGCACGGGGAGTACATGCAATCTCCACACAGAAATGCCCGAGCCCAGGAATTGAACCCAGGACCTTCTTGCTGTGGGACAGACATGCTAACCACTATGCCACTATGCCACCAGGCCGCCCTGTATGTATTTGTGCATTCATGAAATTATGTTCAGGTGTGATACCCACCGCAAAGTGCTCATACAGTTGATAAGTGAGCAGTGGGTTAGGCAACTCTCTAAAGTATGCCTTACAGAGTGAACTGACACAGTGAATGTCCTGTAGATACACATCTTTATTCAAGTCTGGAGACCCCTCGCTGTCAAACTCGGACCTGTGCAAATGAAAAAAGATACTAAGAGCTAATACTATTATGTATGAGTATAAATGAACAGACATTTTATGTCCACAGACCTTAGTTTCTGTGTGTTGGATGACACTCCCGACAATCTGTAGATCCCATCAACGATGCCATGCTCTTCAATGAATATACTGCAGCTACGGAGTACCTGAGGAACTGTGAGAGACAGACAGATGTGTAAGAACAGAGAGAAAAGAATGAGCAGTAGGTTTTAAAGGTGTGTCTTCTACCAAAACCTATTAATATTTTATATATTCATTAAATATAGTATTTATATATAAATACATTTATTTCCTCTCCCCTCCCCTTTGAAGCCTTTTGTGGACACATGGCGTTGCAAGATGGCAGCCTCCATGAAGGTGGACCCTCTCCTCAATTAAATATAATCAGTTTATTCCAACGCTCTGAAAACTCAAAGCCTTTTTTTTTTTGTAAATTATTCTATATTAATGGAAAGTTATTCATTGATGATATGCTTACTTTCTGCTAATAGATAATCCAAAATGTTATGCACCGTATGTCTTTATGTTATTTGGTAAAAACACACTGCCAGGCCAGAAAAAGAAATAAATGTTGCACACCCTAATATTTCTTTAGCTTTAATTATAGCATGCATTTGCCATAGCATTAATAACCTTATGCAGCATCACAACATTTATTTCCATGAAAAATTACTTTGGTATTTTTTTTGTGTGTTTTGTTTTGATGACCAGAGTCTTCTACAGCACATCTCAGAGTGGTCACCAGTTTATGTGTTAAAAATTATTCCTCATGCTCTCCTTCACAATCTATGGAATATATCCATGTCATCAGAGATACCATACAATGTTGCTGAACCTTTACCTAACCAACCATACTAACTAGGGCAGTGGTGGCTCAGTGGTTAAGGCTATTGATTACTGATCCGAAGGTTGGCGGTTCGAGCTGCCATTGTTGTATAAAAATGATAAATGTAAGTCCCTCTGGATAAGGATAATAAATGGCATTGTATGTAATGTAGCTTGTACTGTGGGCACTATGCATGATGGGTACGTCACTTCATAAACTGTCTTTCTTACCCCGACACTCCCATTGCTCTTGAACAAGGTAAATTTAGGCTCCTCAGATCAGAAGAGTCCAATCTGAATGCTCCAAAGCAAATTAAAGAAATTTTTACAGACAAGTTTCCTTATAACCACACAGCTGTTACCTCCCGTCATGTGACTTCGTGTCACGTTCTGCATGTGGAAACTCTCTTACTTATATCTGTAAATTCTACTGTTGACTGTGTTATTCACTGCACTAATTATCCAATCAAAGGTTTAAATGGCAACTTTGTTTTTGGCTAGATAGTGTACAATTTGTTTGTTTATTTATTTATTTATTTTTAAATTAGTACAATTTCAGTGTATTAGCTCTTCAACAATCAGATTTGATGTGTTTATAAGACAAGCACTTAAATTTTTATTTTGGCCATAGGGGATATTCTGATACAATTAAACAGAATATATTACAGATGTAATAAATCATCGTATACAGTTACTTAATTTACTTCGTATAACCAAAATTATTTCTTATTTAAGTACAATGTTTGGTTATTCTACCCACCTCTGGGTAAGAGTTACCCAGCTAAAAATAAACCTGTATAGCTCCAAACATTAGGTCTCATTCCACATTCATGTCCTGAGTCTTTGGACTTAATGTCAATGTCAGGACTTGAAATGAAATTGTCTCTAGAGGTGGGGCTTTGGACAAGGAAGACTCTTTATTAAATTTTGAAGATGATCCAGAATTTTAGGATTCAGATGATTTTTCAACATCATAAGATAAGACAACATTGTAAAATTTGACATTTTGGTTCATATGGGGGATTGCTGGCCTTGGCAGAGGTTTGTGCTCCCTGAGTGGTCATTTTTATGATTATATTGTTAGTAATATTACGCACATGTTGAGAAATAATACTCACTGTCTTGACTGGTCACAGTTAAATGCTCCACCAGGTCACAGCCGAACACCTTTTCTTTACTCCCACCTTTTCTTCTTCCTCTCTTCATTATGCACTGCTTAACCACCTCTCTTACATCCAGAAGTATATGTGTGTGTGTGTTTGTGTGTTTGCTGTTGTGCTCTTAGTGATATGTGACACTTAAACTACTCATAGTTATTATTGTATGTTAAAATGTGCAGCTTTTTTTTGTACTTAAGTGCTTACAACGTTTTACTGGGTTTATCTCACAGTTATGCCTCTGTTACATTCTCTATCAGTGCACTGTACATGTTTTTCAAAATAATTTCAGTTGCCCTGGAGCTGGATGCTTGTGGCCTGTGCAAAGTAAATAAGACAGGAAATATATCAAGAGTATTCACACAGCTGGCAGTAAAAAGAAAAAAAAAACAAGAAAGAGTGCATATACAGGCATAAACACACAGAACAACCTTCATTGCTTTACTACAGTATGTTCATGTATATCAACAGTCCATGTATATACTGTAAATCAATGATATGTTTGTGTATATAAGCTGTGAGTATGACATACAAATGTCAGCTTCACAAACTGCAAATTTTATTATAGTTTTAATAGTTTTTAGTGCAAGATTTTTAAGCAGAAAGGTTATTTATGCACAAAATCGGTGTAAAATGCAAGTTAACAAACAAAGAATTTAAGAATATAACTAGCACAATCTTGGTGCTTATGCTGCAGTTTGGACCTTCTGAGTACCAGAGAATAAAAAGTACAACTACAGAGTCTAAATCCTTTGGTTGTTCATCAAAAATCAAAAATCTGGAGCTGTCAGTTGATTAATATTTAACCACAGGTACACATACTCAGTCTGAGGATCATGAATAAGCATGCGGCACCACTGTTTCTGCTTCCTGCTTTCATGTCGTGTGAGATTTGAGTATCAAGGCCACACCCTCATAATTTGTCTCACTTTTACTATTTGTTTGATACAAAACATCAGGACAAAACGTTACTTTTTCAACACTGGCTGAATCATTCGCACTATTCGTTAAGGAAACGCTCCACATTTTGGACTTTTTTTCACCAGACATGGCCACGTTGTTCAATTTGATCTGACTTTCTCTTCTGTCGTGCAGTGCACGGAAATGAACAACCTCAATGTAAGGCCTGTCTTTCCCTCTTCATAAGACATATGGTGACAAACCACAATCAAATCTCACTAAAACACATTACATTTGATGTAAACGAAAAGTTTTACTGATGACCGCCCAACACCTCCAACAAAGTGGATTTGGAAAAAAGAAACAGCAAATAAATAAGAAAAAGACTTGACTTAACTGTCCTTACCTTTTCGCTCCACCGGCGCACGAAGCAGCCCCAGCAAGCATCTGTGACGCAAGAAACCACTAAACTTCCCTTAGTGACTTCCTGACTTCTTGGTTGCTCTTTTGACTTAATTCTCCATTTTAATGTTCCATGTTCATCTTAATATGCTGCCTGTATATACTTATGTATGCAGAGTATGTCTTCTTTATCTGTCTATGTATTATGTGAAAACTTGTGTTCCTGTACTACAAGATTTGAAAGTGCTACATAATATCTGTAGCTGCAATCAATGTATATTAAAATCATGTTATGTTAAATAGAGTCATGATTACATTTATTTATGATTGCTCATGAGAGTCTACTGATTTCCACATCAGAGAGCACAAGACACTTTATGCACCAAATTTGTGGCAACAAATCACTGTTACTTTCCCTGCCGTTTTTGTGTTATAAAGAATTACATAATATACATGTACATAGGTGAATCACCAACATTTCTGGGAGGTTTTCACATCAGATACATCAGGGTCATTTTAGGCTCATCCCTGTCTTCATCAGTTTAGGTCACTCCGAATAAACAAAAGTAACCTTTAGAGGATTGTGAAGTCATGATGTCTGACCTGTGGCATAGCAGAAACCTCACAGTTCCAAGATCCCCATTTCAACCCTGAGTAAAGGTTATTACCTCTACCAAGGGGTTGAGTCGTGTGTGTGTGTGTGTGTGTTTGTGTGTGTGTGTGTGTGTGTGTGTGTGTGTGTGTGTGTGTGTGTGTGTGTGTGTG
>JAOUQZ010000022.1:5146932-5162252 GCA_028564935.1 Neosilurus hyrtlii
ATAACAGTTATTCATAGAAATCAGCCTGGGCCTAGTCTATATCTAGCTATTAATAGGTTAAAACTCACTTGTGGAACTTTATTCCAGCTCTTCTGAATTCTATGTTCTGGTAATTGCAGTTTATGGCATTTAACTATTAACACTATTTTCCTTTCATGGATTTTGTTTTTTTTTTCAGTATGATAGTCATAGTCTCCCATCATTCACTTACATTCTAACCCCCTGCCTACCTTTAGCGAAGCAGCCTTTCATCCACCTACATAGATGGTTCTTAACCTGTAACACACACACACAGAGTCATTAACACACTTCTTATAATCAGCTGTCCGTTAGTTCTGATATCCAGCTAGCAGTTTCCTCTTGTGCGAATGAGCTTTAAACCTCAATTTATTACATTTTGTACAGTTTTTGCCATTTGCACTTGATTCTATATATGTGCACTATATTGTGTATATTTTGCACATACTTTACAGTTTTTGCCATTTTCCACCATACTGTTATACTGTCCTTATTGCATATTTTTATACTGTGAACATTGCTTTTTATTATATAACAAATTTATATAATACTATGTTTTTTACATACTGTCTATAATTCATATTTCATATATTAATGTCAATTTCATATATTCATGCCAATCATTTTTCATCTCTTATACTGTAGCGAGCAAATGCAACGACATTTCATTCTGTATACACCTGTAAATCTGAATGACAAATAAAGCTTAGTCTAAGTCTACATTTCAACCAATGGGCTAGTGAGTGCTGCTGATCTGGGGGTGGCGCCGTGGTAAGCAAGTCCTGGGTGCAAGTTTGAGTGGGTGTCATCTGGGTACTCTGGTTTCCTCCCACAGGCCAAAGACATTCACATTAGGCTTCTGGCTTCTCCAGATTGTTCCTCCGTATGAATGCTTTGAGTGTGTGTTGGCCCTGGGATGGTCTGGATAGCTGTTCAGGGTGTACCCTGCCTTCATGCAGTTCCTCCCCCTGGACCTTTCCTAAGACTGAACGGTTCTGTGAATGAGTGAGTGAGTGTTGTTGAACTTTGATGTCAGTGTTCTACTTATGTACATATGGCTATTGTGTGTTGATTCATCGCAGCCTGTATTCCAGTAATTACGGTACACCAGAGACAAACCGGAAGTAGGCGCTCATAGTGCTGTAGAGATACAGGATAGATATTTGTTTTTAGCGTTAGCATAGCTAGCATTTTGTATTTTCAATTTCTCATAAGAAAGAGCCGAGACTAAAGTGTCTGAGAGGCTGAATTATCGGGGAGGACGATGCTCTCGGAGGACACGGCGACTTGCGGCAGCAGTAACAGCGGTGTTTCTTTCCACAGCAGGCTCGCTTCAGTCATGGCTATGGTCGCTCAGTCGGCTGTGTCCGAAATCGGCAAACTGTACGACGACGGGCTGCTGGTGCTGCGTCTGGAGGTCTGCCGCAAAGACTCGGAGATCGAGGCGCTGAAGAAACAGCTGGAGATGGTGGAGAACGAGCTGCGGCTTCTCCGAGAGCTGCAACGCCCAGAGAGCCGCAGCCCGAGCCCGTCTCCCGGGACACAGAGGACAGGTACAACCGGGCAGCTCCACTCCTCACCGCCGTCATCCACAGCACACTACACACAGCATCACTTCCGGTAGTACAGAATGTAAACAAGTTTCTCTTCTCGAGAAGGTCTGAAAACAGTGCACGACACACAGCTGATCCATCACAGGCCCCCCCCACACACACCCACAATCAGAATGTCTTTGAACTGGCGGAGGAAACCAGAGGACCCAGAGGAAACCCGAACAAGCATTTGGGGGGGGTGCATACTTAACACAGAAACAGCCGAGTCTGTGCTGATCACTGACGCACACACAACCATCCACACAATCAGCATGTCTTTGGACTGTTGGAGGAAACCAGAGGACCCAGAGGAAACCCGAACAAGCATGGTGGGGGGGGGGGGTTGCATACTCATCACAGAAACACCTGAGTCCAGGAACCCGAGTCCGTGCTGATCACTGACGCACACACACATCCACACAATCAGCATGTCTTTGGGCTGTCAGAGGAAACCAGAGGACCCAGTGGAAACCCACACAAGCATGGTGGGGGGTGCATACTCATCACAGAAACACCTGAGTCCAGGAACCCGAGTCCAGGCTGATTACTGACGCACACACACATCCACACAATCAGCATGTCTTTGGACTGTTGGAGGAAACCAGAAGACCCAGAGGAAACCCACACAAACATTTTGCACACTAAACACAGAAACACCATAGTCCAGGAACCCGAGTCCATGCTGATCACTGTGCCTCGGTGTTGCTCTCAGTATCATCGTGATACCAGAAACTGTGTGCGTGAGGAAGGAACACGCCCTGTACGGGATACCCGTTCATATCAGAGATGCGCACACACACCCCTGGAAACTATTTAGCACAACCAGTCCACAGGCATGTTCTATGAAGTGGGAGGAAATTATGAGTACGGCGTGAGAACAAGTGTAACTCTACACCGGCAGAGCTCTGGTACTCTGGTGCTACAGGGTGCCATTACTTATAGACGATTACAGGTTGCTTTCTTTTAATATGCTGGATTTATGGCTCCTATCAATACCAGTTCATTCAATTCAATTCAACAAGTATATAATCTTCCCTGTAAATACATTCAAATATTTTTGGTAGGGCACTGGGTTCGTAGGTCACAGGCTCAGGCGTTTCTGTGTGGAGCTTGCATGGGTTTCCTCCCTCAGGCCAAAGACATGCACATAAGGCTAACTCATTCATTCATTCATTTTCTTAGAAGCTTAATCCTAATTTGGGTCGTGGGGAGGCTGACGCCCATCTCAGCCGACTGAGGGTGAGGTACACCCTGAACAGCTTGCCAGACAATTGCAGGGCCCACACACATACAGCCATTCACACACTCACACCTAGGGGCAATTTGGAACAGCCAATTAACCTAACGTGCATGTTTTTGGATGGTGGGAGGAAACCGGAGTACCTGGAGGAAACCCACAGAAGCACATGCAAACTCCACACAGAAGTGCCCCAAGCACGGGAATCGAACCCGGGACCTTCTTGCAGTGAGGCGGACATGCTAACCACTACACCAACAACATTAGGCTAACTGGCTGTTCTAATTTGTCCCTGGTGTGGATGTGTGAATAGGTGTTTGTGTGTGTTGGCCCTGCGATGGACTGGCGAGCTGTTCAGGGTGTACCTTTCCCTTGCCTGTGTTGGCCGAGATAGGCTTCAGCTGCCCTGCGACTCTAGTAGGAGTAAATGGTCTAGCAAATGAGTGAGTGAGTGTTAATGGTGGTGACATCACAACTATTTGAGAACTTCAGTAGACTGACCTCATGTACCAAGTAGGTGGACTTTAGTGCATCAATTTAATTTTGAGGGGAAATGCCCTTTTTTGTTACGCTTCTAGAATTTCGAAAAGAGTTTTTACGTATCTGTTTAAAGAAACAATAACAAAGAATGTACACACAAACAAGGACAAGGTCAGACTCTCTGACATCAGTATGTCTCCTCCATGGAGGCTGGGATTCCTCTGAGTTCTTTGGTTTTCTCCCACATCATAGCCAGACTGAATTTATTCTAGCGCCCAGAGTAGACTCTCAAAATAAGGACATGCAAAAATAGTTTAAATATCTTTTAGTGGTGCTAATCTTTCCATCTTTCTCTTCCCATCAGACTCTGCGGACCTCGTGGAATGTACACCGACCACAAATCAGCTTCTGTCATGGAGACATCAAACTGAAAATGGAAACGAAAGCAATCATGCAGGGGAAATTACCTACAAGTCCTACAAAGAAGAAATCCATTCAAAGGACGTCCTCACAAAGGAACCAGTGCTCACCCCTATAGATCTAGAACCATGCGCAGAGGATCTGAACCAGTCAGAGGATCTGTTCTGCGAGGAAGACAGTGGAGCGGAGTCTCAGAAAAAGACAGAACAGGCGATGCAAAAGGTGACTTTAGATGAGAGTAGCGCAGAGTGTGTCGTGATCGAGGAGAACGAAACGCAGGCGTGGTCAAGCGTGGAGGATGGCGTGGAACACACAGACGATCCTGACTGTTCCGTCGTAACGGAACAAGACGGACATCCGCTGATCTCCTCTGTGTGGAGTGTCGGTTCGAGCACATCCAGTCCAGTCCATATCACTGCAATGAACAGACTGAGTGAAGAAGATATGAGACAGCAGAGGATTCCACAGCAGCGCAGGAGCGAAGGGGGATCAACAGATCTAAATCCTTTGCAGCAGGTCCAGTCAAGGCTCTTGCTTCCTTCAAGAACCCATGAAAGTATTGCACTCTTAAACAGTACCATGAGTCAGAACCGGAACCAAGGAGCTTTTAGAATAAATGACGTCGCGATAGCCAGGTTACCTCAAAGGAGGCAGCCGGTGAGAGAGAAATGGTTCATGTGTTCGTTCTGCGGGAAGAGCTTCGACCGTATCAGCCACCTTCAGATGCACCACAGGATTCACACCGGCGAGAAACCGTTCCATTGCGATATGTGCGGGAAGAGTTTCTCTCAGCAGAGCAACTTGCGCACACACCAGAAAACACACAAAGATCTCAGGACACAGAGTAATACATTTTGAAAATAATAAATGTTAGCATGTTTTATTTACTAGTATGTAAACCAATACTGAGCCATCTTGGTTTTGCTTATTTTATATCAACAATAAACAAAACGTTGGCAAAACTCTACTCTTACTGTCTTTACAAAATGCACAGCAGAATACAAAAAAAAAAAGAATAAATTGTACACACTGCCCAGCCAAAAAAAAAGTTGCACACACTTTTTATTATTATTTTGTAATAATAATCTCGCGGGCATTGTTGCTCCAATTGGTCAGGTCGAGGCTCAGACATTTTTTTTTTTGGCCGGGCCGTGTATAAACTGCTTGATGTGTTTGTTTCACCAGATTAACATGAACATATTTCACAAATATAACACAGCACTGGTGGCAGTTAAAGCAAAAAATATTTCCAAGGCATTCGGTTTGGTAATGCATGTAATTTTTACATGGAGGTGTAATGCCTTTGAAAAGAGCAGTCGGTTCCTAAGGTAGGTTGTAGAGTGTATACTTGTGTAACAGGTGTATATTCCACTGGCAGTTAAAGCTGCGAATCCTCACTGTGGTTTAAAGGTTGTTTTCCCAACATGTGATTAAACTTCACTGAAACACCTGCTTCCTTCAGGGTCTCGTGTCCCTTCAGGGAGCTTCCCATTTATCCGAAGAGTAAAAAAAAAAAAAATTAATCCGTGTCCTGAAATACTAGTTGGCTGTCTACTACACCTCCAACGACTTCATCGGCTCTGATTTTTACCTACACATCAATATCCATCTGTTTGTGAGCAAAGAAATGATAGAATTTGGTCTCATCTACGTACTTTAGGACGAGCACATGCTCACTGTTTTTCATAAACGCGTCGCATGAATCCCTTTAAACAGATTTGACTCATATTCTCTTCTGAAGAGAGAAGGGGAAATTACTTGCAAGAATTCTATAGTAGGATTTTAAATGGGAATTTTTATTTGTTTTCGGTCATTTACCGAATGCAGACCCAAGTTCAAACTGCGTAACATAAGCTGCTTTAGTTCATATTTAGATGGAGTCATCAGCACAGGCTTTTAACAAGTTCCTGGTTTGTTTAAATCCCCTCACGTATCCACATGTGGACGTGTAGCCTGCCTGGTAGATGACCTGTGAAAGGCTTGAAGGCAGAGTAGAAAGCTGAGGTCTTGTATGTGCTACAGTGTTTATGATATTAACACACACTCATGGAGGTGTACAACGAATTCATTGGTCAGATGAAGCAGCAGACAGGATGAGCTCACTGGAATGATGGCAGGAATGAGAATTCTGTGTAGAAACACTTTCGTATCATCTTTATATGATATCGGAATGTGGACTGAGTATAATAGAGTTTGCGTGTTGTTTTGGTCTAAGGGCGCCGTTGGAGTAGTCGAAGTTAGCCATAAGGGCCTCCGTGATCTGATGCTTGTCTAACGTACTGTCCCCCTCCTCTCCTTCTGGCATGCCCTCTCGCTGTCCCCAGATGTCTTTTTCTGTTTTTCCTTCTTTTGAACAACCAGAAGTAATGGACAAGGGTGTAGAGTTCTGGTCCCTGTGAAGATCTGCATCCTAAGTAAGTGAAACAAAAAATTAAATGTTACTCCTTCAGAGCATCAAACAAGCTAGGGTGGTGAGTTTAGTACTGATTACAAAACAAAGAGTGATATGATACAGTATGAGCTGATGTGAATAATTTCCTAATTACTCAGCCCAAGTGACCATGAATGACCAAAACTTCATAAGAATCAGAAACAGAACCATAATACTTTATTGATCCTGGAGTAAACTGTGTGCACACACATACATAGCTACACACACACACACACATATGCTGTAGGTGCACATAATGTGGTCGTATGTGGTAGCCCACAATCCAGGACACAAGAGAAGCATCCACCTGCATCGCTGTCAGCTTCTCACCCAGGAGGAACAGCCTGATGGTATTGAAGGCATGTGTAACCCGCATTTTTCATACACATGGTGCTTTATAATCAGTCATGACAAGAATTTCGTCTTCTGCATTTTTTTACATATTGAAAGACTGGAATTAGAAGAAGAGATGGATACTGTATCAAGTGTTCTTTTGCAGTCAGCCTAGACACCCACATATAACACTGAAATGTAACTCACTTTAATTAGCCCATTTATTGCAGATTTTAAACTAGCTGGAAGCGGGACTCCGGCACACAAACTGGAATGCATTTTCATCATATGAGCTCATTGCCTCTGGAAACACTGCATGTACAGAATTTGCCTACAACTGGCAAGATTTTTATAAAACTAAACCTTGACCTCACCCACTGCACATTCTTTCTTTACCAGTCTTGTATTGTAAGTCAATATGTAAAAGGACCAAGAATATCCCCCATCATTATTATTAATGAATTATTAATCGTTTTGTATCATAGATAGTGATTAACATTTAAAATCATGTTATTATGTTAGCTCGGCCAGTTAGCTCCCATGGACTCCTGGTCGCGGATAGCTGTGGCATCAACCTGGAATGGAACTTGAGATCTCCAGATTGACTGTAGCGCACCTTATCACCTAATGTGCTACTTGGGAGCCCAAAATGGATTATTTTCCTGTGACAGCATGACCCAAAGTGGGTTCCCCTACTGTTGTGTTACTGATTTGCCAAATCTATTCCAAATTAGTTTCTTAGTGAATGATGCCATATTTTAACCATTTGTAGTTATAATTATGATTATGGAATGTCCATGTACCATTATCCTGTTTTCACTTACACAATATATGTGGTTGCCTGTGGGGCCAAAAAAAGATTTTTTTAGTCTTTTGCATTTTGTATGTTCCTGTCCACCCACCTATTCACTCACTCAGTGAATCATTTAATCCTACTGAAATCTTTGGGTGGCTGGAGCTTATATCAGCCAAGTCTTGACACACCTGGGCCAGTGGTGTATTGGTTAGCTTGCTTGACTCCTAGTCGCTTCACGCTACAGAAACCAGGGGCAATTTAGAACAGCCAATTAGCCTAATGTGCATGCCTTTGGACTGTGGGAGGAAACCCATGCAAGACTGGAAGAACGTGCAAACTCTACATAGAAACATCCTCACCAAGTGGATGTTGCCGTTCCATCCCTAGAACTATTCATTGACAGCCACCTTGTTTTTCGCAGAATAAAAACTGGTAATTAACACATGCATACATTCTGTACAAACATACGTGTACAGAAGGTCTCACCATCGTCATATTGCTGTTTCTTACAGAGGTTGCCAACCGCTGAATGTGGTCTTGTCTCTCCACATCTGTCGCTTTCCTCCTCATGCTCGATCGCTCCGAATAGTAGGACGGGTGGATGGCTGGACGGCCGAGGCTGTCGTAGTCGCTTTCTCTGTAGCCGTATCTCTGATCACACATGATGGAATTCTCCTAAAGAACAAGTGCCTGCAGTCAGTATTATACAATTACTGGCTTGAGTTTTACTTAGTATTATCAAATCTTGCTGGTCTGAACATTGCAATCACGTGATACAGTACCTCTAGTGAAAAGGCACTGTCTTTTACAGGAGAGTCCATCCTGTTTAGACCGTATTCTTCATTCTACAAGAACAGACAGCATATAAGATCTCATATCACTGTACAACCACGTCTGCACATTCAGTTTGAACCTTACAGCATTTTAGTACAACTTGTCTTGCTCCTGTATAAAGGCTTAAGTTTCAGTCTTTGAGGCCAACAAGCCAATCCACATTCCTGTTTGACAGCCTTTGGCACATCTCTGTGTTTTTTTTTTTTTTTAATTTTTAAACGACCCTTAATGACCTGGTTCATACATGTCTAGAAATGGTATTGAGCAATAAGCCAAAAGCACGTTTTCGATGACTTAATTGGGCTTTTCTGCTTAGGGAGAGCAGAACAATTGGTTTAAAGTAATACATTTCTATGCCATGTTTACCAGGTGCTACCGGAAAAAATTCTCTTTACAAACAATATAAGCTTTGTGTTTGCTAAAGCAGGAACTTGTACATCATCACACTCCAGGTGTTTGCATTCATGTTGTATTTATGGAATTAATGCCTTCGTGTTTGCGTGTACTGTCAACAAATGATGCTCTTTTATCTATTGAAAATGAGCTAATTATAAAGACATCCTGGTTAATAATACCCAGAAACCCCTCAAAACATGACTTTATATCTGCTCAACAAGTCTTGAAAATATGTTCTAAATTTCTAACTTGGTGTCATCTAGCTTGCTATGCAGCCACAACAATACATACTAGGCTTGCTGGCTGAATAACTAAGGTTAGATACTGTATGATGGGTTTGGCTACTGTTAAACAAACTGTTAAGAATCTGATCACGTAATCTGAGACACAGCCAGTGGAAACCAATTTGTGTCTACCTGTGACAGATGCACAATGGTCTATCTGTGAAATTCCAACGGCAAACAAAAGCATGACTATGTCAGAGTTTGTTAGGTTTGTTTACTTCTCAGACCATTTATTCATTCACTGATTTTCTGAACTGCTTTATCCTACTAGGGTCGGGGGGAGGCTGGAGTCTATCTCAGCCAATTCCGGGCGAAGGCAGGGTACTGCCTGAACAGCTTGCCAATCCACTGAAGGGCCAACACATCTGTACAACCTTTCACACACTCATACCCAGGGGCAAGTCGAAAGAGCAAATTAGCCTAATGTGCAAGTCTTTGAACTGTAGGTGGAAACCAGAGTAAGTCTGTTGGGCTTCTACACTCGAGCCTACTGGCTCATCATTTGCCATCTCCGGTTTCTGTAGCGTGAAGCGACTAGGAGTTCAACTCCTCCTGCATGGGACGGTAGACTATGGCATGTTACCTCCCCGGTATTTTTCAAGGGTACTCACCTATACTGCTGGGTGGACAGAGGCACAGTTGTGGTTGAGACCTTGCCCAGGAATCTTAGCACGGTAGGGTTCTAATGGGTATATGAACACACAACCTCGCGATCATAAGCCTAGCACCCTAACCACTATACCACTGGCCCCCAAACACCCGGGGCAAGTCGAAATAGCAATTTAGCCTAACGTGAATGTCTTTGAACTGTAGTAGGAAACCAAAGTACCCGGATGAAACCCATGCAAAGGTGCAGAGAACATGCAAATTCAACGCATAAACGCCATCGCCGAGCCCAGGGCCTTCTTGTTTTGAGTCAGACGTGCTAACCACTACCACCCACTTTTCAAAATCTGAATAAGATATGAAAACTGAAATATAATGAAATTCTAATTTTGTTTACTCGTGTCAAAGATGATTATAGGTGTAACAGGATTTTTGGCAGGTTCAGAGATATAAAAAAAAACTATAATAAGAAATAAAAATAAAAAACAAAGCAAAACTCAGATACTAAAAAATAACTGCTAAGTAACTGTTACAAATGTGCACATTTATTAGCAGGTAGCTAACAGGCTAGATGTTATTAATGTTGTCAATCAGGGTTGCGGGGAGGCTGGCGCCCATCTAAGCCGACTCTGTGCGAGGGCAGAGTACCCCCTCGACAGCTCGCCTGGCCATCACAGGGCAGAAACACGCTGACGGCTATGCAGCCTTCTCTTTATGAAAGTCAGCAATGGTTCTTTTACATGCCTCTCAATACAGACAGTAAAAGACATTGCTGGCCTTTGATAACCCAGTTAGCTGCACTGGGAGGGACTGCAGTAACAACCTGGTAACAGTGGGACTTGATCAGTAATCCAGTACCCTACCATCAGGCAACCTCTACCCCTACTTTCCCTTCGAGTGACAAATGATTTGGCAGAAAGAGCAGTGGCTCTTATGCAGTCTTTTAATGATCTCTGGCCAACAGTGAAGAACAGAAACAGTTTGTTTTGAAGTAAGTGGTTGAACAACACCGAAGTAAATTCCCAAAATCAGTAAAGGGGAATGACCAATAAACTCTGTTTTTGTTATCATGTAAGTTTTACAAATAAAAGCTTAATTTTCGTCAATATGCTGCATATGGTGTAACTATTTGTGCTTTGAGTTCTAAATCTACTACGATTTTTGTCAAGTTTACCATGTAGCCTGTTTCTCCCATATGGCACACACTGAAAACCTGGCCAGCATTAATTTCAAAACTTTGAAATTTAGACATACCCTAATATGCATAGAAACTTAGGCCAGTTATGAACATTAATGAAATATTAAAGTATTAAAATACAAAAAAAAGTTCAGGTATTATAAAGATATGTTGTATACAGGTACCTGTATCCTGGGGTCACTACAGACTGAGTTAATTCTCCTCATTGAGTTCTGTCTTGAAAGATTATTGATCTCCTCCCTTTAAAAAATAAAATAAAAAAAAGAAGAATTTACTTCATGATAAACATTTTATTGAGTGCAGTGTTTGCCAGATTTGCTGATAAACGACTCACCTCGTCACGCTGAGCTCCTTTTTAAGTTTCTTGGTCTTGCGTTTGTGGTGGCAGGATACTATAAGGATGATAATCGCCATGAGAACCACTAAAACCCCAGCAGCTCCACCCACTGTGATAAGGAGGAGGTTGTTTAAATATCCATTGATCTGGGTAGATTGACTCGTATCTTGAAATGTGAGAAAAAGACAATAAAGTTCAAGAAATGTTTTCTACCAATTGGGGGCAGCAAGTGTAAATAAATTCCTAGTAAATGGGCATCAGGCATTAATCGTTGTATCAGTACATTTTTACAAAACTTTTACCAAAGTTGTATCCATTGCAAGTTTACTGGAGAATTTTTTTAAAGAAGAAAACATCCTTGTAATATGGTTATTTTTCATTAAGGATGTAATGAAAAGAAAGTGTCACACCAAATCCTTTAGTACTTTAAATAAATATGTACACACAGATTTGGCCGTGGCCAAATGGTTAGAGAAGTGGGTTTGGAACCAAGAGGTAGGGTGGCGGATGGGCATCTCCCCTCCCCTTCCTCCACCTTCATGGCTGAAATGCCCTTGAGCAAGGAACCTAACCACCAACTGCTCCTATGTGTGCTTGCGCTCACTTTGGATGGGCTAAATGTAAAGCTTAATTAACCTTGCAGGGTTTACACAGAATATAAAAATAAAACAAATAAACTATAATTTGTGCTACTTTCACTATAGTTTTGTTTTTTTACAGAAACCTACAAACTGTCCTATGATTGAAGGCAACAGTTGGTTCTTACATTGGAAAAAGGAAGAGGAAGTTTGTGATGGGAAAAGAAGCAGACTTATTTCAAACAAGACTGTTTTGCAATAAGGGCAAGATTTCTTAAAGCTCATGGTCCATTTAAAGAACATTACTTGGCTGTGGTGTGATTCAGTAAGCATTCAAACGGAAATAGAGTACACTATATGTGTAACCAGAACCTTCTTCTGAAAAAAATTTCAGAAAAAAGGGTAACAAACTACCCTTCCTTGTTTCTTAGCTTTGGGGTGGTAACCTTAAGAGTACGATTCTGAATTCTTACTATGCGTCTTTCAACTTTAATCTGAATTTAAATGTAAGTTTAAAGATCATTTTCTTTTTTTTAAATTTACATTTATAGCATTTAGACGCTCTTATCCAGAGCAACTTACAGAAGTGCTTTAAAGTCATTATCAGTGAATATATTCTTATACTGCTTCGTCAGGACACAAAAAAAAGTATGCCATCAGTCAAAAACTCAGTGGATACGTGTTGTGTGCAAGTTTTTTTGTTGTTTTTTTGGTGTGTGTGTGTGTGTGTGTGTGTGTGTGTGTGTGTGTGTGTGTGTGTAAAACATAGTGCTAATCTAAGTACTGCCGAAAAAGGTAGGTTTTCAGCCGTTGTCTGAAGATTCCCAGTGACTCCGCTGTCCGGACATCCAGAGGAAGTTCATTCCACCACCTTGGAGCGTTTCATCGTATGTAAGTGGGCATTAGTCTATTTCAATGAAAAGTCACCTGATCACCTGGTGTCTTCGCCAACAATATGGAACTAATTTGCATTTGAATTCATGGTGCGGTATTCTTTTTTTAATATGTACTAGCGTACACATGATTTAATGTATGTAAACTAAATCATGTATGAATTGTGCTTGTGCCTAGTTTTATAGTTTATTCATAATTTGTTATTTAAATATATAACAGTATTTGTTAGTTTAATATCTGTATACTGTTATTATTGTCATTAACTTTTGAATTGGGGGATTTCGTCCTATTCCTGTGATTTCATGCACTCGAGTGAAACCGCAGTCTTAGGACAGGCTAATGCAAACTATCAAAAGGATTTTAGCAGATTGCAACTTTGAAAATGTAAGTTAAATGTGATATTAAAAATATACACTTTCATGTGTAACAGGGGAGTCCCTTGTAAAGTCTTTAAAGTGCACTACATCCCTACCTTTCCTTATAAAAGGCAAATACCAAACATTTACTGTACAGAACTTTGTAAGGTTTTTCTTCTTCTTTTTCTTGTTACCCTAGTGGAGAATATTTAGTGTGTTTGTGATATCCCACAATGCCGATATAAAGTGTAAATATCTGACACAGGGATTATCTATGTCAGTAATTATGACAATTTAGCACATACTATCATGTTGCACTCTGAAGTGATGCAATATAACAGTAATTAATTTAGTAAATATTGAAAGCAAAGTTGCAAAGTTCAGACAGAGAGAGAGAAAGCTTTACCTAGGATCTGAACATCGACCTCTGTCTTCACCGATCCCACTGAGTTTCTGGCCTCACACTCATACACTCCTTCGTCCGTTTTATTTAGGGGACGAGTGAATATGAGCCTGTTCCCCTCCATAGAGACACCCTTGGGCAAAACCCCACCCTTCCTAAACAAAATCAGTAAATAATTTTTCATTACATATTTATTACAGAATCTGGTCAAAAGGCATAATGAAGCCAAAAATTAAATATTGTTAAATAAATATAGAAGACAAATATGAAGCGAACAGTGACGAGACTCACCCATACACCAGTCAAATTGAAATACTCATTTTTAGTCGAGATTAAAAAAAAAAAAAAGTGTAGAAAAATATACCATACCTTATTACTAGGGTGCTACCTTCTGTACCTTTAACATGCATCTTTTACCAAAAATAGTGTAACTTTAAATATTTACTCTATAAAGGTAATTATCTTCCAATTCTGCACCTTAAATCTTTTCTGAATAAAATATATCAAGGTAAAGGGAACATATTTATGGTATAACAAATAAGGAACCTCCCAAGTGCCAAGGAAATATACAGTTCAGTGCCGTTTTTTTCTGCAAGGGTAAATGTGCCCTTTGACTCAGTTGAGCATCATAACTGAGTCATTTCCTTCATTCTATAGAATAATCATGCTGGGTTCTATTTGTGAGCCACCCCCCCCCAAAAAAAAAACTAAACAAAAAAAAAATAAAATAAAAACACACACACACACACGCCCTGTAATAGGTATCTTTGACTAATTCACTAAACATGATTGGGTTCTCTTTTAGCCTTAAAATCCTTTACACAGACACTCGGATGTGCACAAGACACACCCCGATACTGTGCACGCACGCACGTGCTTCACTTACACACACACACACACACACACACACACACACACACACACACACACACACACCAGAAAACACCCCCACTGTTGTAGTGAAAGGGGCCACTTTGCCATGTACACAATAAAAAACAGGGTTCTCAGGTTGCAGATCTCCAATCACGCACTCACATACACCCACCCACACCCATGCATTACAGTACTTAGCAAGTATCTTTACATAATTTATTACAATGCTGTAATAATTACAATTGTGTACTAATATGTAACACAGACATCACATAATACGTCGAGAAACTGGCCAGCCTAAAGCCTGAAAGCCTTCAGCATATTTGAAGACATGACTATGACTGAGCATAGACAGCCTTCATTGTTTGCGAACAATAAGACGGACCTTCTCCAGCATGGCTGTGCCTGCTCTAAAGATGTCTAACGCCATGATGAATGATTGTTGAGTTCACGTGTACAGGCGTCACACTCATGATGTACCCTCCGCACTCTGTCTCTAATCAAACTAAAACCCTGTCTTTTGGTGCCCATTAAAATGATATTTAAAGTATAGCACTGTTATTTAAGGCTTAGGATGTGTCTCCCTGTTCTACTCCCTCCTCCTCTCCTGTCGTTCTTTTCTCTCTCTGACTGTCTCCCCCTCTCACCTCATGTGAATTCAGGTCTCCTCACTGTCTCTTTGGTAATAGGTTGTAATGCTACACCATGGCTTTTATTTTACCCTCAAAAGAGCATTTGAATAAGCGGCACTCAGGGAGTTTAATGGCTTTTGTGAGTGTGTGTAATGCATGTATGATTATATGTATGAAACAAAGTCTAAGAGGGTGGGCCAGGTGGCGATGATGTGCATTTTGTCCCTGATTGTACTGAGACTCCTGAAGAGTTGTGGACTTTTGTTAACAAACAGATCACATGGACATGAGGGAGATTAGAGTCAAGAATAGAGGAAAATCAAGATAAAGAGATGTTGCATATGCAAAGTCTTGCAAAGATAGCCACGAAGACAGCATAGATACACAAACACACTCTCTGCTACACTGAAAAATGGAAGGACGTACCTGGTCCAGGTGTAGTAGTGAGGTTGAGGATTTCCTACACCTAAGCACTTGAGCTCAGCTCCCTTCCAATTAACTGACCAGCTCTGATCGTAACCAGAAACCGTAGCATCAGGTGGAACTAAAAAACACACACACACACACACACACACACACACACACACACACACACACACACACACACACACACACACACACA
>JAOUQZ010000022.1:5162352-5181218 GCA_028564935.1 Neosilurus hyrtlii
ATCAAACTGGTAGCTCTTCGTATGACTCAGTACCCATGAAGTAGCTCTCAGTTTCAAAAAGGTTGGTGACCCCTGGTATATGCTATATGACCTAAATATGGATATTTGCTTGCAGTTATTTTTCCTTCCACTGTTTGACCATAGCTTTGTGCCCATTTCTACTATTTCAGAATGGCGGTTTTATTCTCGACTGCAAGTCCACAATATCCTTTAACACTCTCCTCCAGTTCTGTAAAAGGAGAATATTTTCTCATTTCATTTTCCTTACCAAAATAAATCTCCTTTCACTGTAACAGACACATCAATAAGGCACTTCAAATAAATTCACTCACTCTCACATTTGCTGAACCACTCAGTCCTACTATTAAGGTTGCAGGGAGGCTGGAGCCTATCTCAGCCAACACTGAGCGAAGGCAGGGTACAGCCTGAAGCGCTTACCAGATCATCACATACAACCATTCACACTCTCACTCACACCTAGGGTCAATTTGAAACAGCCAGTTAGCCTAATGTGCATGTTTTTGGACTGTAGGAGGAAACTGGGGTACCCGGAGGAAACCCACGCAAGCACGGGGAGAACATGCAAACTCTCACAGAATGGAACGAGGCCGGGACTCAAATATATTTTAATCTTTTAATTTTTCATCAAAAAGCCAAGGGCATGCAAACATTTTGAACTTTTTCACTTTGACACTATTGCACTCAGTGATAACACTCAAGTGCCACTGGTCTCAAACTGGTGTCTGTCATGCAAAGCCGGTGTGCATGTAATAAAAAATTACTTATGATGTAATCATTTTCAATATTATAATTACTGCTGAGCCTTTAGAATTTACTCTGAATTATTTAATCCAAACCCAAGTAAGTTAAAACAATACATAAAAATAAATAAATAAATAAAAAATGATAATAACTGATATAAAATATATTAAAATTGTGTTCTGGCAGTGGACAGTACTCAGGGAAACAAATTCAAAACCTTTTTAACATAATTAAGTGCATAAAATGGTTTTTAGAATGTCTTCAACATACTGAAACAAATGGCCTGATGTCAGAAGGTTTTGAAGTCTGTAATTTGTGTTAACCGCATAGACACAGTGTGTAGAGTGCAGTGAAGATTGTACACCACCACTTTTGTCTAAAAGGGGCTCCTAATAAAAAGAAGTAAAAAATTACTTCTTTATAATTTTTGGGTGAAAGTGTATTGAACAATGCGATTGCAGGCAGTGAGGACCAAACAAAATCATTCCGACAAGTATATTGAGATAAAAGTATGGTTAATAAACAAAAACACTGAAAATACCAATTTTTCAGAAAATGTTAAAAATGTGACAAATTTAATTTAATTTTTTATTTTTTTATTTTTTACTTCTGAATAATATGAATGAACTTCAAACCGTATGAACGAACGGTTTAGCGAGTGAAGAAATTAAAAATACAGTGATGCAGTGATGATTATACACTTAATAACATGAAGATAAATCAGAAACCAAGTTCTATTCAAGTATTTATTTGATGTAATATTGAATCATATTAATGAGAATAAATAAACAAACAACAATATATAGTAAAAACAAAAATAACACTCTCTTCCTTGAGAAAAAAAAGTCAGTATTTATTGTGGCCTCCCTTTACTTTGATTACAGCATTTAATCTTTCAGGCATCGTGTTCACATATTTTTTAATTTCTTCACTCGCTAAACCGTTCCATATGGTTTCAAGTTCATTCATGTAATGCAAAAGTTAAAAAAAATCTTTACATTTTTCTGAAAAATTATTTTTGTTTATTAGCCATACTTTTACCTCAATATACTCATCGTAATGAGTTTTTGGTCCTCACTGCCTAAAATAGAATTGTTCAATACGTTTTCACCAAAAAATTATAGAGAAGTAATTTTTTACTTCTTTTTATTAGGAGCTGTTTTAGACAAAAGTGGTGGAGTATAATCTTCACTGCACACTACTGTGAGCATCTTCATTTCAATCTGTAGTGTAAATGGTAAATTATTTACGCGCCTACATTATATACCACCTTTCTGCAAGTTACAAACCACAAATTTGATTCATGGACAGAGGTCCTTAAAGTTCCGCCGATATCTAAGAGAATGTAAAGTTCAGTTTTAAAATATAAGTGTAGCGATAAATCAACTTTCTTCTCAGGTCTAATGATTAATATAATAAAAATTAAAATTATGTTAGAAATGACTTGAATGTTGTTATAAATAATGTGAAAATTTGGATTTTTGACTGTCAGTTTGTGGAAGTGATAAATGACCCACCCTCAGTCTGCAGTACAGGATCGTCAGAACGATGCCATAGATAACCAAAATCCCATCAAGGATATAACACAATCCAGGTATAAAGGCCTCTGGAAGAATCCCACACACACACACACACACACACACACACTTGAGTACCATTGTTGCTTATTTCCATTGACCTAATCTAAACCTAAACCTAATCTAAATCACCACGAACATAATTTCTTCATACAAAGCAAATTTTCCACAGGCCTTTTTTAATCACATGACAAAGTAAGTATAATTTTAGTACAGTATACTTTTACTATCAACACACTGAAATATGCATATACCTCCCGTTAGAATGCACCCAGAGCTCAGCTTCTAACAATTAACAGCAAAAAAACTTTTTTGTTTTCTTGCAAGCACTTTTCCATTTTTATAATTAACCAGTTTACTATATTAAACCAATCAAAATACTAAATAGTTTACAAATCCTTACACAGTGCTATGGAATATATGTACTCATTAGTATACATACAGAGGTTTAATGAAAAGTCTGGGAAGTCTGGTATGTATGACTAGTTAAGGGTAAAAGTAAGGACAGAAGTGTTGCACGAGAGTGAGGACATATTAGATTTTCTCACCCGCTCACCAGTCTATTAAATATATAAAACGGATGTTACTCGTTGTATCATGTCATCGGAAGAAAACTATATCACCCAACCATAAACTTATTTATTACTTTAGTTACAAAATGTTTAACGATTAAGCAATATCGACTATAATAACGGCAAATTATCATCAGAAATTGCACTTGGTTACAATTTCATAATAAAACAGATGATCAAAACAATTAATATCTAATTAAAAGCAATCAGAGAGTCAGAGAGATCAGTGGTGTCTCACCAGCAGTGCCAATATTAAACAGCAGAACAATTAATACCCCCGAGATGTACATTCTGGTAGCTGAGCAGAGCTGAAACCAAAGCTATGGTTGATGAGAAGGATCGTGTTTTTGTGTGCGTGTGTGTGTGTGTGGTGTGTGTGTGTGTGTGTGTGTGTGTGTGTGTGTGTGTGCAAATTCAGCAAGAGTCTGTGAAAAAGCAGTCCTTTAAACAGGAAACTGTGGGTTGTGACAGAGTAGCCTTTCCGAGGTACTGCAAAGCAGAGGGCTAAAGATGTTTGGCCACAGTTTCACACCACTGTCTTTCATATGTCACATATTCTTTCTCTTTTTACTTGCTATTGATTTGGGTATATTTGTCTGGAGTTTTTTTTTCTTTTTTACCCTGCATGCATTATGACCATCTAGTACACACTGTGCAAGAAGCATGTGATCACATTTTCTGCCTTCTCAAAATGTAACAGACAGAGATGGCAAATGTCATCCTGTATTAGCTAATATGTAGAATTAAAGATTAACCAATGAAATATAATGCAATTTATAGATCACTGATTCATATACTGTCAAATATTCAAATGAAAAAATGTCCCTGAGAAGGCACAGACATCAACAGCTCACAGAGGAAGTAAGGCTATGCTGACTATGTGTACGAGTGGGTGCGGATGTGTGTGTGTTGTGAAAATGTGTGTCTGTACATGACTCAAAAATTCTATTTATATGAACAATTCCTAGCAGCATTATCTATTATTTCAGTAAGAAATGAACTAGTTTACTAACATTAATAATTATGATAAATTGTCCCTTCACTGGGCGGCACAATGGCGTCATGTTTAGCACATCCGCCCCACAGCATGAAGGTCCTGGGCTCGATTGCTTGGCTTTGGTGAGAGCGTGTCTCGTCGTTGTGGTCGAGCAAGCTGTTCAAGGTGTACACTGCCTTCGCCCAGTGTTGGCTGAGATGGGCACCAGCCTCCCTGTGGCACAAGTAGTAGGACTAAACAGTTCAGTGTGAGTGAGTGAGTGAACGAGTGTCTCTTTACTGACAGTGGAGTAAATAACTGAAATAACTGATATAAGGTAGATGTATTAATGAGTAAGTCATTATAGTAATAGTCAGTTCTTGAATTTGACATGTTGGAAGCAGGAAAAATGAGTAAGGATCTGAGTGACACATTGTGATGGCAAAACAACTGGGTGTATTCAGTTCCTAAACAGAAAATCTTTTTGGGATGTATATACAGTACTCTGATCAGCCATAACATTAACACCCCTGACTGGTCTGCAGCTAGGCATCCGCATACACGGCAAGCTGCAATACATTGTGCTGAATCCTTTTCATCATAGCCAGCGTTAACAGTTTCAGCAGTTGTGCTACAGTAGCTCTTCTGAGAGATCAGACCAGATGTCTGGCCAGCCTTCACTACCCACATGCACATCAGTGAGCCTTGGGCGGCCATGACACTTTTAATATATAAACGTAGCAGCACAATGAAATAATAACAGGGATGAGGTAGTGTGTGTATGTGTGTATGTGTTTGAGAGGGACAGAGAGTTTTGTACAGTTCAGATCTTTTAGTCTTGTACAGTTCTGGGTGTAAATGTGTGTGTGTGTGTGTGTGTGTGTGTGTGTGTGTGTAAGAGAGAGAAAGAGAGAGAGAGAGAGAGAAAGAGAGAGAGATTTTTGTGTATTTCAGTCCTGGGTGTTGAGGAGCCTGATGGAGCTTGAGGAAAGCAACTTTTACACAGTCTGGTTGTGAGGGCCCGAATGCTCCGGTACCTCTTTCCAGATGGCAGGAGGGTGAAGAGTGTATGTAAGGGGTGTGTGGGGTCATCCACAATGCTGTTAGCTTTGCGGATGCAGCGTGCAGGGTAAATGTCCGTGATGGAGGGGAGAGAGACTCCGATGATCTTTTCAGCTGTCCTCACTATCCGCTGAAGGGTCTTACGATCCGAGACGGTGCAGTTCCCCAACATGCAGTGATGCAGCTGCTCTCATGGTCACTCTGTAGAACACAGTCAGGATGGGGGGGAGGGTCAAGGGCTTTCCTCAGCCTCCTTAGGAAGTAGAGGCGCTGTTGGGCTTTCTTGCTGATGGAGCTGGTGTTGAGCGGCCAGGTGAGGTTCTCTGTCAGATGAATACCAAGGAATTTGGTGCTCTTGATGATCTCCACAGAGGATCCGTCAATGAACAGTGGGGAATAGTTCTCTCCTGAAGTCAACAACCATCTCTTTAGTCTTGTCAACGTTCTGAGACAAGTTGTCGGCTTTACACCAGAATGTTAGCCGCTGTACCTCCTCTCTGTATGTTGACTCGTTGTTCTTGCTGATGTTCTTGCAACAAAGTGAGCAGCAGTGGACTGAGCACACAGCCCTGAGGATCTCCAGTGTTCAGTGTGGTGGTGCTGGAGATGCTGTTCCTGAACCGAACTGACTGGGGTCTCTCAGTCAGGAAATCCAGTATACAGTTGCAGAGAGAAGTGTTCAGGCCCAGCAGGTTCAGCTTCTCAATCAGCTGCTAAGGGATGATTGTGTTGAATGCTGAACTAAAGTCTATGAGCAGCATTCATACATATATGTCTTTACAGTCCAGGTGTGTGAGGGCCAGATGGAGGGTTCTGATGATAGCATCATCCATAGAGCGGCTAGGATGATACGCAAACTGCAAGGGGTCCAGTGAGGATGGTAGCTGTGACTTGATGTGCCTCATGATGAGCCGCTCAAAACATTTCATCACGATTGGTGTGAGTGTGACGGGACGATTGGCATTGAGGCAGGAAACCGTAGACTTCTTAGGCACAGGGATGATGGTCGTTGTTTTGAGGCATGTTGGAATGATGGAGCTGCTCAGCAAGATATTGAAGATGTCAGTGAAGACATCTGCTAACTGCTCTGCACACTTCCTGGGCACTATGCCAGGAATGTTGTCTGGTCCAGCAGACCTTGGTTGACTCTGCGTAGAGTTCTGTTCATGTCAGCCGTGGTGAGACAGAGCACCTGATCGTTAGGAGGAGGGATGGTCTTCCTCACTGTCGTGCTGTTCTGTGCCTCAAACCGAGCGTAGAAGTCGTTCAGCGCATCTGGGAGGGAGGCATCACTGTCACAAGCAGGTGGTGTTGTCCTGTAGATGGTGATTACAAGTAACCGTAGATTCTCGGCACATGTGCGCGTTTCGCCTCTCTGATGGCTCAGGACAGTTCGGCCCTTGCTGTTTTTAAGGCCGCCCTGTCCCCTGCTCTGAAGGCAGAGTCTCTCAACTTCAGCAGAGCACACACTTTTGCAAATCTTCCACGGCTTCTGGTTGGAGTGTGTGATGATGGTCTTGGAGACGGTCACGTCATCGATGCACTTCCCGATGTAGCCGGTCACTGATGCCGTGTACTCCTCCAAGTCAGTAGAGTCACCGTTGGCTGCAGCCTCCCTGAACATGTCCCAGTCAGTGCACTCAAAACAGTCCTGAAGAGCAGAGATGGCTCCTGCTGGCCAGGTTTTAACCTGTTTCAGAACCGGTTTGGAGCATCCGACGAGTGGCCTGTATGCTGGAATCAACATCACAGAGATGTGGTCTGAGTAGCTGAGGTGGGGGCGGGGCTCCACACGATATGTGCCAGGAATATTTGTGTAAACAAGATCCAGCGTGTTCGCTCCTCTCGTAGCAAAGTTCACATACTGATGGAATTTAGGAAGCACTGCTTTGAGATTAGCATTATTGAAATCGCCGGCGATGATGGACAGTCTTTCGGGATGAGCATTCTGCAGCTCACTAATAGCTCCGTAGATCTCACACAGAGCCTTCTTAGCATTAGCACTGGGTGGAATGTACACCCAGTACACATGATAGCAAAAGCCTTGGTGAATTCTATGGGTAAATAAAAAGGTCTGCATCTAACAGTCACGACCTCCACTACCGATGAGCAGTTGTTAGACACAAGCACAAGGTCCTTACACCATAACGAGTTGATGTAAACACACACGCCGCCACCGCGAGTCTTACCGTACAGAGCTGGATTCCTGTCGGCACAAAACACGTTAGCCTGGCTGAGATTATAAACCACTTGTCTTCGACAGCTGTATACATTAGAGGCACACAGTATAAGGTGTGTTTAAAGGAAGTTCAGCATGATTGTACTGTAAATAAGACTCAAGTGATGAGTGTTTGTGATTACGGCAGTGGTTCTTAGATACAAATAGACAGTTGAGGTTGATGATATTCACCAAAGAAAAAGTGAGACTTTATAGGAAGTATAAATCTTCAGGGTATCCATATATAACTCTTAACGACAGCAGACTTAGCCACATTTAAAGAGTGACTATACAGTATGTTATACACAGTATAAGTCACATTGTGTATGTTGGCGATTTGAATTAAGCTAGAGGGAGTGTAATCTATTGTTATTTTGAGTTTAGACCTTATGTATCTGCGGCATGGTTAGCATGTCCACCTCATGGCAAGAAGACCCAGGTCTTGATTCCTAAACCATTCCTTTTCTACGATGCCTTATCCTAATTAGGGTCGCGGAAAGGCTGGCACCCATCTCACCATGAACAGCTCGCCAAGCTATTGAAGGCCAACACACATACAACCATCCACATTCACTCTCACACGTAGGAAACCAGGACACTAAGGAAACCAGAGTACCCAGAGGAAACCCACGCAAATAATGTTGTTTAATCCTCAGATAGTAGACCAATCATATTGCACCATTTCTATGTAGTGTATACTAATGCATAATGTAGTTTAATATAGGTCACTAATCATTTGCACAGATTTTTATACACAGAAATAACAAGCATTCTTGCTAACTAGCTAGCAGAATAAAGCTATGAATTCAGTTCAATTCAATTCAGTTTTGTTTGTAGAGCACTTTTTACAACAGACATCGCTGGAAAGAAGCTTTGCATAGTACAAGTACAAATTTGGTAAAGAATGTAAAAATAATTTCTACTAACAATATTGAGCAAGCATGCGGTGACAGTGGCAAGGAAAAACTCCCTCAGTCGACTCGAGGAAGAAACCTTGAGAGGAACCAAACTCAAAAGGGAAATCCATCCTCATTTGGGTGAAACCAGATAAAAATACAAAACCATGTAGCAGAAACTTCACTATAGTAAAGAGTTGTTTTTTAAGTGAATTCTACAGATTACAGGTCACATTAAAGACAGAATAAGTTCTGAAATCATTTATATCGGGTTCACATTGACTTTTTATATCTACTGCATATATGTTTGTTATTCATTGGTTTCATTTCATTTTAGTTACTATTTTTACTTCTACATTTATAAAAAAACTTTGTCTGTCATTTTCACTGACGTGAAAAGGAAATTGCTTCAGATTCAATATCCTCTGCAAAATAATTCACACACAAGCAAGTAGTCTCAATTCCTATGAAACAAAACTGATTTGACTGATTAGAATTATTTATTGTAAAGGATTTTGCCAGAGGGAAGGACAACAGAGATTATAAAAATATCATTACAATTTTAGCATAACAAAAAGAATTCTTATAAAAAAACTCAAGTACATTAAAAATAAAAGCAATTATTAATAATTACAATTCCCTGACCTGTATTATTCCCCTAAAAGCAAATCTTAAAATTATTATTAACATGGTGATCTGAAGGTGTCTAATTTAAAAGGAATTAACAGTATATTAGGTAGATTAACTGTATCTGAATAATAAACACAGTTATAACGCCCTCTGGTGAGCAATGAAATGTAATTTTTACTTTTTAGTCTAAGCACACTGCATGCATTTGAGTATCCGTTCACAATAAGCAACACAGATCTAGTAACTGCTGTAAGTATCGTTGAATCTTGAGAGAAGATAATCCACTGATTTCACTGGAGGATATTTATCTGAGCCATCACAACACGTAATCATGGCATCATCATCCGGCTGCACAAAGAACGCCAAAGATTGCCTTGTACTTGAGTCAGAAGGTAGCAGAACTCTATGGACCTGGAAAAAAAAAGGGTTTGAGCAACAACAATTAGAAGATTATTAAAGTCATAATAAATTATTATTGGCTTTGTTTTGAATTAAAGGGATTATTTACAGCAGACACAAACACATCACTGGTCCACCTCTGCATCAAATCTGCAATGTTGACCAGCACTGTTCCAGGAATGACTGGAACTGAAATAAATTCCCCTTCACGATTTAATACCTAAAGAGCAAAAGATAGCAAATTAAATATTTATTTACTATTTCATCATGGATTTCACTACAGATGTCATACAAGGGCATAACCTTGCTGCATAGAGCTGGTAAAACACCAGTGCTTTATTTTAAGGTGCAGTCTGTAATGTTTAAAGTTTTTTTTTCTTTTTCAGAACAATAATCACAAAAGTAAAGGCCCTATATGTAATTGATTTACTTTAATGGTACCATTAGTTTAATAGTACCATGGGATGCCAAATATGAAACAAATTTGTACACAATCAGAGCATGGTATATCCATGGAAGCAAGCAAAAAAACTGAAACTGATATGATGTTGGACTGATTCTACCTTATGTTAAAGAGTTGGCATCCTTCTAAAATGCCAGAAATCCAATAAACGCAGTTGAGAAATGCTGGAGACTTTGAAAGTTTAAAGGTGATTGAGGGCCGAATAATCACTGAACAAAAAAGCAACAGCAACCAGCTGGCATGCAATATTTTTGACTCATGAATGACTAGCAGTTTACTTGTAATAGGCTGCAGCCACCTAGTGGGGAGGAAGATGAATTAGGTTTCTTGGTAATGGTCGATACAAAGAATGTACAATAATCTTTGAAAGCTCTTGTGGGCCACATAAAATGAGGCAGTGGGCCAGATTCAGCCCGCAGGCCTGAGTTTGACTCCTATGAACTAGTCATTTATGACTTAAGAAAGATTGCATGCTAGCTTGTCGCTGTTAAGCATTGTCAGATAATGCAAGTGAATTAAGGAAAATAGGACAAATACCTAAACAAAAAAAATTGCTCTGCAGATTTCATGGTTGGCTCTTTAGAAGAGGTGTTCTGTGATTATTCGGCCCACGATCACCATTACATTTAGTGCTGTGACCCTCTGTGCAAATGAGTTTGACATGGCTGATAGACTGCTAAGAAGACACTGTGCCAAAGGTCAAAAGTCACATACACAACTTAGCTACCCAGAACACAGGTTTAGGTCATAGGGAGTGCCCATGCAAAATTTCAGAAAGCCATTACGCATAGGAGCCAAGCAATGGCCGACAATACCCCTTTGAGCATGGTACATGCAGTCTGTGTATATACTGTAAATAATGTGAAATTCATTTGAATAAATGGCACAAAGGGACTTTCCAGTTGTTGTTTTTACTACACTCTGGCTTTCCCTATTGAAAAAAGACCTTTTGTTTTACCTGGGCTGACAACAGACAACAGCCCTCTTATTGCTTACTCTATATCCCAAAACAATATCCATATCAATGGAGAAGACGAAGGTTATTTGTGCTCGATACATATCTAAGTCCTGGGACACACCAACCCCACAATCGGTCATCTGTCAACATCAGGCTACCAAATGAGCGTCTAGTCATCTGAGGTTATTTGATGTGTCTAGCACGTCAGCACTGGTCGGACCACCAAAACGTAATTTTTTTTTTATATGACATGCGGTATCCTTATGATTGTCTGTTCAGGTTAGTGAATGAGTGCATGAAATGAAAGCAGGCAAATGAGGGCGTCACCCATTTTGTGCTTTTTCTTTTCTTTCTTTCTTTCTTTCTTTCTCTTTCTCTTCATTCTTCAGGGACCGGTGTCCCTGTTGAATGATGAATACAGACAATTCTCATGTGTTAGTATGGAGAGGTTTTCCTCTCACTGGCGCAGAACATGCAACTAGCTGGTCGCTGGTAGCTGGTACACACACTGTGAAATCTTTCATACCTGTAGGCCTGATTGCTTGCTCTGGAAGAGGAGAGTGATGCTGCCATAATCTGAGTGCTCACCACAGCGGATCTGACCTTCCTTGACAATCTCAGACTTCACCGGAGGGTAATAGAGAGAGCGCAGGGTGGTGCCATTGTTCTCACCTTGACATCAACAGGAATGTGTTATTTAGTAGGTTGGATTTTGGGTTACAGAACAAGTGGCTGTGTCACTCAGGGAGTCAGTGTCTGACACTGCAAATCTTTTCGTCATGAACGAGATTCACATTCGTAATTCAGTAGGTCAGGGTTCAAGCTGGGATATTTTTCAGTCGTAATGGAAATGTATTCCTCTATTACAGAATGCTTGAGTCAGTGAATCTTTTGCTCATCTGAATCTTTTGCTAGGCCATTCCTGGGTAATTCCATATCATTTCACCTAGACGCATATTTTATTCCTCTTCAGAAGGAAAGTGCAAAAACAAAAGAATTTCAAAAAATTTCACAAGCGAAATTTGGTTTACGCATGTGGTAAAGTTTCATAACCTTGGTGAAATGTCCACATCTTCAGGGGCTCGCTAGATGAGCTACCGTTCAGTTTTTGGACGCTCACCTAAACACCATATCACATTTATTCTTCTTAATAACTGGTTGTTTTACATGGAAATATGTTTAAATTTGATATAAAATACTTTTTTGGGGTGGGGGGTATTGTCTGTGTCAAAAATTCGAAAATACTCTGTTCGAAATTGCACTTTTTTCAAAATTGCAGTATTAATAGCAACCTAACCCTGACAAATAATTAAAATGTTTTAAGTAATTTTGACTGCACATTTTGACAGAGTGGGTCGTATTCTGTTGGTATGCAAAGTTTATGAAGGAACACAACAATCGTTAGCTTCTTTTACACAGATGATGTTGTTTATCTGAGCAATCTTAGATCAAGCACAGCAGAACGAATCAGTGGACTAAATGAACTCAAATTAATTAGGGAGAAATGAAAATAGGCCCTATATGGGTACTGGTTTTAATTATCCACGTGCCCATCTTATAATATGTTTTATACTATGTGCACGTGAAAATTAGCAAAAAAAAAAAAACACACTGAGTTGAAGTTTTTACAGGATCGCTGGGACTTTTTTATAGGATGGCTGGGACCTTTCAAGGTCACTCAAGGTCAAAGGTAACTGTCTCATTTTCAAAGTCCATATGTGGTTTCCTATTCGTGTTCCATAGTAACAGCATATTTATCAGCACTAGTTTCAATAAGCACTCTCTATATATAATGGTATGGTCATGGTATGGACAGATGATTATTGCATCTCTGCCAAAAAAGGTAAAAACGGGTAACAACTCGTCCCACTGCTTTTCTGAAAATATACTCCACAAACTGCATAGCAATGGACATGGCAGAGAATGTGTGTATGTGTTCAGCTTACTTCCAATGTGGATGTGTGCTTTGAGAAACACCTCTGGATCCAGGCCTAGACTGAGAGCCAGGACCCTGAGTACACGGAGAGAGAGCTCCCTACAACGCCGGAAAAAGTCCAACAAGATGTCCCGAAAGCTGTCAGAGGGCCAATTCTAAATACAATAAATAAAAAATAACAACAATTAAGAATCTCTTCCTAATATTCGGAATCACATATCACTAGGTGCTGAAGTGGTGTTTAAAATAAGAGTTGATTACAATATCTCTGGACAAGGATGTGACATTAAAAGCCTCCTTCAAGTCACCAGGACGTTGAGGATTCAAACTGTGGAAAGTGAGAGTAAAATTTCGGTTAAAATGATCAGAAATTTCTACCCCTGCTGTCCAACCCATGTAGATAAGGGAGCTACCTTTCTCTCTCTGAGCACACCCAGCCATGATTGACGTTATTGACATAACTGCCCCTACTGAACTGTGTTTTCTCTTCTTCAGGAAGCAGGAAGAACTTCTTAGAAATGTCCATGATGTGATCCACCTAATACAGGCAGGAGATTTTCTGTAGCAACATAAACATTTGTACTGGAATGCCTTTTTTAAAAAAAAAAAAAAAAAAAAAAGGAAAATACCCACCTCATTTTGATCTATTCCAGTATTTTTAAGATACACAAACCCCACTTCTGTGTAGGCCTTTCGAAGTTCCCTGCATAATTCTTGCAGGTTCTTGTCAGTGACGTCGCTAACATCAGGTTTGTAGACACTGAAGTCAACCACAGGTATAAGTGCCATGATGTGGTTTGTGCTAAATATATTGTACGTTGAGAGTGTTTATTTAAACACGAGCACGAAGAAGATCATCAAAAAAAAGTTCAAACAGTCAGCTTTAGTGTGGAGCATGCCTAGAAGAGTTGAGAGAAAAATGAAAAAATGAGAGAAATATGAAATCAGTTGCCAGCACCCTCTACCATCACCATTAGAACACAGGCTAAGCTGAGGTTAACAGAGGGAATATGTTTTAGAGAAGTCATCACCAGTGCTGCTCCTGGAGCTCTAACTTCCTGCAGGTTTTATCTCTAATCATAATCGTACACACTAGACAAGCAATCAAAGAGTTCAATATACTTCAGCCAGGCACAAGTGGACTATTATAACTTGGCATAGTTGTAGTGAAATGTCTCCCCCTAGTGGGCTTCTCAAGAAAACTTCATTCATATGCCAAACTGCTTAATCATATTCGTGGGAATGCGGGGGATACCCAGAACACCTCGCCAGTCCTTTGCAGGGCAACACACACAACTAATCACACCCACTCCTAGGAACAGAACCAGCCTAATATGCATTTTCTGGACTGTGGAAGGAAACCAGAGTACCCGGAGGAAACCCCTCGCAAGCACTGGGAGAACACAGAAACTCCACACAGAAACGTCCGCGCCGAGCCACGTCCTTCTTGCAGTACGCCTGGGTGGTACTCGTGCCAAAAGGAACATTTCATAATATGCTGATATAGAACAAGCGTAGCAAGTGTGAAAGCCCCAGCGTTACAAGCCACTTTGTAGCCACTCTGTAGCCATTTTTGGGGGGATTTCAGGTTTTTTCCCCCCAACATTATCCCATGCATGGATCACTTCCAAAATGTATTGGTCTGTTACTTGTACTCATCCAAAAACTCATCCAAGTTCGTGTTTAGCTTTTTGAGTTGTGTTGCACAAAAACAAACAAACAGAGGGAGTTGAAAACATTAGATTCAAGATTCTTTATTGTCATTATGTTCACACAATGAAATTTTGAATGAGACTCTCAGCTTTTTTATAAAGATACAATCAAGTTAAAAAGGTACAATCAAGGCAATAAATTACAATTAACACCGTCAAGAACCGAATATAAACACAAGTCAATTATATACACAAACGATAAGATAGAAATATGTGAATAAAAACTGAGCACTTGGAATTGGGCCAGTCTTGGGCTTTAAGCAGGGACCACACTGTGCCGTCCACCCATGGCTTCTGGTTGGGAAAAGCTGTGATGGCTTGACATGGCTTGTCAAGACAGCGTCAGTGCAGAAATTAACATAGGACAGAACAGCGGACGTGGGACAGAACAGCCATTACATTTACATTTACTGCATTTGGCAGACGCTGTTATCCAGCATGACTTAATTATCATTTTTATACAACTGAGCAATTGAGGGGTAAGGGCCTTGCTCAAGGGCCCAACAGTAGTGATAGTCGGGATTGAATCGCTGACCTTCGGATCAGTAACCCATCGCCTTAACCACTACGCCACCACTGCCCTGATAGAGGTAATGATTAGATTGTTACATGGATATGATTAGGGTTCGCGCAAAACCTCCAGTGGAGTTTCAGAGACTGGTAGGCACACTGATGCTGCTCTGGAAGCTAGCGAATTAGCATACGGTATCCTCAGTGAAGTGTCACTTTGCAGTTGTGTTGATTGCAGTAATCTGACATCATCAAAGATAAGCACAGAAGCCAACGTTTCTCAGAATCAGCAATGCATTTTATCACAGTGGAGGATGCCTAGCAATAAAAGAGGCCAGTCTGAGAGCAAACACAGTAGAGCTGACCTAACCTGCATGAGGTTAAAAGTCTCAAGGGGTTGACATATTTGCCTCCCCTGTCACAGGGCAGTATGGCTCAGTGGTTGAGGCTCTGGGATACTGATCTGAAGATTGGTAGCTGAAGCCCCAGCAGCAAGCTTCCAGTGTAGGGCCATTAAGCAAGGCCCTTAACCCTCCACTGCTCAGATTGTATATAAAAATAAGAAATGTAGTCACTCTGAATAAGGGCATCTGCAAATGACCGTAAATGCAATTTGTCTTACTCATGCTAACAGTTATTTATTATTTATTTTTGTACACGTCACCCTCAATTTCCCGGATTATTAGGGGGGATAGGCTGTCCCAGAACCTCAAAAGTCCGGCAATCGCTAATGTCTGGGGTTCCTACCCTTTCCTGGACATTTACCATAATCAGTCCGGCAATTGCCAATATTCAGCAGTAGTCCCATACTTTTACACACTTATCCGACACTCAATACACAATATTGTATTTCCACAAACTTAAGGAGCGAATCATCACATTCTTTAATCACATTCATTTTAAATGTGGGTTCCGGCTCATCGTCACTGTCCTCGCTTTCACTTTCACGTAGCTCTCCCATCACTGTTGCCACTATCTGTTCATTTGACATTATTCCGTGCCCCTCCACTGCTTCATTTTTGTCCACCCACTCGAATGGGAACAGGCCGGACAGGAGGGAAGTTTGAAAATCATGACCGTCCCAGCCTTCCTCATCGATTCCCGGACTTGTACTAGCGTTTTTCCAGCAATACCAAATAATGTCCAGCGCCGGATTTTGTACGGGAAGTCCGAAATTCAGGAAATAGGGGTACGGGAAATCACGGGTGAAGTGTATTACATTTATTCTTTTGACATTAATGGTATTTTATGTTCATGGAGCTTTCCATATGCTAGATTTGCACAAAGGTACAAAGCAAAGACAATCAATTGCAAGATGAATGCAGCAGTCAGAAGTGCGGACTTTATATGTTGGAACGAGGCATGCTGAGTAGGTGAGACGGACCCTAGAGACTTTAGACCATGAGTAAACATTGACCTTCTAGCTTCTTTAACTGAATCAGCCCTGCAGTTTTTGCTATACATTAACACAGTAAAATGTTCTAAGTGTCTCATGTGTATTGAGTCGGCTGTCGGACAGTTAGGATTATCTGTTATTTCAATGAAGGAAATGGTAATTTCTGGAAAAGATTCCCATGTACGCCAGGCCGTTCATTTACCAATACCTCACACTGCTGGTGTAAAATCACACCCTGTAAAAGCATGAAAAAAAAAGTTCCCAGAAACGCTGACGTCCATGTTGAGCACAAATAATGTGAATTGGGATATCTTTTATATATAAATATTAATATGTTTTGATGTATGCCTTTGTATACCACTGTTCAGCAACATCGTGTAAATGTAACATCATTCGAGTATCAGCTTCTTCTTGCTGCCAAGAGAACAGTGATGTGAAAATCAATTGGTTGCTCATGACATTCTCAGACTTTGAAGTGATTAGATGGTAATCTGCATTGGCTTACATTTTAACTAATTCATCACAATGGAACCGAAAGAGCTGTTCCTTGTTACTAGCATCTTTTAAAAACTTTTGCCACTCAGGCTTTTTTGAAAATGGTATGAAACCCTCGTTCGTCTACATGCCCCTTCTTTAAAACTGTAGGTGGCCGATTGACGAATGTGTACAAATTTGCCATCCTAGGTGCTTCTCGTAAACAGTTGACAACATCCTCAGAACCACAATCACACAACCAAGAAAAAACGAAAACATATAACAGGAGAAAAAAAATAAAATATAGACAGATATGTGCTAACAGAACAACAAAAACTCTTTCATAAACACAACTGAGCACAATGATACCACTTCGACCACAGAGACGGAAACATAAAATAAAGACAGACACGACCACCCCTTCAGAGCAACACCTTCATAAATACAAGCAAACACACACCAGTTCTGTCACAAATAACACACACTGATTCAAGAATTTGCAGTCAGTGAAACAGCAATCGCAGCTGAGCAATTAGAAGGACCAAAGCAAAGACTTCTACCCACTGTACTCTGTTCAATCAGAAAGCTTTGTATTTTATGTTTTGTGATGTTACCCAGCAACAAAACGTAACTGAAGTAACAACACAGTGGGGTTATATCAATTTCTACTTACGTATAATTGTAGAGCTTGTAATACATGAGATGCAAATAGTAATGCAATTGTCATTCTTATACTTTATATAATTTTTGTAATAGTTATGTTCACAAAACACTCATAAAATGAATGCACAGTGCATAGCATTTGTTTATTATGTATACAAAATTTAAATTCTAGTATTGTACATTTCTGCAAGTTTGTATTCGAATAAAACACAACCCTGTAATTAAACCTCTCAAGTATTTCTAACCAATAATATAAAACACAGTTCTAATAATTCGTGTGAACACACATAACAATTACCTAATTATTTTTACCTTCTTTAACTTAATTATACAAACAGCATACTTTTCTTAACATTTCTCAAGTGTTATTTATAGCCAAGGAGAATTTAATTTGGAATCTGACCTTCAAGATGAGCTTGAAATGTAAATCCCACCCCAGAAATGGATTTGTGAAACCAGAAATCATCAAAATGGACTAATTACAAAATGGAGGAATTAACAGAGATATGGCCGTAATCATTTTCTCGGGCGTCCATGTCGGATTTTAGTGAAACAGCAGAATCCAGCTTGGTTGCAGTGGTTTTTGAGAACTACACATCCAGACCTAACTCCATACCAAGCTGCAAAAACTTATCACAAGCTGCACAATAATTCCTCCTCTGTACTGGAACTCATTAGAAAAGCCATGCACTCACATCTCACATGGTGACAGAACTTCTGCTTTATAAACAAAAATAAACTCAATAAATATTTCAGTTGACTTCACACACAAGTTCCACATCATACTGTTAATATTTACATTACAAAAAAAAAAGAAAAACACAGCTTACGTTCTCATGTACCACACAGGGAAGCTTACACAAACTGAAACTTGAGAGTAGAGTATGAAGTCCACTTATCTCATCTGACACCAAACTTAGTACACACCCACATTGCCACATGACCCTCCTTGGTCAGGCCTTCTTTACTATTTGAGCCAATAATAAGCAACAAAAAAAGAAATAATTTTTATTTAATTTTTTTAAAAACCTGTCCTGTCCAGCATCATAGCAAGCCGAATGGCAGTCTGGTTGCTGTGTTGTGCCGAACAAATTTGCTTTTCCAAGGGGAGGTTTATGGGTATAAGTCTCCTCTTGATAATCTGATTCCTTTATTTATTTACTATTGATTTGTGTTATGGAATCTATCTAATCTTGCTGGACTTCACTGGAGGGGACAGAAAAAGAAAGAAGACCACAAACAGAAACAAAAGGGAAAGTAAAAAGGAGAAAGAGGAGACAAAAACACTATAAATATAAAGCAATGACTCTTCAAACCAAACCATCACAAGACATTAAACTGATACATTTGTACATAAATACACCAGCAAATTCCCTGCGGCTTTTACAGAAAAACAGAGCTGACATTAATCAAGAATTTGCTAAATAATAACCAGATCAAAGAGACATATCACAAATGTATCATACCAACCACCAAAGTACCGAATACACAGTCACAGAGAGAGACTCTGCGTGTGTGTGTGTGTGTGTGTGTGTGTGTGTGTGTGTGTGTGTGTGTATATATACCGTGTTTCCCCGATAATAATCTGTCTTGTTTTTTTTTCGGTTCAAAAAACACCATAGGGCTTATTTTCGGGGTAGGTCTTATTTTAATTAACATTAA
>JAOUQZ010000022.1:5192326-5204826 GCA_028564935.1 Neosilurus hyrtlii
CAGCGACGAGGTACGTAGATTAAGTGTTTATCAGTTTAAGGATTAACGGCGCGGTCATTGGTTCTAATCCAACACACGTCTCCTGACAATCTCATAACATGTACGTGTTAAAAATAATCACTTTGTAAACAGCAAACAAAGCCCCACAGAGTAAGCCATGCAACACTATTCCAGCCAATCAGCAACAGGAGAACAGAAGCTACTGATTGGCTGGAGAAGAAATAAACGTTGCTGATTTGGCAGTGTGCTCCGGTCAATTTTGGGTTGAGCGGCACAAAGGCTAGCACATTTACCGTACAGTAAGAAGATCCTTGGTTCAATTCCTGGGCTCGGCAAAGGGTGTTTCTATGTGGAGTTTGCATGTTCTCTCTGTGCTAGAGTGGGTTTCCTTCCACGGTACAAAAACATGCACATTAGACTAACTGGTTGTTCCAAATTGCCCCTTGTTGTGAGTGTGGGGTACACCCTGGACAGCTCGCCAGGCAATCGCACCCTGTACCCCACCCTCACCCAGAGTCGGCTGAGATGGGCGCCAGCCTCCCCTCAATCCTAAAGATTAAGTGTCTTAGAAAATTATTGAATGAATGAATTATGGGTTGGAGCTTGTGAAGGGAGGCATGCGTTTGTTTGGCTAGCAAATACCAATAAAAACAATCTTTCTATTCAATTGATGACCCTGTCTTTAAATACAACCTAAAAACCCATACAAGTCATGCATTTTTTTTTTCCAGGCTGCTGATTGGCTACTGTGGTGCTCTATCTTCAGACAATCGATATCACTTGTTAAAAAGGATTTCCTTTAGTACTAATTACAACACCCCATAATCATGAAGTGGGCATAACTCTGACTGCTTTACTGTACTCAAATGAAGGTAGTTGAAGACGTACATCTTTACTCTCGCCGGCAATGCCTTTCGGATTCTGGCACTGACTCTGGTTCAGGCTGGTGGCAGTGCCGGTCATATTAGCCAGAATATACTTCACAAAGAGGGTCACACTCTTTGGTTGCTGGCCCTGTGCCAGACTGACGTAATATTGAGGAGGGCCTGAAACTGCAGAGGTGCAAGCAATGAGAACAAGAATGACCAAGGCATCACTGAAGAGAGTGTATTATGTAAACATATTTAGAGGAGAGAAAGAAAAACAAACAAACTTAAGATGGGATTGCGCTCCTTTGACACAATGTCACGGGGCAGCAGGGAACGGAACCAGGTGTTATTGGACTTGACCAGAAAACCATACAGCAACTTGGCCATCTGAAACAGAGAGAGAGAGAGAGAGAGAGAGAGAGAGAGAGAGATGATCTCAGTGCCTCCATTTCCTCCAGCATCAGATCATATGATGACATGTGAGTGAATCATTGAGTCATGTGACTTACTGTCTTTGTATCAGCAGTGATATTCTTCAGCATACTGTCTTCCCCTCCAGCCTGTTTATACAGTGAGCGAGCTACCAGAGTAGCTACTTCAGTCAGAGACTAGAAAAGAGAGAGAGAGAGAGAGAGAGAGAGAGAATTATCAAGCACGCATGCACGGTTCAGTTATACTGTTGTAGTTCTGACTAACGTACCTTTGCAGCTTCGGTTTCATACTCTGCCTGTTCGTCTGGGGTCAAGCCAGGAGGATAGCTCACCTTTAGATACTCTGCTGTGTCATAAAGACTTTCATAATACCTACACAGTACATGCATAAATATTTAATAACACCTTCAAATAATATATACATTTACATCATCATCATCATCATCATCATCATCATCATCATCTTTTTGGGAGGCTGAGCGAAGGCAAGGTACACCATGAACAGCCCACCAGTCCACCGCAGGGCCAGCGCACATACAACTATTCACACTCACACCCAGGGGCAATTTGGAGCAGCAAGTTAGCCTAATGCGCATGTCTTTGGACTGTGGGAGGAAACCCAGAGAAAACCCATGAAAACTCCACATAGCAAGATGCGAGCCTGGGACTCAAACCCAGGACCTCCTTTCTATATTATAAGAACCAATCTGACTTCATGAGGCTCAAAACATTTCTTTAACACGTGAGTACTTAACCCTCATCATATTTGCTGCATTACCGTATTCTCTGTAGTACAGCGCTTCACTTTATTACTAATCAGTACACCACCAGTGAGACGTGTGATGCTATTAATCAAGTAACAACATGTCCGATCTACGTACACAGCACTGTCCATTACATATTGGTTGACATGCAGGCAATTAATTGCATATGGTCTGATAGGTATCCGACCAGCAAGGGCTGTGCACTGGGATCTTTAGCAGCTTCCAGAAAGCAACCAATATTTTATTGATTATAAATGAATGATTAATAGTAAATATTACACATGTCCTTAAAAAGATGAACATTGTTAAGATCTGAATGATATCAGAGTCCGAACGTGGATATTAAGTATCCTACCGGTTGAGGAATGAGGATCGGTGGTCCGTGAGCACCACTCCCGGGATTGGCCGAACCTTTAAGAAACGCTGAAAGGAGGAGGGAGGTAAGGGCTGTGTGGCATTTGGTTCATCCACTGAGAGATTTAACATGGACGCTGCAGACTGGATGTTGGACACCAGCGATATAACCTTAAAAAAAAGAAAACAAAAGCAACCACAGCAGGTGAGTAATACAAAAATGCCAAGGATCACCCCCCCCATGAGTTTCATTTTATCACTAACCTCCTCGTTCACGGTGTCGTTCCTTCGAGACACGGGATCCGAATGCATCCAGAGGTTCTGTTTATTCCACAGTCCCACCTGCAAGCACACCAGTGTTATTATGGGTGTGTGTAAAAACAAGCAGTGAATGTGTGGGTGTGCTGGGCGCGTCACAGACCTGTCCGATTTCCAGAAACGAGTGCACGTTGTCAAAATCGATCACTGATTTATTGTTCTGCATGTCGTACACCATCCGGGAGCTACCAATGTAATCAAACGTTTCCTAAGATACACAGTGAGCAGAGAAAGAGTCAAATACTGAAGGGTTTAACACACACACACACACACACACAATTACCCACTCACCCCCTGGAAAAAGGCAAAGAAAATATTGCGTGGGGGCGGAGCCACTTGAGTGACAGGGCGTAGAGCCTCGACGGCGGCCAGCAGCGTCACAATGCTGGAGACGGTTCCCTCTGCTGATGGAGCGACATCATAAAAAAACGATCGGCCGTCCAACTGAGTGACGGAGAAAGAAAAGGAAGTTAACACGCTGCTGCTTTCACTGCAGTGAACAGTCCGCATCAGTCTCAACCCTCACCCTGGTTGCTGCAATGACCATGCTCTCGTTCTCCTTGTGTCCCTTGGCGGTGGCGTTAATTGGTCGGATTGTCGCCCAGACGTTGAAGTCCATTAGAGGATCGCACAGCTGCTCTGATGGACGACACATGGAAAAGCGTATGTAAATACACATGGTTTGTCTGAGCGACTGAGAGCTGTATATGGTGTGTGTGTGTGTGTACCTGGGTTGATGCTGAAGCTGTTCTGCAGGTTTGTACGACGCATGCAGGTCACCGTGTCTGTGACTGCGTGCATGTGAGAGAAGAGCTGCATGGCACACAGAGGGTACTCCGGAGCGCTGCCATTCGCACGCATGTTGTGATCCTCATAACACTAGATAGAGAGAGTTTTATAAAAAAAAAAATAAATAAAAATAAAAAACAGAGTTGGGGCACAGAGAGAGCAGCAAACAGATAGAACAGAGAAAACAGAGGCAGCCCATAGAAGAGGAGGCAGTAGAGAGAGGGTAGAGTGAGAGAAAGATGGTGGAGAGAGGGATGATAGTAGAAAGAGGGCAAAGAGAGAGATGGTAGATTAAGACAGAATGAAAGAGAAAGATGGCAAAAAGAGAGTAGAGAGAGGCAGTAGATTGAGACAGAATGAGCAAGAGAACAAGACAGTACAGAAAGATGGTATATAGAGAGAGAGAACAAGTAGAGAAAGATGGTGTATAGGGAGAGAGCGAGAAAAAAAAACAGTACAGAAAGATGGTATAGAGAGAGAGAGAGAGAGAGAGAGAGAGAGAGAGAGAACAAAACATTACAGAAAGATGGTAGAGAGAGAGAGAGAGAACAAAACAGTACAGAAAGATGGTAGAGAGAGAGAGAGATAGAGAACAAAACAGTACAGAAAGATGGTAGAGAGAGAGAGAGATAGAGAACAAAACAGTACAGAAAGATGGTAAAGAGAGAGAGAGAGAGAGAGAGAGAGAGAACAAAACAGTACAGAAAGATGGTAGAGAGAGAGAGAGAACAAAACAGTACAGAAAGATGGTCGAGAGAGAGAGAGAGAGAGAGAGAGAGAGAGAGAGAGAACAAAACAGTACAGAAAGATGGTAGAGAGAGAGAGAATCCCAAATGGTTTAGTATTTACTACACAAGTCTAACATACAGTGTACATTCTACATCACATAACGGCTGCACGCTGCCCGGGCACAAACACCCACCTTGCGAATGACTAGCGTCTCGTTGTCGTCGTCGAGAGAGAATATAGGGAAGGGGAAGTCCTCGTAGGACAAACCGCTTCCCAGAGGGTTCCACATTGTAGTGCTGCAGTTGGCCAGTTCAGGGCCATAGCGCTCGGAGTACACACCTGAGATCAAAACAACACATAAAAAAGTCCAACACTTACACCATTTATCTTCAAGTACACACACACACACACACACACACACACACACAAACCTGTGTTCTGGTTGGGGCATGACGTGTGAGGAGAAAATCCCTGATCTGGAGGCGTGCTCGTGTGAATGACCGCCACGCCAGCTACCCGACTGGAATTCTTCAGGCTCATCATCGTGGATCTGCACGTACAGACGAACAGAGGACATGCTCAGTACCAACCAATGGGGCGAATACAGAAAGAAATACAGAGGAAATATTAACAGAACGTTAACGTGTTCCTCATCACCATCATTGATTTGATTGATCTGATCAATCCCTATGATTGAGAGTCGGTGACTCGGTTGTCAGAGTTTGCTTAGCAGATTTTTTTACAGGGTCGGTTGCCAGGTCTTTCCATAACCCTTCACATCACCTGGTATTCCTAGGCAGTCCCACCCAAGTACGAACCAGGTCTGACCCTGCTTAATTTCTGAGATCAGAAAGGATCGGGTTTTCACAGGGTAACTAAGGGTGTACTCACACGTAAGCGATATATCTGCGAAATAGTGCAACGTTTTTTCGGTTGTTTTCGGTGTTGGCTGGCCAAAATATAAATAAAATTAAATTTAAAAAATTGCACAGTCTTGCCGAAAAGCTTCAATATAGATCATCATTGAGGAACTGTGACCCTGCACTGGCTGTGTTTAGTGTATTGTATTGAACCTGCCCTTAAAATAAATCCAAGTGCTTTCTTTCTTAATGAATTCTGGAACGGATTTGAGATGCGCGTTCCTCTGTTTATTGTGAAAAGCAGCTTGAGCAGTAAGTACACTGACACCGGAACAACCATTTATAATTTTATAATACGTGTGTGCGATGGCATGAAGAGGCATGTAGTGTGTAGGAAATATGCAGATTTTTTTTTTTTTGGTAAACAAAAGTATAAATAGAGGAACACAGGGGCAGATTCGTGTGATGTGCAAAAATCAGTCGCTTGAGCCGTTCAAAAACAAGCAAAAAGGACCGAAGTGCTTCCGAAGCTATTCGCTCGTATTCGAGTCACTCTGAATTCGGACCAAATTTTGAGCAGGTCCAAAGCTTTTTCCAAGACCACGAAAACGGACTATTTACCTCTAATACGACCAACTACCTCCGAAAATATATTCAATTACTCTTGAACTAAAATTAGCTTGTACATTTGGCCATGATTGCTTAGATGGAGCTAGGCTTAAAGAACCCAACACCCTCAAATCATCAAAATTACACTTACAGGGATTTAAGACAACACAAAAAATCTGATGTTTGAAGTTTGGTCTACTATCTTGTTTATTTTGTCTGTTGTTTGAGGGAGCTGCTGCAGAGATTTATGGGTAATAGGCAGCATTAAAGACACATTGACGATGCCTTCAACATCAGGCCATTTAAAAGCATCTCAAAAAACAGGAAATGAAAGTTTCGAACGGTCCTTGTCGCTTCGCTGCCTTGTTAGACATCCTCCTTATCTGTCATTTACCTTATTTCAAATCCACAGGCAGAGTAAAGTGAGCAAAAAAGAAATACATGAAAAGAAAACAAATGTTCTGAACAAAAAGAGAGAGAGGAAAAAAAAAAGAAACAAGGTGTGACAGGAAGAAACAAGAGTAAAGAAGATGAACAGAACAGGAAGAGAAAGTGTTTACGGTTTGCACTCAGCACCTGGTAAAGGCGTGCGACTCCATGAGCACCATGTATGGAGAGTGAGGTCCCGTTTTGGCGATCCAGTCCAGGTCTTCTTCCGTCTCCAGCACATGGAGAACCCCAGTGTCTCCTGATATGGATGCTAGAGAACCCGGACGCAAAAAAGAAACATGTCTAATCAGAAAAAGGCTGTACCAAGGCTGGTGTTTCCCTCCATGGCAGAATACACTGAACTTACATTTTAGATTTCTAACTTCAAGAGAAACAGACAAAGAGCGTAAGGTATAACAGGAACTGACGGCTTAACAATTTCTCACAGCATTCACTTTAATTACAAATGCCATTAAATAGCTAATTAAAAATTGCATATGACGTCAGCACACTAAGAGGACTACTCAGAGATAATATATAAGAACATACGCAAAGCAAACTAAAACATGATAGGTATGTAATTTCAATCGCCAATTTTCAAACATTATCCCACGTTAGCTGGTTGAATAATAAGCAATTATTGAATGAGGCGAAGTGGGATATGGAGAATTATTCAATCAAAAGGATTGATAGCACCCTCCAAGACCGAATAATTCTCCATATCAAGAGAAAGCCAAATTCAATAAACGTTTTATTATTTATTCAGAATATTTTCAAATCAGACAGTCACTTTACTATGTTACACATGCCAGTCATAAAATAATCATCTTATCCGATGTCAACAGTGCAATAATTTGGTTATCCCATGACAATGATGCAATACCAAGATTTATTCAATCACTTTCCAACAAATTAGAAGCAAGAAAATCCCACTATTCATATTTTATTAATCCTATTAGGATTGCAGGGAGATGGGAACCTATCTCAGCTGGCTCTGGGAGAAGGAGGGGTACACCCTGAACAGCTCACCAGTCCACCGCAAGGCCAAAACACACACACAACTATTCATATTCACACTCACAGCTAGGGTCAATTTATAACAGCCAGTTAGCCTAATGTGCATGTCTCTGGACTGTGGAAGGAGACCAGAGTACCAGGAGGAAACCCAAATCACAGGGCAAGCATGCAAACTTCACACAGAAAACACCCTCAACGTGCACAGAACCTGACCCAGGACCTTCTTATTTTGAAGCAGACGTGCTTAACCACTAAGCCAACATGCCACCCATACGTCTATTACACTTCATTAAAAACGGTTTTCTTGTTTCTGATTGGTGGAAAGCTAGGAAATAATGCACAGTATTCTTACACAAACCTACTTATCCACGATTGACATGTGATAAGTTGGACAACGTTACTGTATGATTCCAATCTCCAAGGGCGTTATCCTCCTGGCCCTTAACAACATTCCATCTGGATAATTTTCCATATCACATTCTCTCCATTCAATAATTGCTGATAATTAATTCCCCGAGAAAGCAAACCAATCAGATCACACCATTCCAGTGCACTAATAACTTGTACCACTTTGTTACATTTTGTACCATAAAATATCTTTAGCTAGCACTCAGAGTATTTATCCCGATCCTCAATTCCTCCAACCTGTATATGAATTAGATTTTTCTTCCATCAAGTCTCCACCCAGTAACACCTTCACATCATCCAATCTTTCCAATACCAGTTTTTTTTGTGTCCCTACACACTGATTTTGGACGTCATCGCTGTCCGTGCTTTATTGCTTTAGTGTTTCAATAGCAGGTGGGTTAAAGGCGACAGGACTCTCCAAACCACCTGATCAGCCAGAAATGCAGTTCATGATACGCAACATGTGTTCTGTACTAATAAAGCAGTCTGTTATTACCCTGAAGCCAGGTGCTAGCAGTGTTAGTAATAAAGGTTACAGCATGCTAGGTGGGTTATCCTATCCTCCATTGGTTCTGTACTCACACTGACACCCGATCTGATGGGTGGCATTGAGAAGCCGGACACAGGGAGTCGTTTTGTTCAGTACCACATAGATCTTCTGCTCCACAGAGCTACAGCTTACATCTGAGACAGAAAGTAATGACACAGCATTCTGTAAAACACATCAACAATGCACCTCTGGGGCTCTTCACACCTATAAAACACTTAGAAACGGTAATGTGAGTCACAATTAGACACTCAAGTGTGAACAAATAATCAAAAGTATCTGTTTTTTTAATTTATTTAAAGGAAACAGAGGAAGTGGGATGAAGGCAGCTGAAGGAAGCTACTGTTGCCGGCTAACAACTCGGCTAATGGCTACAGATTTCCAAACACAGTTAGCAAGAAACAAACACAACTTCTGACCGAAATAAACAAACAACGACAGAAATGTTAACGAATGTAAAAAAAAAACAAGACTTTATTTATCAGACTTACATGAATGAAAGAAGCAAACGAGCGCCAACTGAGTCCATTTTAAAGAAATCGGTCCCATCTTCCTGGTTCCTTCTGCACTTCTGACAAAACAAAGGAAGTCCAGAAGGTCGTTTCCGGTTCCTGTTAGGCGTGTTCCTGCGGCTTTTCACGCCACTCTGATACCCAGGATGCACCTATGCCGTCTTATTTTTATATTCCCTTGAATTACGTCTAAAAAATAAAAATAATTCATTAAAAATAAAAAACAAAAGTGAGTTTTATTAATATTTTAAAGGCAATTTGCTGCCACTAAGTGGTGTTTTTGTATTTTGTTATCAAAATCATGAAAACATGAACATACTGCTTGGGTATTTTGTCTGAATAAAGTGTAATGCTTGACCTTGTTTTGTTTGGGAACTTTACATTAATTTTATTTACTGTTTATTTCTTTATTTCAACACAGTTTGGGTTTTTTCTTTTTGCATGCTAGTTTATTACCTTCTTTACGGTAGCGCCTTAACCTTAGTGAAAGGTTGCCAGATCTATTCCCAAGAGTTTTAAAGCTCACTGTGGATAATTTGGGATCCATCATTTCAGGGTGGAAAGGGTGAGGAAAATATACCTTCTCACAGTGGATCCCCATAGGTTAGGACACCGTATAATATTTCCTTGAATGTGGGTGGCACATGTGACACATGTGTAGCAGGATAATAAGAAGCTTGAGCTCACTTTGGTTGGGCTCAGTGGTCCTCCCAGAATTCCATGGGCGACTCGATTTATGTGGTGTTGCGTGTGCGGCACAATTATAAGGAGCTTGAGGTCACTTTGGTTGGACTCGGTGGTGGCGCATGCGTGGCACGATTATAGGACGTTTGAGCTCACTTTGGTTGGGCTCAGTGACCCTCCCAGAATTCCAGGGAACCCTATATGACCCTTCATCACATTTTCCAGTGAAAGGACATCCGTGAGGGCACTCTGGGATATTTTCTTTTAGCATGTAAGAACAGTCTGGGTGGCTTTGCATTATGTATTTTCATACATGTAAGGAAACCCTATAGGGCACTTCATTAAGTTTTTCAAACACACAACAGCACACTTAAAACATTTCAGCATTTTTTTTATTTTTAAAGGCAGCTATTAGACCAATAAAGTGGCTAATGTTCCTCTAAAAGCACTTAATCACTCCAAATTGCCCTTAAGTGTGAGTGGGAATGGTTTTGTGTGTGTGTTGGCCTGGCAAGCTGTTCAGGGTGCACCCCACCTTGGCCCAGAGGTGAGATTTTTTAAAATTATTTTGCTATACTGTATTAATCCTGCAAGGGAAATTATTGCCTCTGCATTTAACCCATCCTGAGTGAGCGCACACACACACACACTCGGAGAAGTGGGCTGCCACACATTGGGGTGCCCGAGAGAAGATGGGGGTTAGGTGCCTTGCTCAAGGGCATTTCAGCCATGAACGTGGAGGAAGGAAAGGTGCAGCTCACTCCCCCACCACGGCACATTTTTTCTGTCAGTTCGGGAATCGAACCTGCGACCTTTCAGTCCCAAACCCGCTTCTCCAACCACTAGGCTACAGCTGCTCCAAAGATAGGCTCCTGCCTCCCCACGACCCTAATAGGATTAAGCAGTTTGGCGAGTGAGTGAGTGATTGGATTGAGGTGAGGCACGGTGGTGTAGAAGTTAGTACCACCTCACAGCAAGAATGTCCTGGGCTCGGCGAGGGCATGGCTGTGTGGAGTGCATGTTCTCCCCATGCTTGGGTTTTCCCTGGGTTTGGACATTGTACCATGCAAACGTCAGCTCATATCATGTGTAGAAGTGCCTAGTTTTATTTTAGTTAAGAGTTCACTGGTTAGCAGATTGCAACTTTGAAAATGTAAGTAAAAAACACCTGATAATGAAAATACACACATGTGTAACGGGAGAGTTATAACTGATTTGGTGGCTGCCGTGACCTAATGGCTAAAAAAGCAGGTTTGGGAGCAAAGAGTGGCTGGTTCGATTCCCGAAACAACAGGATAAATGTGTAGTGGCAGGGGGAGTGAGCAGCACCTTCTCTTCCTCCACCTTCATGCCTGATGTGCCCTTGAGCAAGACACCTAATCCCCCAACTATCTCCGGGTGCTGCATTATGTGGCAGTCCACTGTTCTGAGTATGTGTGTTCACTTTTCATTCATTAATTTTCTGAATTTTGGGTCGCAGGGAGGCTGGCACCCATTTCAGCCAAGTCTGGGCGAGGGCACCCTGGACAGCTCAACAGGCCATCGCAAGGCTGTGCTCACTTTGGATGGGTTAAATGCAGAAGCCAAATTTCCCTTGCTGGATTAATACAGTAAATAAAAAAAAATATAGTTTATTATCTGTATACTGTTATTTTTGCCATTAACTTGTCTTATTTGAATTGACAAATTCATGTCCCATTGACCCGAGAGTAATATAACAGTCGTTTTGAACAGGCTAATTCAAACTATCAAACAGATTTGAAAATGGAAGTAAAAACCAGCTAATAATGAAAACATTCATAAAGTGTGCATGTGTAACTGGAGAGTTTGAAAGCCTTTCATTTCACTTTAGGCAAAAGTATTTTTGCTGTGAAGCGAGCAGCGAGCGGAACAGCAACACTAACCGTGGTTTCCCGCCTGACTCGATTTATGTGGTGGCACATGCGCGGCAGGATTATAAGAGGCTTGAGCTCACTTTGGTTGGGCTCAGTGACCCACCCAGAATTCCATGGGTGACTCGATTTATGTGGTGGTGCATGCGTGGCAGGATTATAAGAAGTTTGAGCTCACTTTGGTTGGGCTCAGTGACCCACCCAGAATTCCATGGGTGACTCGATTTATGTGGTGGCGCATGCGTGGCAGGATTATAAGAAGCTTGAGCTCACTCTGGTTGGGCTCAGTGGTGGCACATGCGCGGCACTATTATAGGAAGGTTGAGCTCACTTTGGTTGGGCTTGGTGGTGGCGCATGCGCGGCAGGATTATAAGAAGCTTGAGCTCACTTTGGTTGGGCTCAGTGGCCCTCCCAGAATTCCATGGGTGACTTGATTTATGTGGTGGTGCATGCGTGGCAGGATTATAAGAAGTTTGAGCTCACTTTGGTTGGGCTCAGTGACCCATGAGCGACTTGATTTATGTGGTGGCGCATGCACGGCACAATTAAAAGGAGCTTGAGCTCACTTTGGTTGGGCTTGGTGGTGGTGCATGCGTGGCAGGATTATAGGAAGGTTAAGCTGGTTGAGGTCACTTTGGTTGGGCTCGGTGGTGGTGCATGCACGGCATGATTATAGGAAGGTTAAGCTGGTTGAGGTCACTTTGGTTGGGCTCGGTGGTGGGGCATGCGTGGCAGGATTATAGGAAGGTTAAGCTGGTTGAGGTCACTTTGGTTGGGCTCGGTGGTGGGGCATGCGTGGCAGGATTATAGGAAGGTTAAACTGGTTGAGGTCACTTTGGTTGGGCTCGGTGGTGGCGCATGCGTGGCAGGATTATAAGGAAGGTTGAGCTCACTTTGGTTGGGCTCGGTGGTGGCGCATGCGTGGCAGGATTATAAGGAAGGTTGAGCTCACTTTCTTTGGGTTCGGTGACCCACCCAGATTTCCATGGGCGACTCAATTTATGTGGGTGTGCATGGCGGCAATTTTTAGAGTTCTCGCACTCGTCGCCACCACTTTCCACACAGGAACAAACAGGCCTGGAAAGATAAACCAAACTCTACAAGCGGAATACATAGACGCGGATGAAGTTCCCCTCTCAGGCCTCCACCCCTCTGTGAGAACTCCTGGCTGAGTGTTAATTGTACGGATCTGGCAACCAGGCGTTAGCGTCTCTTCTTCCGTTGTGTGGTTGTCCTGGCGTAAAACAACGCGATCGTTGTGTTTGGGTAAAGTGTGCAGTGGTAAAA
>JAOUQZ010000022.1:5207326-5212193 GCA_028564935.1 Neosilurus hyrtlii
TAAGATAGCTAGAACTTGAAACCAAAACTGAGCACATGCTGGAGTGATACCCCGGCAAAAAAAAAAAAAAAAAATCGGTTATCCCATGGTAATGATGTAATACCATGAATTATTCAATGGCTTTCCACCAATTAGAAGCAAGAAAATCTCTTGAATCAGTAACATTGTCTATAATTCATATAACATTAATCCTATTAGGTTTGCAGTAAGGGGCTGGAACCTGTCTCTGCCGTCTCTGGGCGAAAGTGGGGTACACCCAGAACGGCTTGCTAGCCTATCACAGAGCAGCACACAACCATTCACACTCGCAACAGCCAGTTAGCCTACTGTGCATGTTTTTGGACTGTGGGAGGAAACCGGAGTACCCGGAGAAGGCCCACGCAAGCACGGGAGAACATGCAAACTCCACACAGAAACGCCCTCAGTGAGCCCAGGACTCAAACCCAGGACCTTCTTGCTGTGAGGCGGATGTGCTACCCACTACGCTACCACGCTGTCCCCAGGAACACTGCATTAGATACATTTCATGGTGATCAAATTCTGGATCCTGGAATTTTCTGAAGATTATTTAACCTTGTGAGATAGTTCGGAAGTGTGGTATTACAGCAGGCTCAGCAGGGGGTGCTGTATATTTCCTGTATTTTTTAGCTTGGTGAAGGTTTGCACTCTCTGAATAATTCCAGATTTAACATTAAGAGGGTGCTGTACATTTTCTGTATTTGTTAAGCTTGGCAGGGGTTTGCACTCTCTGAATACTTCCAGATTTTACATTAAGGGGGTGCTGTATATTTTCTGTATTTTTTAAAGCTTGGTGGGGGTTTTCACTCTCTGAATGATTTTTTTGTTTTTATATATTAGTAGTGTAAAAACATCTTTATCCCTGTTTTCAACCATAACGTCTACACTTCAGCTTCTGACTGATATTACGTTTTGTTTCAGGGTTCACTGGCGAGCTCGATTCGGCATCTTTACTGGCGAGCGAAAACAATCTCTTCAGTGACGAGTGGAATATGGCGCCTTACTGTGAAGAGCAGACCTCCCAGAATTTTGACCAAGACGCAGAAGAACCGAATTTGCACTCGTCCTACCAGAACCAAGAAGGCGCTCACTTCATGAACACCGACGACGAGAGCATGCACCAAACATACGGAGATCAGAGGGTTAGCAACCTCCCTGCAGGAACAAATGAGAAGCCAGGCGATCTTCCTGATCTAAATGAAAAGAACGAGCAGGAAGAGGAGGAAGATGAAGATCAGGTGTTGTCTGATTGTCGGCTGGATGACCTTAGACACTCGGGGTCTGAGAGTGTCCTGGATGAGGAAGATGCCCCTTGTCCGGCGCGTTCCTTGAACACAGGAAGCTTGGGGAAGGAATCGGACTCTGTTAGCATAGTCGAGCGAGTCTTAACTCCAAATCAACATCGGCTAGAATCTACCTCGACAGTCCTGCACACGTGGGGAGGCTCCTGGTCCAAAAGTGTCACTGTGAACCAAATCCACGTGAAAGAAGAGGAAGAGGACACGTCCTGCTTGGACGGAGAAGAGTCCAAACCGAATCCAGAACAGTCCGCAGCGTCGCCTTTGGATCAGAACTCGGCCGCGGATACTCTCAGGACCTCAGAGACTGCACCGGTCCCTGATTTTCCGTACGACACATTACCTCAGCGGCGGCGTGTTTTGAATGGACGCGAGAGGCGCTTCCTGTGCGTCCTCTGTGGTAAGAGTTTCGACCGTCTGAGCCACCTGGATCGGCATCAGCGCGTGCATACCGGAGAAAAGCCGTACAGCTGTGGAACGTGTGGCAGGAGCTTCACGCAGAAAAGCAGCCTGAAGGGTCATATGCGAACGCATACCGGCGAACGCGGCTTCAACTGCTCTCTGTGTGGCATGAGCTTCCCCACACGAGCCAGTCGCTACCGGCACCACTGTAACTAACCACAACCTGTGTCTTACCGCTAATTTGGTTTTAGCACTTCCTGCAGTTCTGTATGAACTAAACAGTGCGGGAAATGTTTTTAATACGGTTCTTAGAACTCATCAGCTTTGTTCTGATGTATTTATGTACTTTGATACAGCTGTTGTCATCTGGAATTCACCACATTGGCTGTACAATGCATTATGTTTCTGGTATTATTTGTGTCCAAACTGTCATCCCTGAACGCATTCAAGTTACACAAAGTATTTCTATTGTGTTATTTTTTTTTTTGGTACAACACTACATCGAGAACATATTTTTACAAAGTTTACAGCAAAGTAACACATTTTAACTCTGACTTTACTGCAAGGACCAATTTTTTTACACATTTTTTTAATGGTTCACTATTAAAATGAAAGGCTTGTGGTGTGAAACAAATCCAAGAAGAATGTCACATGATCATTTCCTCAAAAAACATTCTGATTACAGCCAACAGCATCGGGCTGCAAAAATGATTATGGACCAGCGTGTCACACACTGGAGCGGCTCGGTGGCGTGGTGGTTGGCACGTCCGCCTTACAGCAAGAAGGTCCTGAATTCGAGTCCCGGGCTTGGCGAGGACGTTGCTGTGTGAAGTTTGCATGTTCTTCCCGTGCTTGTGTGGGTTTCATCCCACGGTCCAAAGACATGCACATTAGGCTAATAGGCTTCTCCAAACTGACCCCAGGTGTGGATGTGAGTGTGAATGGTTGTGCGTGTTCGCCCTGCGATGGTCTGGCGAGCTGTTCAGGGTGTATCCACCTTTGCCCAGTATTTGCTGACATAGGCACCAGCCTCCCCGTGACCCTAACAGGATTAAATGGTTCGGCACGTGAGTGAGCGATGTCACAAATTTGCCTTAACCAAGCATTTCTAAGCTCATCGTGCCCTGACTGGCTCTGGAGAAACAATTTCTTGCCATAAAATATGAGAACTACAGACATTCAGGCAACATGCCAAGGAAGTGTTGCTCAAACGTGGAGGCATGGTGGTGTAGCAGTTAGCATGTCCACCTCACCGCAAGAAGGTCCCGGGTTCGGCTGGGGTGTTTCTCTGTGGAGTTTGCAGGGAGTGTTCTGTGGGTTTCCTCCAGGTACGCTGGTTTTCCCCCGTAGTCCAAGAATACACATATCAGGCTGTAAGTGGCTGTTCCAAATTGCCCCTAGGTGTGAGTGTGAATTTACGTTTTTTGCATATGGAAGACGCCGTAATCCAGAGGGCCCAACAGTGGCAGCTTGTTTCTACTGGGGCTTGAACCTGTGACCTTCTGATCAGTAACCCAGAGCCTTAACCACCGAGCCACCACTGTTGCCCTTCGATGGACTGGAGAGCTATTCGAGGTGCACCCCACCTTCTACCAGAGTCGACTGAAGGGTCACATGGCAGCCGGACGCCTCAGTCGGATTAAGTGGGTCAGCAAATTAACGGAATCAAACGTTCAGGAGTTCAGCGTTTATTTTCAACGTGGAGGTTGGAAAAAAAACCAAAACATCAGTGTTTTACAGAAGTGGTACTTTATTCAGATAAAACTGGGATGGCGCAGAGCATCCATTGGCTGTGATTTTTGTGTGTGTGCTTTCTCTTTATAAATGATGAACATGTAACTGTGTTTATCGTTAGATTGGGCTGCAGAATGGGTAGGGTCTCGTTTCGTTACACGCAGCCCATTTACGCCTTCATTATTACAGGGAGTTTAGTATAGACCCAGATTTCATTATGAATCCAATGCATTACGAATAGGATTTATACCTACACATCAGGACCGGACAGGAGTACTGTACTATACTGTACTGTACTGTATGTCCTTTTGGTACTGTAAGAACATTTCATGGTGTGCGGTCATCGCTGGAAACACGCTTTGAGCCATCAGTAAACTGACAACAAGACTGGTTATTGTTGCAGTTGTTTCTCTGCAGATGCTAATAAGTCATAAATTTGGAGAAATGCCGAAGTGTTTGTTTCATTTTGCTTAAAGGAAATGTCCAGCAAATTGTTGAGCCAATTAATAAAATGAATAAAAAAGGGTATCTCGAGTGTTTTTCTAAGACTTGGCAACCTTAATGCATCCACATCAACAGTATTTTAGACTTTTACCATATATGGAAGGGGTCTTGACCTCCTGCATGGGGTCACATGAGCAGGACCTGGGGCAAGTCCAGTCATGTTCCCTTCCTTATAGATTTTGATCAGAAATGTGTTTAGCTTATATATATATATATATATATATATATATATATATATATATATGTGTGTGTGTGTGTGTGTGTGTGTGTGTGTGTGTGTGTATTGTTTAGATTCATCCATACAGTGTAACAACCTCGAGCTGTAAACAAAACAGGTTAGCTGTTAGCTTCCAACTGAACTAAGAATTTAAAAATATGTGGAAAAGCGAGTCAGTAGAGAAAGAACGACGACGCCAGAACACATAGTCGAATTTTATCACGTGATTTTCCCTCATAATTAAGAGAACAACTTCGTATGGTGGCTTTCCCATGTGATATGCATTTATTATTAGAATGACGAGAACTCGGGGCTTTACGGTAATTTCTCCTACGTCAACCTAACACTTTCCCGGGTTGCCAGATTGTTTCTTAGACAGCCCAACATTATTAGAAAGTTTAAATATTTGTATATTATTTTGATGTTTCGTATTAAAAATCTGTTACACCATATCAACATTTCCTTACTGATTTTCCCGCCATCCTCCATTTTTGTTTTGGTCTCATCATTTGATCAAATAATTATTTTTAATGAATTAAAATCATTTTCAGTGGTGGCCTGGTGGTAAGGTGCTGGATTACTGATCCCAAGGTCGGGGGTTCAAGCCCCACTATCATCGGGTTCTCACTGCTGTCCCCCCAGTGCAGCTAACTGGGTTATCAAATGCCGGCCATGTCTCTCACTGTCTATGGTG
>JAOUQZ010000022.1:5214463-5231746 GCA_028564935.1 Neosilurus hyrtlii
GCAGCTAACTGGGTTATCAAATGCCGGCCATGTCTCTCACTGTCTATGGTGAGAGGCATGTAAAAGAACCATTGCTGGTTTTCGTCAAGAGTAGCTGCATTGCCATCAGCCTGTTTCTGCCCTGCGATGGCCTGGCGAGCTGTCCAGGGTGTACTCTGCCCTCACCCAGAGTTGGCTGTATATTTTCAACATATACAATAAGAAGAAGAATATTACACCACATGTTTTGTTTGCAAGCTGCACGGTAGCGTAGTGGTTAGCACATCTTCCCCACGGCAAGAGGGTCCTTGGTTCGAGTCCAGAGCTCGGCTCGGGTGTTTTGCTGCGGGGTTTGCATGTTGTTCCTGTGCTTGCATGGGCTTCGTCCGGGTAATCTGGTTTCATCCCATAGCCCATTCACATCAGGCGAACTAGCCGTTCCAAATTGCCCCGATATGTGTGTGTGTGTGTGTGTGTGTATGTGTCGGCTTTACGATGGGCTGGCGAGCAGTCCAGGGTGTCCCCCTTCTTCACCTAAAGTCGGCTGAGATTTGATTGACTGCTTCAAAGCATATTAACCATTTTTCCATGTATAACAATGAAGAAATTAAACTTAATTGTGCTCAGAAATTATTAAGAGCTGAGGGGTATATCTGAACAATCTGGCAACTCATCTTGCAGCCTGAGTAAAGCGGAAGGAGGCAGTGATGCAGGTTAAAAAAAGGAGAGACAGATAGAGAAGGAGGGAGTGCTCGCGTATTTGTGTGGCTTGTTTCTTCAGTTTGTTTCCTAGGAACCCTGGAGTGTAGGTTGTAAGAAGGACTGACAGGATGCCGCCGTGTGTGAGTCTGGAGACTCAGATTTCCTCCGTGATGGAGAGTCTGACCCGAGCGGCGGTGGCGGAGATCTGCAAGCTGATCAACAGCGAGTGTGTGGAGATGCGATCAGAGATCCGCAGGGGCCAGAAGGAGATCGAAGACCTGAAGGGGAAGATCAGGGATCTGAAGAATCCTCCCTTATTCCAGTCTCAGACCAGTCGGAGAGACGGTGGAGGTCCTGATTGTTTACATTGCTGTTGTTGTTGTTGGTGTTGTTGTTGTTGTTGTTGTTACTAACCTGTTATACAAGGCCGTATCCTCACACCACAGCATGTAAAGGGTAAAAAAAAAAATCCCCACGATCCATGAGAATAAGATTGTTTTGTGTTTTTAGGTGTAAACAGATGATCCTTTCTGTCAGAAAAACAACACGCGCACACGTCGCCATGACAACTGTAGACACATTGACAGCTTCCACTTTGTGAAAGGTCGTAAACAGGAAGTAAAAGTCGCATTTCCGTCCCACTGTAGGGCTAACACAGCTTTAAAGATCATTCAAGTCCACACCACTTTATTCTCCCCTGTTCCCTGTCACAGGGAGGCCGAAGCCTATCTCAGCCGACGGTGGGTGTAGGCAGGGCACACCCTAAACACCTTGCTTAGACCATCGCAGGGCAATACACTCACAAACATTTACGTTCACACTCAAACCCATGGACGGTTTAGAGTCAGTTAAGCTAACGGTGTAGTGGCGAGCACATCCGCCTCACATCAAAGATGGTCCTAGGCTCGAGTCCCGGGCCGGTGAGGGCATTTCTGTGTGGAGTTCGCATCTTCTCCCTGTGCTTGCCTGGGTTCTCTCAGTAGGCTAATTGGCTCCCCCAAATTGCCCCTAGATTTGAGCGCGAGTCTGAGAGTGAGTGTGTGTTGATCTGTGATAGTCTGGTGAGGTCCATTTCCTAGATCTGTTACGTGACTCCCTACAACATCGTTATGATGGACATTTCTACACCTTTGGGCCGCCTGATGTGCTCAGAATAGACTGCCCTAATTTAAACCAATGTGACCTCATTATACACCCACGTATCTCATACAGTATTTTTGATAATTTTATAAATAATACCTCCAAACTTACAAGACAAGTTTTGGGCAATAGTTCTGAACACTGCACCACTTTATATATTTCTATAACGCCTGATGTCTGAGTATTTTTTTAATTTTTAATATTTATTTATTTGTTTCATATCTTACTTTCCTGCCACTGATTTCAGTTCATATTTTGAGGCCTAGATGCTCCAAGAAATTAAAACCAATGACCACTGAAGCTGGTAAATATAATTACTTTGTCGTACTCTATATGTGTAATGGAAAAATTTGTTTTTTTCTTAAATTTCTTTTTGCTCAAGGGAAATGTGCTTGGATTCATGCATACACACAGATTCATACAACTGGATTTTTTTGTGCGTACGTTTTCTGGATTTAAGCGTACGCCATTTTTCAGTAGGAATTCCACGCAAGTCTTTGTACATGAGGCCCTTGGAGAGTTGAATAAAACATAGTCTTTGCCATTAAAAAAAATTTTGTTGCCAACACTGATCCACCCTGATGGACTTGGCTCTTGAGATTTCTTTTGTAATGAGTTGGACTTTTCTTAGCCTTCCTTTTCAAGTTTTAAAGCCTTACATTGACATGTCAGTCAGTTTCCACTACCTAACAATTTCCTTTATTCCCCACATTAAATTCTTATTACTTTATTTCTGTTTGTAGATAACAGAGTTGATGGTCTCAGCACAGCACCTGATTTTCAGAATGAAGAAAGGGATAAGAAAACAAATACTTCAGCACCAGTGAAGAACTTGCCGGAGAATGATGCTCAGAGAACCAGCAATCCTCTTCCAAACTCTGGGAGTAAACGGAAACAGACGAGTATGTTTTCCCCATCTGAAAACAGGGTTCCACTGAAGGAGTCTCAAATCCTTATGGACTCATTGACGACTGACACTACAGCCGACGTTAGTGGTCTCGGTACTGCGGCTATAAAGGTAGAAGGAGGAAGTCCACCTGCATCCACACCCGAGGGTTTCTCGGAGGTCTTTCAAGCCGACCCTAAACAATGCACAAACCCAGAAAGCCATACAGCAGGTATGTGGACCCTCCCAGGGGATCACTGAAAACAGTATAAGCGTACATGACATTCAAATATGTATGCATACACTAATAATTTTACTTAATTTTGTGTGATTATTGCAAGTAATTAAGTTGAATTCTTGTTCAGATGACAGCCTGTAGCATTAGTCTTGGTTTCATCAAAGTTTAGGAAAGTGTTGCCAACAGAGTATCTAGAACAAAAACTGTACACGTCTGTTAAATTCCTAGTTTGCTTTTTCTCCACTACTGTGCAGTTGTGACAGTTATGTAAAATAACACAAATAAACAGTGTAAAGTATGCAACTATTTATTTTCTCAAAAGCCCCTTCCAGAAATCAGGGCACACACCAGTGCATGCTAGCTAACTGGCTAGTTGAAATCCTGCCAGGTTGGCTAATTTTAGCTAACTGGCTAGCTGTAGCAGTAAAGAACATGATTACTTTTTTATATGTTTGAAAAATGTGAGAAATCCTGTCAGATTAGAATTGGAATGCTCTTGTTTATTGCAGTGAAGAGCATTAATGCTTTGGAGTTTTATATAAAAATCTTAGATATCCTGTCAGACTAGCTCAAATTAGCTACCTGGATGTTGGTAGAATAAGAATGCTCTTGAATTGAATTTCGAAATCTCAAAAATCCTGTCAGACTTAAATTAGCTAACCTGTAGCAGCAAAGAACATGAATGTTATAGAATTTTATGTCAAAATCACCGAAATCCTGTCATTTTGGCTCAAATTAGCTGATTTGTAGCAACGAAGAACAGAATTGTTTTTGAAAGTCCTGTCAGAATAGCCTGCTTATTCACATACGTTAATATAACATAAAATCCTATCTAGCGTGTTGGCTATTTTTCATATTGTTAACTGTATAGTAATCTGACCTCACATCTATCTATCTATCTATCTATCTATCTATCTAGGAGAGAACAGTAATCAGTTTGGTGCTGCGGAAGAGCTTTGGCCACAATCTCATTATCCACCACATTTCCCTAACAAACATCTCTCTGAAGAGGTATCAGACTTCGAATACGAGACAGCCTTTAATCAGATAAATGGGCACGTTAGCAACGATGGTAACCCTAATGGGATGCTTCTAAAGACTGAGGAGAATGAGGAGCCTTTAACAAAGACAGCAAATGAATTGGCACCGTGTGGAATGATGGACAGCGAGGCTTTATCATGGCCGTCTTTGACCTCCGTGAACTTTCCTGTAAGTGGTGGAGGCCCAGGTTGCTCATCCATGCTACAACAGGCTACGCATACCTCCCAGTCTGCACACCCTGCATTTCATCTCAGTGCAACTGGTGAGATTCAGTATACAGTTGAGGCTGAAGCAAAACAGGCAGGAGGAAGAAATCTCCAGAACGTGATTCAAGCCGCGGCACTTGGTCAGAACTCCACGGTGTCCGAGATGCTGACAAAGGCGAAAGGTCTGCCAATAGCTGATGCGCGCCATAAGCTGTTCTCCTGCTCTTTCTGCCCTAAGAGTTTCCAGAGTGGTACTGACCTGAAGAGACACCAGCGCATTCATACAGGTGAGAAGCCGTATGGTTGCTCCGTGTGTGGGAAGCGCTTCTCCCTCAGGGGGAACCTCGTCACCCACGAGAGGGCGCACAGTGGCAGCAAGCCTTTCATTTGCCGCCATTGTGGGAGAGCCTTTGCCCATGGCTCCAATTTAAGGGCCCATCAGCGCGTTCATACTGGAGAAAGACCGTTTCACTGCTCTCTGTGTGACAAGACGTTTGCGTGGTACTACCCTTTTAAGAGACACCTCAGCTTGCACTTTCTGAATGGTCAGAACTCCTAATTATGTGTGTTTTTGTGTGTAGCATCTTCAACGCCAGGTTTTGTTGTGCAAACCACCACAGACTTTCAAAAAACAAGCACTTTGTAACTAAATGTGACTGTGGTTGTGTATCAAACTTATCTTTGATCAGGAAGTTAGAAGTTAAGGTAAAATCCTATCAAATGGCCCGGAATTGGTGTAATTTTATTTATTTATTTTTTTATTTTTTTTTTTTGTTAGAAAACATACCTCCCATACATTAACTAACCTAATAAACACAATGACTAATAAAGCTAGTTTAAAGAAATCTTTGACCATTTTTTTGTCTCATACTTCATTTTGGTGAGTCTTAAAGGAGTTGTATCATGATTTTTACCCATATTTAGTTCCTAGAGAGTCATCTTAGTATGCCATGAATGTCCATCAAACTTTTTAGCTTGCAAAACAAAAGGAGTCCAGAGTTTTTGAGCCCAGTATGGCGCCAACGTAAATGGACTGCAGCATGGACTTTCTGAAATCTTGTTGAGCTGAACAGTTTTCAGAAATTAAGATCACATTGCAAACTCGTAGGATATTTAACTTATGAACCTAATTTGTCTAATATCCTTCATAAATCAAATTTCCATCTATATGAATGATTAGGTCTTGTTTGTTACCACCATTTGTGATATTTACGATATTTTCTACACAAACCATGACACCACCCCTTTAAAGACATGACATGACACCCAAATACATCCAGATGATGATGATGATGATGATGATGATTCACTCACTCTTTTGCCAAACCTCTTAATCCTACTAGGGTTGCAGGGAGGCTGGCGCCTATCTCAGCCAACACTGGGCGAAGGTGCAGTGTTGCAGGGCAAACACACACAACCATTCACACTCACACTCAGGGACAGCCAGTTAGCATAATGTGCATGTCTTTGGACTGTGGGAGGAAACCCAAGTACCCAGAGGAAACCCATGCAAGCACAGGAAGAACATGAAAACTGCACACAGAAACGCCCAAGGCTTGGACTCAAAGCCAGGACCTTCTTGCTGTGAGGCAGACGTTCTAACCGCAACGCCATCATGCTGCCCCGATGATGATGGCGATGGTAATTAATATGTTATGCAATGATATCTAAGGAAAAGTTTACATTGAAATTGTCATCCACAAAATTGTTTGCCCATTCTCAAATCTTTGACTGCGTACTTTTAGAAAGTCTTCTTCTAAGGCACTTCCTAACAGTTGCTAATATGACAGATGAAGCTTCCGATACAACTGACAGTCATCATTTAGAGTTTTTTTTACATTTTCTTGCCGCGTGCTGAAGCTGGGGCTTTCAAACTTGGTGTGCTGGATCACTACTATGAGTGCTAGGCTGTGTTTGTGTGTGAATGACCTTGACCTACTTTTGAAGGTCAAAGAGGCAAAACTGTATATTAGGTTTCCGGACATTTACTTGCTGCACGCTGAAGCTGGGGCTTTCAAACTTGCTCTATTTATTCTATATTGGCATATTATGACATGGTCCTTTCGGGGGGAGCGTCTGGACCCTTGTGGTCTATTTTTATAGTTAAAAACAACACAGCCTTGTACATAGTATTTTTATTAGTATGATGCTCCTGGCTGGCTAGTTTCCCTTTATCTGTCTCACTAGGTGGAGACATTTCACTGCAGATTAAAAATTAAAACCATTCAAATATTTAATTTGAAAAAGCTTTATTTATCGCAGGCATTGTTCCTATTAAAAATGTTCCTAAAATTTATAAGCTTCAATTTTTGTTTTGATGAATGTATTGTTAGCTTTTTTAAATTTTACTTTTTTAGGATGTTTAGTGTCAGCTAAAAGAAGCTTTTCTTAGAATAAATCAAGAATGACTCCTGTCAGCATGCTAACCATGAGCGAATAGTCCTGAAGGGAGTATCGCTGGCTATCTGCACTTCCAGGTTCATCAGACCAGTTACAGTCCTCCTTTTTCCAATCACTGGCATCAGGTGACATCCAGGACTGGAGGCCTGTTCCTTGCAGAAGGCCAATAATATTATGTTTTGTGGGGAAAAAAGATCATCTAAATGGTGGACATAGAAAATATGTTCCTATGAAATATTTATATTCCAAATGGTTGCTTTTTGTAGAACAAATTTACAATGAACAGAACTGGCGTTAACCGTAAGCATAGCATGAGTCATGCCCGCTTCTGCTTTTTTTCTCAGTAGTGACGTAGCTCATAATGTTGACGTAGTGGTTAGCACATCTGCCTCACAGCAAGAAGGTCCTGAGGTCAAGTCTCGGGCTTGGTGAAGGTGTGAAGGCAGTATGTTTTTCCTGTGCTTGCGTGGGTTTCCTCTGGGTACTCAGGTTTCCTCCAACAGTCCAAAGACATTTTCATTAGGCTAACTGCCACTAGCTGTGAATGTGAATGGGTTTGTGTGTGTCATGACCCTGTGATGGACTGGCGCACTGTTTCGGGTGTACCCCGCCTTCACTGGGAGTAATCTGAAATAGGCTCCAGTCTCCCAGTGACCATAGTAATTTAAAAATTAATGATCAGCAGGTCTGTCGAAAAATTTGATTGGTTCTGTACATAACAAACATGTATGTTTGTTGATTTTAAATGAAGAAGCTCAGTCTCAGAACTAGACTATGTGACAGACTAAGACTTCAAACTGACCAGCTATGCAGGTATTAAAAAATACATGACAGAAATCCCCTTGAAAGGTTCCGTGCTTTGTTATTCAGAAGTGAAATCAATGTGGTAGTGCTGAGACGTCTCTCGGGTCACGGCCCATTAACTGCCTTCTATGCAGAAAGGCTGGATGCTGACCAAGACCGATATGATCAAAGCTACACTGCAATGTGTTCTTTGTATCAAAGGGGGAAAAAACATGCACCATCTGTTCACATCAAAACCCCTTTTAAATTTGACCTGAGGGACAGTTTGTCTTTTTGCCACATCGTTATTATCATCAGGATCGTCAAAATGACAGAAGAGGCAGACTTGACATCATTCAGATTATGAAAGGCGAAGAAGACTTATACAAATATATATATTAAAAGCTCCATGAATATTATATTCAAATGTTCTAATTTGCATTGCTTGTAAAGAATACTGTCAAAATCTCAACAATATTTATATATATATATTTTATATGTGTGTGTGTGTGTGTGTGTGTGCAATGGTAAGCACGTCTGCCTCACAGCAAGAAGGTCCTGGGTTCAAGTGCCAGGCTGTTCTCCCCATGCTCGTGTGGGTTACCGGGGAAAAAAAGTGCTTTTGCAGGCAGAAACTGCTTTTAGTGTAAACAAACACACAAATAATGAATGAATAATAATGAAAATCACAAAGATGCTCACGGTGAAGTGGTGGTTAGCATGTCTGCCTCAGAGCAAGAAGGCGCTATGTTTGAGACGATGGCTTGGCTGTTTGCATGTTCTGCCTGTTCTCATGTGGGTTTCCTTTAAGTGCTCTGGTTTCCTCCAGTAGTCCAAAGACATGCACACTGAATGAACAAAGATGCTCACGATCAGGATATATTATGATCATGAGGCATGTGTTGATATCATTGTATTTTTTAAAAATAATATAACAGAACAGAAAGCAAACTTTAGATTCAGCAGTGCTGTGGAGAATAGCCAGAAGGTCCACCACATTCAAATTTGGTTACAGTGGTGTAAACCTCAGCCCACCATTACTCAAGTGCCTCTAACTAACTGGAAACTAATGAATGCTAGTCGATTACTGACTGACCCCAACACACACACACCACACGTCCTCACGGCAAGAAGGTCCTGGGTTCGAGTCGTGGGCTTGGGCAATCCTGTGTGGAATTTGTTCTCCCTGTGTTTGCATGGGTTTCCTCCAGGTACTCCGGTTTCCTCCCATGGTCCACATTAGGCTAACAGTTCCGATTTGCCACTAGGTGTGGACGTGAGTGTGAATGGTTGCGTGTACGATGGCCCTGTGACAGTCTGGAGAGCTGTTCAGGGTGTACCCCGCCTTCGCCCAGTGTCTGCTGAGATAAGCTCCAGCCTCCCTGCGACCCTAATAGGATGAAGCGGATTGGAAAATGAGTGAGTGACACACACATGATATATATATATATATATACACACAATCATAATATAGTGATTTTCATGAATTTACAAATATACTAATTATTATTATAAGGAATTTAACAAAGATCCAACAGATGTACAGAGTTTGTTTAACTGGGGGGGAGGGAGGGGGTTTAATTGACAGCAGAGTCGCTTGTGCGTGTTCTGGTGTGTGGGATCTGCGTGCGCGCTCCCGTGTATGTGTGTGTGTCAGTGGTGAGGGCTTGGATTTCTCCGCGCTCGCGCTCGGTGGTTCTCTGGAAACGGTGATCCGGCGCAGCGAATCTTCCAGCAAACATGTCCAAGTTGGAGCAGATCCTCCTCCTCGATCCTCCGATTGATCTCAAATTCAAAGGTAAGGCAGATGCGGTTCTGACCCACAGCTGACACCCGATCGGGAGAGTGTATTTTTTTAAGGAAGTAAACCGCGGATTTCACACTCCCACCGCCTGCACCCGCCGCCATGTTTGAGGCAGGGGATCTTGGGCAACTGCGGATCCCCGGGCTCGAGTGACGTCGCTATGCGGCCCAGCACTCACCTCAGCTCGGCTAGCTTCAGCGGATAGCTCACCTTGTACCTCACGGAATACCGCAACCACGATGAAAATAATGGTTTGTTTTGGTTTCACACTGACTTTGTTTGGTACCTAATTAGACTTTTGGTTGTTTTAGCTTTTAATACACCGGTTATTTCAGTGCCCGGCTTTTCTTTTTCGTCACTGAATTGATGAGCTAACACTTGACGCTAGCGTTAGCATGAGCTAGTCAGTGTGGATAGGGTTACACGGACGACGTGGATGTTGCTAGCTAACTAGCAGGTGCTGATGTAGGCTAAGTCTTTGGCGTAACTTAGCCAACTGTAAAAAAACACAGTTGTACACTTCACATACAATTAAAAATGTGAATAATGACACATTTATGTGTGTGTTTAATTAATTAGTTTTGTCTCTCGGGGTTTAAATGGTAGGTTTTCGGATAGCTTGATGAATATTTGATGCTCTGGTGCACGACCAGAAGACTGTTCCAGGTTCAACTTAAGTCTTTTTTTTCAGAATCAGCCCTGTTGGTTTTGTCCACTGCGTTCTTTTGTTGTTGTTGTTTATTTTAATAATAATAATAATGTTAATTGTTAAGTATAACCAGAGTCTCTGAAGAGGGCGGGGTTCTTCAGCCAAATGAGACTTTAGCTGGATGACTTTAGCATGGAAGCAGGGTGTGTGCAATGTACAGATCAATTCTGCATCATCATCATCATCAACATCTTTACAGTTCAGGCTCCTCATTTATCCTTCATTCAGCAGATTATAGAGACAGGGTGGCTTTAAATTATGCAGGATCTGCAGTCTGGTTGGGGGGAGAAACCTCCCAAATCAAACAAATACAATCTCTACCTGTAAAACCTGTAGTTTAACATCACCGATGAGTCTCAAACCTAAAAGTTATAAACATGCCTCATGTACCTTGTGTCATATTATTCAAGATTCAGACACATCTGGGAGATTAATATAGTGGGGTTTAATGCTTGAATGACACTAAGAAGGACAGTGTAAACACTCAAGCCAATGAGATTGCGTTATAGTAGTCAGGTGACTTTTCTTTGAACCAATCCCAGTAGGGTGTGTCACTGATCAAGAAACATCATTTTAATAATGATTACAAGCCTGATAATTCCAAAGTAGGAATGTTTGTAAATAGATTTCGATCTAACGGTCAGTTATATGAACAGTTAATCCTTTTTTTTGTTTTGTTTTTTTTAAAAAATTGGCAGTGTAAGACCAAGTAAGAAGTAAGTTTTTGTTGTTTTCTGATGTATGGTAAGAGTCTGTTGGGCTTTTACACCCGAGCCTAGTGGCTCATCAGGCTGGTGCTCATCCCCGGTTTCCCCGGTGAAGCGACTAGGAGTTCAAATCCTCCTGGAAGGGACACTAGTCCATTGCAGGTTACCTTCCCAGTATTTTTACTGGTATCCATTTATAATGCTGGGTGGTCAGAGGCAAGCGTGTGGTTAAAACCTTGCCTAGGGGTCTTAGCACGGTAGGGGGTCCAACAGGGATTCGAACCCATGATCTCTCGATTGTTAGCCTGGTACCCTAACCGGTATGCCACCGGCCCCATTGTTTTCTGATGACACTATGCAAAAAATATGATAAATATTTACAAAAAAATAGCAACTCAAGGCACAGTATTTGTGTTTGATAAATATGGAAATGGCTGTAATAGATAAATTGCTCTAGCTTTGGCTCGTTCGTCCCAACACTAACGATCGGATCATTGTTAATGCCTCACATTAATACACGTGCCTGTTCTCCACTTGAGGGATGACAGATACCTCATATTTGATATTTTATTTCTCCTGGTTTTAGCTCGCATATGAAATCCAACCCAGTAGATCCATTCAGATGTTTGTATACAAGCTGAAATCCAGTTACAGAGATATTTTCGTGCATGCAACTCAGTCATGTCCGTAATGATTTTCCTGTCATGGTTTTGCAGCAACATCTGCAGCGTTCTTGTAAATATCCTAAAGTCAGGGTAAGGCAGTATAGACTATACGTTGATACCCAGACATTTGGGTAGACCTTGTCTGGCTGCAGTATGTGTTCCAGCAGCAAAGCTGGCATACTCCACTGCTGTCTGCGACAAAACCTTGAGAACTGTGATGGCTGTTATGTCAAACATAATGAAGCCTGAGATTTCCCTGCTGTTACAGAGCACACCAGTAAACCTTTATCCAGCCCAGGGTTTTCCAGCTTGCGCTGCACTGTGACGAGTCTGAAAAAACAAGCCTACCTAAAATTTCTTATCTGATCTCTTGATGGAATGAAATCTGATTTAAGCAACAACCTGGAATTGTTTTTGTTTGAAAACAGGATTAATTAAGTCGGTCATGCTGATGTAAGCGAGCAGACAGTGTATGATTTGTGATTAAAAGAAGGTCAGGAGATCAGTTTTATCAGGTCCCAAGAGATACCTTATCTTGAGGAGTGTTTGCTGGATGTCCCTGACACGCTGGCTGTCTCCCTATCTCTCATTCTCATATAACCAGCATGTTGCCCAACATCCCAGTGCTTTGTAGCCTGTAGTGAGCTCTGTTTCCTGTGAATTAGGTTAGGATGTTGTTATACAGGTCTGGCACTGGTGCCTGGAGTAAAACACGACTTCCAAAAAGTGTCGTCATCATCGTCCGTGCTTTGATTTCATCCAGGAAAAGAATGAATGAAGCTTTTTAATGACGCACTTGACTGACCTGCCGCCCCGCCCCATCCCACGCCACCAACGCCACGGCATCATTAAAAATACCACTTGAAGCATTTAATCTCGCCGGTCACACATTAACTAACCCTGCCCATCCCGAGCTGTACTGTTGTGTTTTTCCCAGTATTAGTCACATGATCTGACAGTAAACCCTGCCTGCAGGTGCAGGTCGACTCAAGTGTCCCTGTGCCACCCAGCACAGAGATCTCCCACGATCCATCACTCCCGAATCCTTCATTTAGCTCCTGTTACCGTGATTTTCTCAAGCTATGGAAAGGCCCGAGTGATCATATCCACGGAGCTAAAAACAGCAGCGCAGCAACAGGACTGCACTCTTTCTTTCTCTTAATCATCCGCTCTCTTTCCTTCTATCTCTAATATTGCTATCAGTTCTTCTTTGTGCATTTTTGTTAGCGTTGCTTGTCCCCCCCCACGTATCTCCATTTATTGGTTTTCTTTCTCACGATGTTCCTCTCTCCCTGTATTCGTTGTCTCTTGTTGTTCTCTCCATTTTTCTTATCGCTGTCTGTCCCTCTCTCTCTCTCTTTCTCTGTCTCCCCCTCATTCTCCCTCTCCCCCTCGGTGTTATTTATAGAGACAGGGAGGCCTGGGAGACTGGTACTGGGAGAGTGAAAAGTGGAGAAGATGGTGAAGCCACTGTACAGAAAGAGGACACAGTGAGGCTTCCTAACACAGAGTAGATTTGCACCATCGTCCTCCTGTGAGCCCGAATATCCAGTAAATGCAGTTACAGCTTCTCGTATACCGTTTCGAGTAGGCTTGGGGTATATAGATCGTTTCATACATGGTTAATATCTTGTATTCTATTTTAAAATGAACGTGTAAACACACCCAAGACATACAAGGATAGTAAGGAAATGTAACGACGCGATTTGCATATTTACATGCGATCCACCAATCAGATTTCACATATTTCTTTATTCTAATGCACATTTGGTCAAAGTGCATTATATTATGTGAAATCTGATTGGTGGCATCTTATCTTGCCGTGATTGCACTCACATGGGCGTTTAGTCCACGTTATATATAATATATGTATATATCATATATGTAATGTAACACGAGTAACCAGCACACGAGCGCGGAGGGTGTCTTGTTGAACTCGGTAACTGAGTGGCACAGCACGGACTTCTCTGAAAGATCACATTTACAAATGGAGGCGCAATTTAATCAGGAATCCATTTAGCAAACAGACCTCAGTGCCTGATACAAAACTGGGTTGGAACTGTGAATCCACCTCATCTCATGACGGAACGGTTGAGCAAGCTTGAGCGACCGGAACGTGAATTTCATTAAAGGGAAATGAAACCAACAGGCTGTTATCACAAGCTATTCTCTAATAAAGCCACTTTTTAAAAAGGTACCCAATATGAAACATGCAGTTGAGGTGACCAGACAAACCCTAAAAGTGGAAAAAACACGTCATACATCATGTATTACCCCAATCAGCCATAACATTAACACCATCTGAGTGGTGTGCACGTAGGCAGCTCCATACGCAGCAGTCCGCTGTGTGTTCAGACACTTTCCTGTTATCGCTAGCATTACCAGTTACAACAGCTTGTAGTACGGTAGCTCTTTTATGGGACCACCCTCCTGCCTGGTTACTGGTTGTCCTTTCCTGCACCAGGTTTGGTAGGTACTTAGCACAGCATACCAGGAACACCTGACATGACCTGCTGTTTTGGAGATGAATGGACCCAGTCAGTCGTTTAGCCATAATAATGCGGCTTATGGTTTATTTCTATGTTTACAACATGACCATGATGGTGCCACCTTCTCAAACTGAGTGTTTGTCCTTTCGATTTAAGTGCTATCCACTCCGAATAATCTTTTTAATCTGGTGATAGTTGACCAATCAGATCGCACTGTTCCTGCATAGGTTATAGTGTGCCAAGTCAATATTATATTATTTACCGTAACTGTTCATAATGTTTTTAAAGTTTTGGCTGATCGGTGGAGTGAAGTGGAGAATAGGTGTCTATGCAAAATTGACAACTTGAGGAAAGGGTGGCGTTGAAATGCCAATCCGTTTATTCCGCGTTGCCTCATAAACAAAATGAATCAGCTGCAGTCATGGGTATGTGTTCGGGTAAAAGTACAATGCTGTCGACATGAAGAACGAAAAACAAGGAGTACGTACAGGTTTTGTTTTCTGTATGCGCTTGGAGACGGGAGGTCTAAAGATGAATAATGTGGACGCCATGTTGCAGAGAAAATGGCGCAGACGTGTAAAGTTCTTTTTTTTTTGTTTGTTTGTATGACTGTAGGAGTGCTATTAAAGACTGGATACTATACTGATGAATGAAAGACCAAAGCAGGAGGTCAGTAGTTCATCTTTCAGTAGTGAGGTAGTAATGCACTTTTCTGAATCATCTGCTTTATGTATTATGTGCATATTATTATCTGTTACAAATCTGCTCGTTAGGAATCGTTTGTGATTGTACAAGGCGACTGTCTGAGTCATAACGACTCTGAGTCACTGATTTGGTATCTTGGCTTGTTCAGAAACGTGAAGTGAACCTCCTTATTCTTTTTAAGAATAAAAATAAGGAGACTTAACATTATGGAAATAAATTCTCTGACTCATGGGGTTTTTAATCTGTCATATATATATCTCTATCTCATCAGATGTAACCTTTTAAAACCTAACCCGAACCCTTGTTTATCATGTGGCTAAGTACAAGTGGTATATGAGGCTGGTATCTATCTCTGTACATGTTGTTTTTTTCCCCCTAATTGAGGTACAGCTTACAGTCTAGACAGTTCATGATGTGTTGGGTTTTCAAAATAATTACACTTTTGATCCTTCCCAAAAGTAAGGCGTAACCAAACTTCTAGCTCAGCTGGGTTTTTGACTGGTAGAAAGTCTGAATGGGGAAATGCAGATCGAAGACTATTAGATAATTAGAAGGTGGTTAGAATGGTTTGTTTTCCCATGACAGTCAGCACAGATGCTTTGAAACAGCTCATGGTAGTAGGTGATCATGTATTCACTGTTGTATGGTTAATTTCATTATGTAAAATATTTTCCTTTAAGGTCAGATATTGTACATTATCACACCTTTCTTTTTTATTTTGGACACCAGTGGAGAAGCGAAGTACAATTCCTAATCCAAAAAACTCCACAGATCTTCAGGAAGCTGCTTCTCCACCTCCTGAAAGGGCCTGTTTGGATTCCTCCTCCCATTTATGATCGTTCTGCTCTCTGTACCTACCCTGCTCTGATTGGTCACCTGGTAGCTCCACACTCTGTATGCTGGAAGGCAGAGCAGGAAGGATGGAGAGATGTTGTGCATAGGGGGTGGGTGGAGAGCCAGCTAATCAGAAGATCCTGCACGTTGTGACGTTTGTCGTGCCAAGAATGTTTTTATTTATTTGTTTGTTTGTTTCGAAAACCTTATGTTTACAGCCAGCTCAAGTAGCCTAGCGGGAAAACACAAACATGCACTAACCTCGTTATTTGACACTCTGGAAGCTTCTGACACTTTTTACAACATTTTATGGATCAAAAAAATGGAAGAAGTGAAATATTGTGCATTCAGGTGTTATTAGTATTAGTGTTGGGACGATTATGCCAAAGCTTGAGCAATTCATCAATAGGAGACATTTCCAAATTTATCGAACACAAATATTGTACGCTGTGCGGTGCGGATTGTTTAAGAGAATGTTCATTATTTCGCTCTACGCAAACAACCCAATTCTATTAAAAAAAAAAAGTACTCGAGCTCGACCGCTAATTTGAGCGAGCTGTACACTGCCGACTCCCGTCACTAGTGCTTATGATGCAGAAAGGTTCCTCCTATGAAGGAGACATGCAGCTGAGCCGCACGGCTCACTTTCATGTGATCTGAGGAGAATTTTACGACTCCTACGTCTCAGTATCACTAGAACTTTCACAGGTAGGGTTATGTAACAGGAAACGGACGCATGCTCACTCGACCAGGATAGGGCTGCTTTAGATTTATCACCAAGCTGTGTTTTGCTGTTTGGTGGAAATGTGCTACAAATCATTATCTTCCCAGCACTGGAGCATAAATAGACTCAGGGGGGAGGAAAAAAGGGCTGTATACAAATCATCCCTGACCCAGATTTATGAAAAATGATGTCTAAACATCTTCTGGGTGGGATTAGAGCTTCTTCAGACGTTGGAAGGAAAGCTAGTGCTGCAGTGTTTGACTTATTTTAAATTTGACTCGCGTATCGGCGATGTCGAAGCCGAGCACATCGCTGTGGTGTGGCGTACTAGTGTGGCGTCGTAGCTAATGCTAACAATCCTATTCATGTTAACGAACACACTGCCGGGTGCTATTCCTCGAGAATAACTTCTTTCTCGTCTGGTTATTTTTGCTTCCTCGCGTCGTGTAGGGGGAGCGCTTATGTCTGTCGTTTGGTTGGAATGCTTTTCATCATTGTGCCGTGACCTGAGAGATCGTCGGAGCTGCTGGGCCCTGCATATGAGTGAAGAATTCCTCTCTAATGATACTTTCTGTTTGCTTGAGCATTCAAAAAGTCAGCAGTCTTTGCCCTGTTCTGTTTTTGCAGTTTGATGAGCTCGTTTAAGTCCGCGCAGTGCAGGGATGCCTTCAGGGCGGGTGGATAAAACATGGCTGCCGCCTTGGCTTTTATTACATATAGTGGTCCGGTGATTCGTCGTTCAGGCTGATTAGGCTTTTTTTTAATTGCGTGCGCCTGCGGTATAGTTTTAACGCCACCTTTTCGGCTGTTACGGACGTTAATGGTGAGTGATGAGTCTGGAACTGGTTAATGAATGGGAGGGATTAGCACATCAAGCCTGGCAATGTAATGACTTCTGCTAAGGAGATGGTGTTTTACCTGCAGTTTCAAAATTCAAGTGGATTTTCATGAAATTTCAATCGGAGGTGCAGCTTTGGGTAAAAGAGGCTCCATAAAATTTTGGAGATGATCCGGATCATCCTTTTTTAAAGGATTCTTTACCACTGGGATTCATGGAAGCATGGATTCATATGGGGGATTGCTGGGCTTGGTGGTAGTCTGCGCTCCTTAAATGCGATTGTTTACTTTTAAAGTTTTTTAAGTTTTATATTAGGGATCTGAATCTAACAACAACTCACAATTCAATTCGATTCAGAATCGATTCTTGATTCAAACCGATGTTTGATTCATAAACATTACAAACAAAGGGAGCCAATTTCACGAGTAACTAC
>JAOUQZ010000022.1:5239983-5259416 GCA_028564935.1 Neosilurus hyrtlii
GGCGTCCCCCCAGAAGAGCTGGAGGAAGTGGCTGGGGAGAGGGACGTCTGGACCTCACTGCTTAGGCTGCTGCCCCCCGCGACCCGACCCCGGAAGAAACGGAAGAAGGTGAATGAAAAAGGTTGGAATGAGCGGTGGGGAAAGCTCAGATTCTTGTATCAGTACGTTTACCATCAGGAGACCAATTTTTGTTTGTTAAAACAGAATGCGGTTCAGGATTACACCCCCGTGCCATCCCATAATCAACCCTCGAATCCCAGACAGCGCTGTGCGTTTGTTTGTTGGTCAAACTTCGCAGAGGCTTTTGATATGCTTTCACAATGTCTTTTTTTTTTTTTTTTTTTTTTTTTTTAAACAAAAATAATGCAGTCACAAATCATGAAAGAATTCCCTGGTGGCGAGTTATCTTCAGGCTCAGATCACTTGATACGATTTAATGTCCCTGCAATCAAAGATGGCCGACGAAACAAGTTCCAGCAGTACCAGACGTCTTGGAATGTGCGCGTGAAAGTCAGTGTTACATTGTGCAGCTATCGTGACAGGATCTGAATCGTGTAATCTGATGTGTGACACACGTGACTGACCTCACACAGTCTGAGCCCGCACAGCCGGCTGCAGAATTTGGTCAGTCGGAAATGGAATGAACTCATAGTACGGCTGTCGTCGCGCGATGTAAAGCAGCTACATGAGATGTAACCACATTACGTGCAACGTCATTCCATACAAGGCTCAGGAATCAAAACAAAATGTATTAATAATATTTCAACGTATTCAGCATAAAATGGCATTGTGAGGAAATTATGGTGGAAATGGTTTCCTTCCGTTATAAAATGTACGAAAGTGCAATGATGAGATCACTCACTTCCTCACTGATATTCCAAACCACTTAATCCTACTACTAAGGTGGCGGGGAGGCTGGAGCCTATCTCAGCCGATGCGGAGCGAAGGTAGGGTTCACCCTGGTAAGCTCGACAATTCATCGCAGGGCAACACGCACACAACCACTCGTACTTACACTTGGAGGCAACAGCCAGTTAGCCTAATGTGCATGTCTTTAGACTGTGGGTGGAAACCGGAATACCTAGAGGAAACCCACGCAAGCATTAGGACAACATGCAAACTCCACACAGAAATGCCCTCACCAAGCCTGGGACTCGAACCCAGGACCTTCTTGCTGTGAGCGGACGTGCTAACCGCTAAGGAATGTTAATATAAAAAGTGTTTTCAAGTTTGGTGGTTTATTTAAAATAGAAATAACATTCAGATGGATTATTTTCAGCTTTATGAAAAACTTGTGGGTGAAAGGTCTCCCGTCAGAGGCTGAGCGCAATGGGAAAAATATGGCGTGTAGTACGGCAATATCTGTCACTGAAGAATTGCTGAAAGGTAAATTGTCTTAACGTTCCACATCGAGCCACAGCGGGATGTACAGAAAGTCTGAGCATCAGTCGCACTGCCGAGGGTTTTAACTGATTTAATAGAATTGCGGGCGCTGGGTCTTATTCAGCCGTTCACTGCACCTGCGCTACAGTCATGCGTCCTACATTTTCCTGGCTACGGTTTAACCTCCGATTTGAACCAAAAAAATGCAAACAGTCAGTGGTATTTCTTCCCTGTTGGTCTGAGGGGGAGGCCTGGGGGTCACGGTTTACACTAGGTGTGCTGGCATGTGCGCTTGTGTGTAAGCATGTGGTGTCTCTGATGTGTTAGTGTTTTACTGTGACTGCTTGTATAGCGCGTGTGTATGTGTGTGGGATGAGGTTCCAGCTGCTGGCTAGTCGAGGCTGATGAATTGCACGTCTGTGTTTCAGTGGAAAGACGCGAAGCCCGATGAGCTAATGGATTCCAAACTGAGATGTGTGTTCGAGCTGCCTTCGGAAAACGATAAAATGGTGAGTATGAGACTAATGGAGAGACAGTAAACTAGAAGAAACGCTGAGAAATGGAGGAAGATGGGAAAGGAAAGAGGAAATGTAGGAAGGAAGGTGAAAACAGGAAGCATAACCGAGGTGGGGAAAAATTGGATGGAAGGTCATATCCAAAATAATAATAATAATAATTAGTAAGGACCAGGAAGGAAGGAAGGAAGGATTTAAAAAAGAATTGAATGTAAGGGAAGGGAGGAAAGGGGAAGAGCGGAGAGAAAGTTATAGGAAAAGGGGAAAAATAAAGGAATGAAAGGAAGGAAGGAATGAAATGCAGAGTAATTGGGGAAAACAGGATAGGAAGGGATGGAAGGAATAAAGAAGACCAGAACCGAGGCGTGCAGGAGACTGAAAGGATGAAAGGAAAGATGGAAAGGGGTGTAGGAAAGAGAGAAGGAAGAAAAAAAAAGAATGGAAAGAAATGAACAGGGAGGAATAATGAAATTGATCTAGGAGGGTTTGGAAGTAAAGAAAGGAAGGACAGAGCATGGAAAGAAAGGAAGGTAGAGAAAATAAAGAAAGTGAGAGGAAGGAAAGACATGGAAAAGGGGTGGGGGAGTGATTATGATTCACACACACACACAGCTCTTTTTTCCCTCCTTACTGGTTCTTCTTCAAGCCTTTCATTTCAGCTCCTACAGTTTGGCAATGGAACCCCCTGGGCCAAGTTTCTCACCCCGCTGAGAAGCCGCCCTCCTTTCCCCCCAACACCCAGCAGCATTAGTGGTAGGAGTGACCTGCAGGGCTTCAGTAGTGCACCCAGTTCAGAGGTCAAGAGCAGGAGAGGTCATGTGCATGAGGGTCAGACAGGCAAGCAAGCAACAGGGTCAGGACGGGACACACCTAGATCCAGGGTAGGTCAAAGGTCAAGATTAGATGATGTAGAAATACAGTACAAAGTGTCCATTGGCTGAAATATAGTTTAATTTTTTATATTATAGTATTCGAATTCTTGAAATGGAGAAAATATATATACATTTTTGCCAAAAATACTTTACAAGAGAGACGGTAAGTACAGAGCGTAGCTGCTTAGCTGAAGGTTTGATCATTTGGTGGAAAAAAACTCAGAAAAAATACGTTCCTGCTATCAAATACTTGCTATCCTGCGGACACCAGCATGAGGCCCATAAGGGGGTGATCACACTAGAGGCGCGATAGAAAGCGACGTCTAGATGTTTTGCGACTCCACATGCTGGTGAATACTTTGCGTCTTAAATACGTATATTGCACGAAAGTTGCAAGAAAGTCACGTGACAATTTGTGAGTAATTCTCGACTGGTTTGCGAATGTTTGGCGAAAAAAGTGAATCTCCCACCGTAAATGAATCGAGTTTTGTTTGCTTTTTGTTCTCAAACTATTTACTTTTTATTTGTGCGTTGTTCGCGATAACTGTATTAGTGATACATATGTATATATACATATAGAGAGAGAGAGAGATATGAAGTTTGAGGAGACACTGGTTGACAGTTTGGGTATTATCTCCATAACAACCTAGCAAAACCATTTTTGAATAGAGTTCGAAGGATTGTTTTTCACCATTGTGATGAATAATGAGTATCATCCTGGGCGAATGAGTATCATCACGAGTGTCATCCTTGCAGAATGTCTTCAGTACTATCCAAGTCCGGACACTTTGTCTTATTACCCTTATACACCCGCCTGCAGAACGATGTGGACGTCGTGAACAAGGCTGCCCCCATATTAGCCTCCTCCAAGGCTGACGGACCGGCTGTACCCAAACCCGCAAGTACTGCTCTGGAAGATACGGAGATGAAGAAGGTTCTGGAAGAGTGCAAGCGGCTGCAGATGGAAATAAGCAAGCTGCAGGAGGAAAACCGGCAGCTTAAGGTAACAGTAAGGGGACCGTATCCATAATGGGCGGAGTTAAAAATGTGTTGTTTTGCTCGAATTACGGGAATAAAAACTGCCGCAGAATGTAATCAACATAACTTGGATTTGGAGTTCATTTTTCAACTGCTTCAAGACCACCGGATCTCAGAGCAGTACGAAATCTGAGTGGGTTTAAAGCTCAGAACAATTTAGTATGTCAGAGATTTGACCGCTGTCTACTTGAATTTGTGGTGTGCGAGAGTCAGTATAGCATTTTAACTTGTGTTGGCCAATCAGGAAGTGGTTTTGTGTTCATACTTTTGCAAGTATGGCTGTTTATCAAGTGTTGACACAAGTTAAATTAAGACAAGGTGGTGGGATTAAAGCATGAAAAACTGGTTATGTTGTGATATGAGTTCATGACAGTTTTATAAAACAAATAAGTAATTCCAAGACCTCGGATCATATACCAACTCATAGCCTGCAAGAGTCGCATTAGGCTTATTATACCATATTAATATTAGGCACACAGTGGTGTAGTGGTTAGCATGTCCGCCTCACCGCAAGAAGTTTTAGGTTTGAGTCCTGGGCTTGCATGGGCTTCCTCTGGGTACTCTGGTTTCCTCCCACACTCCAAAGACGTGCATATTAGGCTAACTGACTGTTACAGATTGGCCCCAGGTGTGAGTGAATGGATGTGTATGATGGTCTGGTGAGCTTTTCAGGATGTACCCCACCTTCCGAAGCTCTAGCGACCCTAGTAGGATTCATCGGCTTGAGGAATGAATATTACTCATATATGTTCAGGGAGAGTGCAGTAGCCTTTATTCTGTCCACTGGATATTAGGAAATATAGCATTTTTATTACTTTATTTAAATTCTTGAAAAAGAATCAAGTACACCATAAAATACTGTACAGTTGGTTTAGCATGGAGCTAGCAGGTCAGCTGGAGGCCTGTTCCTCACAGAAGTTGATTAAAGTGGTGCTAGGTGGGAAAAAAGGTCCTTATCAAATATGTAATTTCTGATTTTGTTGGTTTTCGTGAAATAACTCTAAAATGAACAGAACCAGTTATAGCGGATAGCATGCTAACTAGCTAGCTGCACAGGATTTTTCACACCAGTTACCATGTGCTGCTCTTCGGCCACCAGCATTAGGTACCACAGAGGTCACGTCCTCTCAACAAGCCAATAAAGTTGCGTTTGTTGGAATAAGTGTAATTTTTGAAAATAAAAAATACTTTTACATCAAATTTTTTTCATTCCACTTTTTTTATGGAATAAATCTAGAATCATTAAAAAAAAGTATTCTTTTCATTATTTTAAGAAAATGTATTTATTTTTGACATATCTAGTAAGAGTATATGAAGAAATATTCTAGTACAAAAGCCAATCAGAATGCGTGATTGCTCATATTCAGTGGGTAAGGACAGAATAATGAGTACTGTGTATGTAATCTGTTTGACCAACATTTTGGAAATTTTGTAGATTATGAAAACAAACCCATATGCTCTTAATAATTTTTTTTGTTTGTTTGTTTTGCATTGAGATAAATCTGTAAGATTTAAGTTGACACTTCCAAGTGAAATACATGACTCGGAGACGTGTGTGTGTGTGTCGTCTTGCATTCGCCTTTATTTCTCAGGATGATGGAATGAGGCAGAGGAGAGCTCAGCGACCCGAGCAAACATCCACCAACTCCAGCTCTCTGATTGGCCGAGAGGTGGCCACCAGTTCCCTCCCATCACTCCTGGTCGTCATAGCAGCCATCTTCATCGGATTCTTCCTCGGCAAGTTCATCTTGTAGGTGGACAAGTGGAGGAGAGTCCGACATGTCTGCCTGCCTATCAACCGGTTCCAGAGAGAGAGAGAGGGAGAGGGGGGGGCAGAGAGAGGGAAAGAGAGAGGGAGAGCTCACATGGCCTGGATGAAAGGAGAAGGTCTTTCTGTTGACTTTGCCATATCATTGGTAGCTGGGCCAGCGGCAGAAACACACATCTGTACGGCATCATAACGTCCTCAGCCTCACATACGGTTTAGTCCAACACACACGAGGGGGAGGGGGGGGGGGTGAGAGAGAGAAGGAGAGAACAAAAAGCAGCTGCAGAAGTAAGGCTCTTCCCCTCTCTGTCTCTTTTTATTCCCTCACTGTTCTTTTCTTTGTGCAATGGACAGAAATGAACTCAGCAAACAGGCATACAGCAGTGGGTTAAGAGAGAGTGATGAAACCATCACACAAAGAAAAAAAAAAGACAGGACACATCTTAGAGATCCAAATTATAAAGGTGTTAATATAAATATTTTGTCCTTCACATCACCACGGCAACCACCACCACACTCCTCGCTCTCTCTTTCTCGTTTTATTAAAAGTTCAATGGAATGTTAGGTGTCTTGTAAATGTAATTTTAATCCTTTTTAAGAAAAGGAAAAGCAACCTCCATCAAAAAAAACCAAACCCTACAACAACAAAAGACCTTGTGACCCGTCTCATCTCCGGCAGCCTCAGAAAGATGGCAGATATTTCTACCCTTCGCTGCCTCTTCCTTTCCACGGGAACGTCAACAGTTGGGCTGGGAACAAAGATGCCTCCTTTTGTACATTTGTCTTTTTATATATATATGAAGCATAAAGACAAGACATAATCTTCACAAGGATATATTTAAGGAATACCTTTACAATAACTTAAGCAACACTAACATACCTTTACTCTGAAAGCTAATTAAAAGGTACTCCTTTTAAAATTTCTTACACCTAAAGATATGCCTTAATGGAAAAACACCCCAGCGTAGCCTTTGTTTCACCTTCATCTTTCCTGTGAAGGAGTCTATTGGCAAGAAAAAAAAGACTTTTAGAACTGCTTTGGAAAACAAACATGTTCATGAATTCTGCATAGATTCTATTTTTCTAAATATCAGAAAACGTCACCATGTGATAATCGACTGCATGAATGGAATTGGGCGCTGCGTCAGAGACCCGAATTAGAGAAAGGTAAAAGTAATGAGTGTTTCTTTCGAGTTATTCGCAGAGCTTCATACTTACGCAAATATCAATAAGCCATGAGTTCAATTTTCTTGGCAGGAAAAATATGGGTGTGATCATGAAACTGCTCCTGAAATGTGTGACACTGACCTGAACTTTTCTGCAGGTTTAGAAAAATAGTTTCCCCCCATTTTTTAATACATTAGGCCAATGTAACATGGACAGAACGAATGGCGTTCTATTCACTAAAATAGCTGATTAATTACACAATGCCAAGTGATAGTGCTTGACATGTTCAACTTTTCTCTATTATCTATACTCAATAAATGCCAATACATTCGTTACTGGTGGTGCACAAAATACAGTATGTAAAATGTACAAGAAATATTCAACTTCAATACTGTGTCAAATTATTAAGAAATATTTATCAGATGAAATATACTGCAGTTAATAATAGTCTTATCTTTGTCCTTTTTTCTGTTGGCTGTCAGATTTGTGTGCCTCCAAGAACAGGCTACATAAATTGGTAAAAGTCAGTATGTAATGTGCCAGTTTCGTGATCAGACCCATTAATCACGTGCACATTCCGCTGCTGTTGGCGATGAGTGCAGTTGCACATCACTGAAAATGTTCTTGTTTAGTCAGCGGTTTTTGTTCTTTAGGAGAAATAAGTTTTCAAACACCAGTGAGAAGACAGTAAGTTATATTATGGTTGTTTCTTTACTGAAAATAAATGTAAACATTTTCAGAGCTCCGCTTTCAGGCAGTGCCTCAATATTTCTATTAAGGGATCCTCTCCATGTTTTAGAGAGTTATAATAGCATCATGAATCTGTCAGTTGTGAAAAATATGTTTTTGTTGGGTTTTTTTTTAGATGCAGTTGTTTGCCCTGTAAAGATACAGTGTAAAGTTATAAGTCACAGTGTGCTAACTCAGTACATGACTGATTTAAATTATTTCTGGCCTTAGTAAAAAAATGGAGTAAAACAGATGGGAAAACAGAGCAGACATTTAATTGATACCTTTATCTCTTTGGAATTTGCCCTGGAATCCTAATGGTAGCATAGAAGGTTTCTTCTTTCTTTCTTTTTATTTTTTAATTAAAAAACAGTGAATGATGCAGGGTTCTTTTTTCTTTATTTCCTTTTTTTTAATTAAGAAATGGTGAATGATGCAGGGTTTTTTTGGGGGGCACTGGGGAAACCACACCTCATATCTCCCCATCAGCTCTTAACATATTGGACTATTAATATTATATCAAATAAATAGGCTTCTGATAAGAATGCAAAGAACACACACACACACACATACACATAGACTGGGCCCGCTATTCTTTGTTCCTGTTGCCAGCTCGTTCTGTGTCGTCTCAGGGATCAAGCGTCTCCCCGCCAGCAATCTAGCTGGTCGTTTAGCGTCGATCTAGGGACTATCGCCAAGTTTACCTGTCTGGTTCTCAATAAAGAACCCAATCTTCATGATATCTTGTCTAATCTGTCCTGCTTTTGGGTCTGTTATTTCCTGGTACCATCATAACATTATGATCTGGCCAGACATATACCCAGCGAACAGAGATCCGGTCAGTCAGGTGCTGGCCTCCCAGGAACAGAGGATCAAAGCCCATGAGACCCAGCTAACCTCCATAGCCACAGGAGTGCAGGATCTCGCAGATCGCCCGGATCTGTTCCAGCAGGATGTGTGGGCGCAGGTGTATCAGCTGAGCGCACAGCTACTCCAGATCACAGCAAACCTGAAACGACTGGTATCACCTCCGCCCACCACGCTGGCGCCCCCACCGCCAGCCGCTACCCTGCCTCCAGTAACCCTCCCGTCTCATCCCGTTTGCTTGGCCCCGCCAAATAAGTACTCTGGAGAGTCCGGGAAGTGCTGCTCATTTCTAGTTCAGTGCGAGCTCCACTTCCAGAATGATCCAGCCGCCTTCGCCTTAGAACAAGCCCAAGTGGCATTCATGAATTCCCATCTTACGGGAAGAGTGGCGGCGTGGGCTATGGTGGAATGGGCTCGAGGCGCAGCGGTTTGCCAAAGCAGTCAGCAGTTTAAACATACACTCACCCGCCTGTTCGATCACTCCTCCCTGGCTCGCAAAGCATCCAGGGCTCTGCTTGGGCTACAACAAGGCTCCCGATGAACAAAGGACATCAACTACGCCATCAACTTCCGCACGCTGGCCGCCGACAGTGGATGGAATTCCCCTGCCATCAAGGACGCCTTTGTCAGCGGGCTTAGCGAGGAGATCAAAGACCACCTAGCCCCAACTGATACTCCGGCCAAGTTCTAGGACTTGGTTGACCTCGAGGATTGATAACGGGCTTCAGGAGAGAGAGAGGCGGAGCACCGCCGAACCGCCAGAGGGACATCAGCGTGCCGGGAGTTTCATCGTGGGCCCATGTGGTTCTCGCCGCCTGTCGGAGAGCAAGCGCCCCCTCTCGTTCAGGAGGAGCCTATGCAGTTGGGACCCGCCAGGTTAAACCTGAAAGAGCGCCAACGCTGCCAGAGGGATGGTGCATGCCCTTACTGTGGGCATGCTGGCCACCAAACGGGTGCATGTCCGACCAAGAGATCCAGTTCGCGGGGCTTGAGGAGTGCACGGGTAAGCTGAGACACATGCACACATATTTCCCCTTGCGCATTGACTGCTGTTTCTTTACTAATCAGAGAGAAAGCTATCTCCATGCAGGCATTTATCGACTCTGGGGCCGATGAAAACCTGATGGATAGTTCTTTGGCCAAGAGGCTGGGTATCAAGGAGGAGCCACTCTCTCAGCCCATCTCCGCCCGAGCCTTGAATAACCAGTTGTTAAGTCGGGTCACCCACAGGACAGAGACCCTCCTCATGGCTATTGGCGAGGCCCACACCGAACCCATCTCATTCCACCTCCTAAGTTGCACGTACCACCCCCTCATACTCATTCCTTGGCTGAGAGCCCACAACCCTAACATTATCTGGGAAACGGAGGTGATCAGAAGTTGGGACCCTGCCTGTAGGCCATCCTGTCTTGCCTCGTCCCCTTCGGCTCACAGATCCCCGGAAGGGAGGAAAAACCCTGTGCAGGAACCGGGCCCTAGTGACTACCCTGACCTATCCATGCTACCATGACCTCAGGGAGGTCTTCAGTAAGTCCCGAGCCATATCTCTACCACCCCATCGACCATGGGACTGCGCGATTGACCTCTTGTCAGGAGCTCCCATTCCCAAGGCCCGACTGTACGCCCTCTCGGGCCCCGAGAGAAAAGCCATGGACCAGTACATCGAGAGCTCACTGCGGGCCGGAATCATTTGCCCATCCTCTTCACCGGCAGAAGCGGGTTTCTTTTTCGTGGAAAAGAAGGATGGCTCACTTCAGCCGTGCATAGATTCTGAATGACATCACGGTGAAGAACCGGTACCCGCTTCCCCTCATTTCCTCTGCCTTCGAGCTACTCCAACAGGCCCGAGTATTCACTAAGCGTACCACCTGGTCAAGATATGCAAGGGGGATGAGTGGAAGACCGGGTTCAACACACCCAATGCCACCGCCATCTTCCAGGGCTTCATCAATGATGTGCTACGTGAGTACTTCAATGACTTTGTTTTTGTTTACCTGGATGACATACTCGTATTTTCACCTGATATTGCTACCCACCAGCGCCACGTCCACCAGGTCCTGAGTTGCTTGTGCAACAACCAGCTGTTCGTGAAAGCGGAGAAATGCGAGTTACTCGACACCTCGGTCTCGTTCCTGGGGTTCATCGTGGCCCCGGATTCAAAGTCGACCGGATTCACCCCCGTGCCTTCCTGTCCCACAAATTGTCCCTGGCAGAGAGGAACTAAGACGTGGGGAACCAGGAGCGGCTGGCGATCAAGGTCGCTTTGGAGGAGTGGAGACATTGGATGGAGGGGGCGGAGCAGCCTTTCCTGGTGTGGACAGATCACAAGAACCCGGAGTACCTCTGGTCGGCCAAGAGACTAAACTCACGGCAAGCCAGGTGGGCCCTCTTCTTCAGTCGGTTTCGGTTCACCCTCTCCTATCGGCCGAGCTCTCAGAACACCAAGCCTGATGCCCTGTCCCGCCTGTATGAATCTGAACTGACTGTCAAGGAACCAGAATCCATCCTACCGCCCGACCGTGTGGTAGGAGCAGTTTCCTGGCAGATAGAGGAGGAGATGCAGCAAGCTAGCCAGGGGGTACCCACTCCTAAGGGTTGCCCTTGCAACTGGTTGTTTGTACCGGAAGTGTTGTGCTCTCAAGTGATACATTGGGCTCACACATTCTTGCTATCCTGTCATCCGAGGGCGAAGTGCACCATGTTTGTGGTCAGGCAACGGTTTTGGTGGCTTTCCCTCGCCAGGGACGTGGCCAAATACGTTGCAGCTTGCTCAGTCTGTGCCAGGAGCAAGACATCAAGACAGGTCCGGATGGTGCTCCTCCAGCCTTTACCCGTGCCGCACCGACCGTGGTCGCACATTTCCCTGGACTTCGTCATGGGCTTGCCCCCCTCAAAGGGCAACACGGTGGTGCTGACGGTGGTCAACCGCTTTTCGAAGATGGCCCACTTCATCCCCTTGGCCAAGCTGCCCTCAGCCAAGGAGACCGCCCACACCCTGATCACCCAGGTCTTCCGGATACATGGACTGCCCACAGATGTCGTCCCCGACCGTTACACAATTTATATCGTTTCTGGAAGGAGTTTTGTCATTGTCTGGGGGCCACCGTCAGCCTATCTTCCGGGTACCATCCAGAGTCCAATGTCAGCAAGCTCAAGCTGGTCTGAGAGAGTCGTCTGGTGCCCTCCTCCAAGCCCCCGCCACCGCCCAAAATGGTAGAAGGGGGACCGGTCTATGCGGTCAGGAGGCTTCTGTCGGTACCCAAGAGGGGTCAGGAGAGGCAGTTTTTGGTGGACTGGGAGGGCTATGGGCCTAAGGAGTGCTCCTGGATTCCTGTGAGCTTCATCGTCGACCACTCTTTAGTCTGTCCTGCCTTTGGTCTGTTATTTCCTGGTACCATCGTAACAGATAGGTAGACAGATGAAAGGGAGAGTGTGATATTGTCAATATAACTATAAAAATGTGGGGGTTTTTTTGGTAATTTTTTTCTGTATATTCATTGTTTGTTGGTGTTTACGGCTTACTTCACGCAAAAAAAAAAAAAAATAATAATAATAATTCGTCTCTATGTCAAAAGTCTGGATGACACATGACTACAGCACAGCCTGAGCTAGACCTGAGTTGCGTGCCTCATGCGGGCAGTGTGCACACTCTAAACTGTTAGAATAGTAACGCAGCCATCACACTACGCCTCCGGTGTGTACCAGACATAACACACTAATTATTATGTCAAAATAGTACAGAATAATACACCAACAATTTTATGGTGCAAAAATCATAAAAAACAAAGGATGTTCCCAGTTTGGTGCTTTTAAGAAGACATTTGATGCCTAATATGTGTACTGAGTCTATCTGTGCCAGTTTAATGCAATCACATATGATACAGTGCACTGTGACTCAGGGGGAAGACATTGTATGTACTGTGGAAATGTGTGATTCATATTAGGGGAATCAGGATTCTATTAATTATGCATCTTATGCAGTTGTACTTTTTGAACACCAGAGGTCCTAATCTATACGAGCCATAGAGTTATAATACGGTATAATTGGTATGCATTGGTTTCTATCTATCATGTTTCCCAGGTCAGGCACAGTGTTTTTACAATCAAATTTATAGAGTTTATAAAAAATTAAACATAGTAACCCGTAGTAACTTTTTAAAACTATATTAAGCCTGTGTGTGTAGCAATTTCTGACAAAAACATTCTGAGACTCAAATTGAATTGTGAAGCCAATATTGTGATTCTAATCAAACTGTAACCTTATCCAATATTCAAATAATTACATTTTATGGTTCTGTGGATTTTTTAAGACAAGCTATTGCACTCTGTCTACTGATTAATGCAACACTCAGGGTGAAGTTGCAACTACGAAAAATGACCCCTCATCTTGAAAACACAACATATATACATTTTATATCCTTTGCACATTAAAAGTCCAGAAGTTGGACAAGCCGTACGATGTTATTATAAACTGCAGATGGCCACTTATAAGGCACCAGGAATGCAAATATTGCAGCTCTGGTGATGAGAGACTAGAGACTAAACTATTCACATGGGAAAGGATGGGGATGAGAATCTGAGCACTACAGAAAGAGGAAATGATTCAGAAGAGTACACAGCTGTGTGAAAGAGTAATGGTTTCTTAATCCCTGCATGGTTGCTGTTCAGTATAAATACGGCACCGACTCCAACAGGGTTTGACCCCCTCTCCGCTAGGCTGAAGTGGGAGGATCCCAGGGGTCAGAGGTGAAGAAGAAGAAGAAGAAAGTAAAAAAACACCAGACACTTACCAATAGTATTGTGAAATTTTCCAGTACGCTGTTCATCATGTACTTCTCAGGCAGGTGTTTGAGCTTGTGGATGAAGTTGATCATATATTCGCACATGGGAGAGCGGCTTATCCTGTATACAAAACGGCCATTCTCGAAGCGAGCATATTCCGTCTGAGGAGAAAAAAAGCTTAATAATTATGACCATCAACACAACAACAACAAGAATTTTTTTTCTAATTATTTATTATTAAAGTACAATAGAACGATACAATATAAAAAATACAATATAATGTGGTAATACAAATAAAAAAATAATACTTATATATAATGAGTTTGTTATTTTTATTGGAATAATTATATTATTGATTTTATAAATTATATCTTATATTACAATCCCATTCTTACTAACACAATTACTGCAGCTACTACTACTATTACTACTACTACTATTGATAATAATAATAGCATTAATAATAATAATAATGATAATAATAATAATGATAATAATAATAATAATAATAATTAAAAATGTAAGTATAATACTGAATATTTCTCAGATCCAAGATTGAGTAAATTGTTTTTCACATTTGTCATTTATAGAACACCACCCACTTTATTTTTCCTACCAGAAATCACAAGCTGACTAATAGAAAGAAAAAGCTCACTATAAATTAAATCCTACCTCCACTTTCTCCACCACCTGCTTGCCAAATGAGCAGACTTTAGTGGAGCAGGTGATGGTCATGTTCTCCGGGCTCTCATACTGACTGGTGACACCATAAAAGGCTCCAGTTTCCTCCTGAACATTGCAATTCAAGTCCGCCTGAGAACAACCAGAAATGTTAGTATCAACCTTAGTGACACCACAGAGCTAAAGAATTATAAACACCACCCATTAATAAAAATATGCACATACAGGCAGGGGGGTATAGAAAATAATCACAATCTTTAAAATATTCATAATCTGTTGCTTTGCAGCCTGAAATGAAATTTTTTTTCAACTCAATGCAATTTACAAAAAAACAGTGAACAATATAATAGAAGCAATTCAGAATAAAATATTAAATAAATGAATAAACAGAATCACTGTTATGGTTAATTGATCTGTGTCAGTACCTTTTGGCCACCTATTGCTTTGATAGGCCTTATGGTATCTTCTCTGACCAGTGTTCTCCTCACACCTCCATCCAGTCTGGAAGGACGGCCTAACCCAGCAAGGGGTATAATAGTACCAACAGTTTCAACTTCTTGATTATGGACTTTACTGTACTCACAGGGATTGATAAAACCTTTAATATTTTTGTACCCATTTCCTGACGTGTGCCTGTCCACAACTTTATCACTAAGATCTTTTGACAGTGCCTTGTCAGTCATAGTTGATTGTTTGCTTTAGTTACACTTCTGGGCACTGGAATGCTCTAGGAATAACTGTTTCTAAGCTAAACTAATCAAACTGAATACAACTGCCCAGGTGGAATCAAACTAGCTTATTGTGCAGTTGAGAGGGTGATTTGTTACTCCTGAATGGGTTACAAGTATTTTTAGGAATGGAATGGAAGGAATCCTTTGACCATCTCAGTGATTCTTTTTTTTCCTGAACTGTTGCTATTATGTTTCACATGCCTGTTATAAGTTGCATTGGGTAAATACAGCTGGAATTGATTTTTATTTTTTAATTTGTTTGCATTCATCATTTCAGGGTTCATAGCAACAAAATGTGAATATTTTAAAGTGGGTGATTATTTTCTATACCTATTGCATACTAAAATATAGTATCCAGCATACAGCTGCCATCTAGTGGACATGAGATGTAGTGCAGGCATATTGTAACTACTATATATATATATATATATATATATATATATATATATATATATACACATACATACATATATACACACACACACACACACATATATATATATATATATATATAAAAACACACACACACACACACACACACACACACACACACACACACACCGTGTTTCCCCGATAATAAGACACTGTCTTATTTTTTATTTTTTTCCGGTTCATAAAACACCATAGGGCTTACTTTAAGGGTAGGTCTTATTTTAATTAACATTAACAGCAATTTCAATAAACAGGTAAGTGATTCCTCCACAACTGCTCAGCGGTGTAGCTCTTCTTTTTTGCACTCATGTCTGGGGTCAAAACAGACAGGATAATACCAGTAAAATGATAACTGTTATGTTCCTCCGGTCCTGCTTTAACCCTATCATGCCCTTCAGTCCTGCTTTATAATACTTTACTTACCGTTTTTGTTCCCTTAACTTCCTCTTTTTCTGTCTCTCCTCCACGGCACTGCTGTAAATAGCGCTGGCGCGCGTGCATTCAGAAAATGAGGGGAGGGTGCGGACAAAATCTGGATTTAGCTAGGTCTTATTTTTTGGGGTAGGTCTTATTATTGGGGAAACACGGTGTGTGTGTGTGTGTGTGTGTGTGTGTGTGTGTGTGTGTGTGTGTGTGTGTATATATATATATATATAAAACCCTGAGTTGTTTAAATGCATGAATCAGTGAAAAAAAGGAAATATTACAGTGAAATCTGTATCTCTTACATTTGCACCTTGTCTTATAAAACACTATTCATGTTCAGCACTCCACTGACCTAACAGTCTGGTCCTTTACACACTGCCAGTTAAATAACACCTCATCAGTGTCATTTTTAAAAAACAGATGATTAAAAAAATATATTAAATGGAACGTTACTTAAAAGCAATTTTTTTCCCTCGTGAGAATTAAAAAAAAAAAAAAAGCTTTCAGTGGCCTGTTCTCTTTCATTAAGACCTGATGGTCGTTACAGAAATTAATAAGAGGGACAAAGAATAAAAAACACAAATATTCCTCTTTGGCATGCTCTTCCTTCATTAAGGCAGCCCCATTAGATTTTCACATAATATGCCAGAGAGGCATTATTGTGCAGATTCGGGGTTTTGTTTGAAATTCAGATCTGCTCATCACTTCAAACGGAATTCGAACAGGCTCATGCTCGCTGACTACGCAGCCCACTTTAACGATTGTCACTAGTTAGCATTTGGTTTTGGGTATAACATGCGCAGCGTTTAAACAGCTATTAGAGCTGCAAGCCGGGCCCCTCCTGATTGTTTTGAAATATTACACTGAATTAGTAAAGGCTTTGATCTGGCACTTTTCCTGCTTACGCTATGCCAAATATAGCAGCCAAATGGTCCGGAGCATATGCAAACTCAGACTGAAGTGGGCTGTTGTGTTCAAGCAGGACTGGGCACAAGTTCAAAAATTCAGCAAGGACACGGAAGCAGGGTGTGAATGTACAAGCTATGAATTATACACAAACAGTCACTTTAAAATATAGGTTTTACATGCTGTAACTGCAATTCAATATAACCTGATCATCCTATGACCCTATGATGGATGCAATCTCTTCCAGGATGAACAGGACACAGCAATGGCTTGATGGTGTTAATATTGTAAATGATATGCACTGGCCTTCACATTCTACAGACCTCATCCCAGTTGAACAGTTATAAGAACAACGTATTAGACAGCATCTGCAGCACAATCATTTAAAAATCAATGGAGAGAATATCCTCTTGTAATCGCATTGTTCAGTGCTCCTGGACAGTTCCAGAGACTTGCAGAGTAAATACAGTTGTGCCCTGAAGCTGTCCTGAATGTTTGTAATGACCCAGAACCATACTAAGCAAACCCTTTATGTAGATTTCTTCCCCTATAAAGGTGCCCATTAATCAGTAATATTCCAGTATCAGTCCAGTATCAGTTTATACATCAATGTCCATGTGTCTAAGACTTAAAACAGAACACTGGTTTATCCTGACTGTGAGCTTCAGTACAGACTCTTACTATAATACTTGATTATAAAAAGAAAAACACTACTAAGATAAACCCTCTAACCTGCATAAATACAGCAGAGAGATAAAATGCTGTCTGAGTTCCAGTCCACTTACCCAGAACTTTATGAGGAAGAAGGAATTCTGAGGTCCTTTGCCAAAAAGCTCCTTTAGTCCTCCTTTCTTCTCTGGGAATTTGTCATAAATTTGACGAATGTCCACTGACTCCAGAAGGGCATCGCTGTAGGAGTGATTTGTCTGACCAATGTGTACAAAAAGGTGCTTGTTGTACTGAAAAGTAACAGAGAGAGGGACTCAGGAATCAGAAAACACAATACTTTTTAAATAAAACACAAAACTGCCAATGCTCTTAAAATGGCAAATTTGTGCCATGGTTCCGCTCCTAAAGCCTTCATACCAAGTCATAAAAGCTAAATGTCTGACAAATGAGCGATGCCGTCTGGTATCGATAGTGAAACAAAACCGTCTGGAGAATGCAGACAAATTGAGATGGATTGCCGCCAGCAAAGAAATCATAAAAATGCTCTACTCCAGCAGCTCAGGGTCAACATTTTGAGGGACAGAAATGTGTTTGGCCTTTCTCTCCGTATCGCCTTCTCACTCAAATACTCACCCCACATCCTGTTTCAGACAAAGGTGAAATCGTGTGTTGGTTTCATTTACGTTAGATGCTTCAGCAAATTAGCAGCACTCAGTAAAATGTGTACAGCTACAGTCAGAAACTTTCAGTCGATGTCTTTAGATTGCTTCACATACTTTGTGAAGGTTATTAGAGGGTAGCTGGCTTAAGAAAGATTCGGTTCATCCTTCCAAAAAGACTACTGAAGCAGAAAGATACGGGGCAGGCCAGAAATCTCAGAACTAAAGGTTTATGGACACTTGTCAATCACATTACAGTTACTGCAAAAAGCTACCTTGCCTAGTTCATGAGATAGCTCATCGCCTGACCTCTGCCTGCGTCCAAGTACGAGTTTCTGCCTGTTGATTTGAAATCAAAGTCTGGGTTTTATGGCACCTGCATCCACAACTGAAACAAATGGTTTTTATTTTTGTCTTACGTGATAATTTACAAATCACAATAACATCATTTCTACCTTGGGATGTTTGATGTGGAAAAGTGAGGTGAAATCAGAGACTTTACAGACCTGAGAGGCAATTGGTGCTGTTCTGCTGTAGAAAACTTGTAATTTACATTTTAAAATCAGGAAAGGCAAGCTCAAAATCTACATATAGTTGTTTATGGTCAGAGACTGGGTAGTGGTGGCCTGGTGGTAAGCTGCTGGCTTTCTGAATATACTGTATTTAATGAATTTGTACTTTTGGAAGTTTTGTGTTTGAAGTTCCACATCATTAAAGATGTTTTGTGTTTGATTTTGTTTTTTGTGTTTGCTGATTGAATGATTTGTCTGATTCCATTTTATGTTGTATGATATTGTTGTGTGTTTAACCTCTTGAGAACCCACTGTCCTCATATGAGGACACCATATTTTTTCTCAGCAATATTGTGGGTATGTCCTTCTAAGATCCTTATATGAGAGCCACTGGGTATGACCCTTTACTGATTAAGTTAAATAGTAATCAGGTGGTGAAGGATAGAAGTGGTGTAAAGAAATGAGAAGACACATAACATTAATATTTGGGTCTCAGGAGGTTAATTTTTCTTTTCTTTTCTTTCCTTTAATTTTTATTTTATTTTATGTTATCTGTTTAGTCTTGTCTGATTTTAATCTGTCTTTTTGAATATTGCTGTGTGCTTTTAAATTTTGTCTTTTTTCTAACTGAAAAATCCAGCAATTTTTAAACATTTTGCTTAGTACTATAATATTTAATGTTTTAATTTTAATCTCCCAGCCACAGTACTTTAACATTTTATTGCTCTGCATGTTCCAGACGTTGACTCATTCTCAGATGCACCTCATAACCTATCCTTGAGTGTTATTACTCACCGACTCCGGCTCCCTCTGCTGCTCCAGAAAAGCAGAGAATTCGACCAGCCTGAGCTTGCTGGTGCCAATTGAGCGGCCCTGCCACGCTGGTACTGTGGGTGCTGGTGCTGCTGTGGACTCGTAACCTGCTCACACACACACACACACACACACACACACACACACACACACACACACACACACACACAGAACACAGCATTTTGAAACAGTGATCACTTTAGGACCCAGCTGAATTAAAAAGAAATAAAAATATGACATACTTGAAATTGCTGTTGTGACGGTGGGCTGGATGGGGTAGGCCTGCTGCGCAAATGGCTTGATGCTAAAACAGAAGAAAAGAAAGTTTTAGAAAACACAGAACGCAATGTTTTGCTCTGCTTATCCTCTTACATGAATCAAAAAAGGAAATAACACACACACACATACAGTCTCGTTTCCATAACTTGTGGGGACAATACATAGACTTGCATTAATTTCCTGGAGAAATTTCCCTAAACACTA
>JAOUQZ010000022.1:5259516-5270511 GCA_028564935.1 Neosilurus hyrtlii
CTGCCTCTTCCTTTCCACGGGAACGTCAACAGTTGGGCTGGGAACAAAGATGCCTCCTTTTGTACATTTGTCTTTTTTTTTTTTTTTCCTTTTTTTTCCCCCTGTCCCTAACAATACCAATGCAGACTTTTATTACTGTTATATCATATTAATATTATTAATGTTCTTTATTTTCCCTCAATACAAAGCATTTATCCCTACTTAAGGCAAATGTTGACTGAAGTTCGAGTCTACACCTGTCCTGTCCAATGCTATTCAACATTAAATAAATAAATAAAGTGGGAAAAAACTTTCTACAGCGGTGTGGTTTTTCTCTCCAGCCCCTCGTATGTGTTCCGTCTGATCCATCCATGTCCTCCTTTTTGACGCATACTTCACGTACACGTATATCCAATCCATCATGTTTAAGTTTCCAAAAGAATTTCAGATGGCTATCTTCCAAGGTCTTGTGTAAAACCTTAAACACTCACTCATAGAGTGTGTGTGTGTGTGTGTGTGTGTATGCACTAGGACTTTCTGCAACACTGATGCTCTGTCTTTATAGGTTTATTCTTTTAACCATTGACTGTATACAGCCCCAAATTCAAAGCCATCACAGATCCAGCTTTCCTTCTGGCTGATTGCTGTATATTTTTTTTTTGTACCGCCCGTCCCTTCGTAATTCAACAACAAAACAGTGTCCTTTTTTGTCAAAACTGTCCATCTATTTAAATTTTCTAATTAGAACATATGGTTGAAATGTTGATATCTGCACATTTACAAAAAGATCCTCTTCAGAAATTAGTTTGTGACAACCTTATTGTATTGTACCCCAAGACTACCCACGGCTGAAAGAAATCCTGGCAGAGACAATGTCACTCAGTGTGTCTGTCTATTGCATCAAAGTCTTCTAGCAAAATTCTCCACAGAATTTCTTTATATACCTACTTATGTTAGCGGCGCACCGTGCTTAATACACCAACTTGATTTCGCATGATTTGTACACCCATCTATCCGTCTGCGCAGGTGTCCGTATGCATCACACTGTTCAATGGCTGTTCGTTCTATGGCAGGGACATGACGTGTGCAGACCTCGAGGAATGTACACTAAGACAGTTATCCTTTTTTTTGCAAACCATTTTTTTAATTATTTAAAAAAAAATTTTTTTAATAAACAACATCCAAACAACAAATATATTTTTTTAAATATATATTTAGATGTATATTTAGCAATGCATTGAGTCATTTGTTTGCAGCATAATATCCAGCCCAAATTTTACTCCACAATTGATGTATGTACTCCACAAACACTGTGTAAGTGCTCACCCCAACTGGAGATGATGTCCGGAGGTGGAAGGAATACTTCGGGGACCTACTCAATCCCACCGACGCACCCTCTGTGGAAGAGGAAGACCCTGGAGGTTCAAAGGGGGGTCTGCCCATTACTGGGGCAGAGGTCGCCGAGAGAGTTAAAAAAAAAAAAAAAAAACTCTGGATTGGCAGACTAGAGAGTGTATTCCAACTATCGTGGAATCGCACTCCTGAGCCTACCTACCTCTATTCAGGAGTACTGGAAAGGAGGATCCAACTGATGGTTGAACCTCGGATTCAGGAGGAACAATGGTTTTCGTCCTGCCGGCAGCACTCTCGCCCAGCTCTACACACTCTACAGGAACCTAGAGGGGGCATGGGTGTTTGTCCAACCTGTCCACATGTGCTTTGTGGACTTGGAGAAGGCTTTTAACCATGTGCATTGGGCCATCTTGTGGGATATACTCCGGGATTACGGTATACCAGACCCGTTGCTACGTGCCATTCGGTCTCTATATTGCCGGAGCCAGAGCTTGGTCTGCATTGGTAGCAGCAAAAATTTGTTTCCAATGGGGGTTGGACTCCACCAGGGCTGTCCTTTTGTCAATGGTTCAGTTTGTAATATTTCAGGATAGAATTTCCAAGAACAGCCAAGGCGTTGCGGGGTTCTGATTTGGTGGCCATAGGATCTTGTCTCTGCTTTATGAGGATGATGATGTCCTTTTGGCTTCATCAAGCCAGGATCTCCAGTTCTCACTGGAGCGAGTCGCGGCTGGGTGTGAAGAGGCCATGGTTCTCAGCTGGAAAAGGGTGGATGCACCCTCCGGGTCTGAAATGAGGTCCTGCCAAAGTGGAGTTGTTCAAGTATCTCAAGGTCTTGTTAGCGAGTGAGGAAAGGATGGAGCGGGAGATCGACAGGCACATCGGTGCAGCCTCTGCTGTAAAGCTGGTGCACCGGTCCATCGTGGCAGAAAAAAAAAAGCTTCATGGGAATGAATTAGGAAAAGCTGTCCATGTTTCTACAGTCAGTGGTTTTAAGCTTATATTGTCTCCTCACAATGTCGCATAGAAATATCTGTGATTAACATATGATTAAAAGTAAAACTGCTCATGTGGGGATATCTGGGTTCTCTGATGATGATACGATAAGATGATATAGGGTTAAAAAGTGAAATTTGGCCACAAGTAACCTCAGAACTTACAGACACATTTATTAACACAGATTAAAGGGAAACAAGGATTTAAAAAAAAAAAAAGAAATAATTAACAACCCATTCAAATCTTTAATTCTATTCTTACAATCCAGTTATAAGGGCAATGACTTTTTAAGGCACTTACAGGTAATGATGCATGTCGTTCAGCTACATTGACTTATAGCAATATAGCACTAAGCACTCAGAAATAAAACAAAAATTAAAATAAAACAATAAAATCTGAAATAAAAGAATATTTATAATGCATCTTTCTCAATCAGTATCATATTTTACACTACTAACATTTGTAGTAAACACAATTCATTCATATCCTTAGAAAGAATTAATATCGCTGTTTCATTTCCAATCCGGTTCTGGATCAGACGACTGAAGAATGACATCCGAAGCCACAATTGCTTGGAATATTCTTCGTGCCATAACCCAACACAGCAAGCAAAAATGATAGCTTACAGCACGATTGCAGACGACACGAGCCGTCAGGAAATCAGAACTGGCATTCTTCTACCGCCCTGTTCCAGCTTTGCTCCAAACTAAACACGGACATCCATGTAATGGCTTTTTTTGCACTTTCCTGTTTCACGGATAAAAACCAAATGTTAATCCTTTAGCATCCGCTAAGAGTTTATCACTGACAATATGATACACTGTCCTTCCCTTTCAGTCTGTGCAACCCTGAATTGGTTCGTTGTTGTTGGGTTTTTTCTTTAAAATGCCCTTCCACACTCTCACACTCATCATACCATAGAAAAATAGCTCTTTGTTAGCATATATAAGAATGAAGGTTGAGAAAATAAACAGGAAGGCCTCTTTGATGAAGCTGATAACATAACAAAGGTTATCAAAGACTTAGTTGAAACTATACAAGTTGCCAGTCATGCTTTATTAAAGTGCAGTTCCTATGGTGCAGCAGTTTCAGTTCTTCGCAGTCTATTTAGTACAGAGGCAGAAAAAATAGACTCTCCACACGTTTCTCCACCTCCCTATAATCCACCCGTGATGTAGGCCAGAAACCAGAAAAAATGAGCAGAATGCCCAAGTGCGTCAAGTAAACTTGTTCCAAGATGGCCAGAGTGTGTTCTTGCGTTTCTCTGGTCCTCCTTGTGTACAAAGATGTACAGAAATAACAGTTCAGCTTCTGTGGTTCTTTTAACCAAAGATGTGCATAATCAGCACGTTCAACCCCACAAGAACCACCGTTTCCATCAAGTAGCCCTGGTGAGCCGGGCGACAGCTGTTATCCAACCTTTGCTGCTGTTTTGTATGGTGCCCAACGTTGGCCTCTGACTTCTGACTGTTGGCTGAGCACTGCACTAGTGCCGTCTGGTACGAGGTGGCACGTTTGTCGGGCCGGTCAGGACTGGAACCGTCGCTGGGCCGCTGGCCATTGTAGAGCAGATAGCGACCATGAGAGTCCTGCTCTATGTGAAAGAGCTCATACTCGGTGTGTGGTAGGCGGATTCCCAGTGCCACGCAGCCATTGGTCAATGTCACGTCCTGCTCCACTCCAATCTGCCAAGAGCCTTGAGCACCACATTCATTTCCGTCAAAGATGTTCAGGAGAGATGTAGTGCCTGCGTCCATTGGTACCACTCGCATGTGGTTCACTACAACCAGAAAGACAGGGTGAATTAGATTCCATTTTCCATATTTCGTTTTACACATTTATGGCAATTGGCAGAAACCCTTAACCTTCATACAACCGAGCAACTGAGTGTGAAGGGCCTTGCTTGAGGGCCCAACAGTGGCAGCTTGGTGGTACTGGGGCTTGAACCCCCGACCTCTCCTCAATCACTAACCCAGAGCCTTAACCACTGAGCCACCACTTTCGCTTTACTGATGGTTGGATGTTTGGATTCTGTCTTACTAATGGGCCCTTGAAGTCATTCACCGGATTACCCGATGCAGAACTGTGTGCCGTCTCATATATCTCTTATTTGTTGGAAAAGCCAACCGCTACTGATTAAAATCTTTTAGCATATTATCCCCTCCAATGTAAACTGGCTGACGTAGCTGCCGATCATATTTACTCAGGACTGCAGAAGACCCTCACATGCCGTGCCGTTGGTGGCCGACATAATACTAAAGACCAAACATTCAAAAACAAAATCTGACATTCCGATGTAAAATGTTATGTCTTACCTTGCTCCAATGAGCAAAATAGCCTCCAGCATATCTTAGTTATCCTGTATTACCACTATTTGTGCTATATCTAACATTAACTTTTATAATATTCTGCCTACTGAAACTATACATGGTTATACTATTTACAGCATTTTAGCTATGGTACAGATAACAAATATATTTCCCAGGTCTAACCCTACGTCTTAAGAAAAATAGGGAATTGATTTGCTTGCGGTGGCAATAGATGAAAACACCAACAAATTTATCCACTGATAAGGTCAAATTTGGCACACCCTCATCTTAATGGTGTCCTACCAACCAGAATACTTGCCACATAAACTGACCTATCCTGGTCCACCACATAGAGTCTTTAATAACTGCGCATACCAATTGGTTTAAACCAATTGGTGTCCAATCTTTTCTGCAAAGGGCCGGTGTGGGTGCAGGTTTTCTTTTCAACCAAGAAGTAGCCACACCTTCCACCTGTTTCAATCACTGATTCAAAAAAAAAAGAAAAGAAAAAAAAACTAGAAAGCACATTAGTGTTTCAATTTGAAGCCAGGTGGCAGCCATCTTGGTGAGACCCCCTTGCGTTAGGATTTCAAAATGAAGCTGTTAAAATGTTTTAAAATGAAATGTACACCTTGGAAGTAAGTATTTCCATTTTCTTCACCTTTTTTGTATGTTATTTGAGTATAATTTATTGCACATTATAACATAAAAGTGGTCTCACCAAGATGGCACCAGGCTGGCTTCAGGTTTTGCCACATGCAAACAATATATACGATCCAATCACTTTCTGAGATCAGTGGTTCACATAGGTGGAAGGTGTGACTACTGGTTGGTTGAAGTGAAAACCTGCACCCACCCCGGCCCTTTGCGGATAAGTTTGGACACCCCTGGTTTAAACTGACCACTCATATTGTGCCTTACCACATTATGGATATGTCTGCATAAAAGCCCTGTTCATATTGGAATAAATGAGAAACAATACTGAATGTCCATGTCCATGTGCCTCTGTAATGCTTCTCCCAGGCCAGAAGAACTAAGAAATTATTACGTGGCAGTTAGACAGGGGAGGGAGAGGGATCTCTTTGTCTTTGCATGCAGTACCTACACATTCATTCATTCCTAATACCCATACTTACCCTTGAACACAAACTCGGTTCCCCCCATGACACTTGTGGAGCGCACCCCATGGCTGTACCTCCCCCTGGCAAAGATGCTGAAAGTTGGGTGCTTGCAGACAGGATCTGAGTAGTGGTAGTAGTGACCCTCCCATGTGTTGTTGTTATCATGGAAGATAAAATGTCTTGTGAGGAAGAGTGTGTCTGGTCGAACTTCGCACCGCTGGGAAACCCACTGGCCATGCAGGTCTACAGGGAGCTCGAGTTTCGGCGGCAGGATCGGAGGGTGGAACTCATCCGAACGTGAGAGGATCCGACACGTGATGCAGTTCTGCTCGTGACTCTGAAGGTAAGAGGGTGACGAGAGAGAGAGAGATCAGGACCAATTTTAAGTAAATTTTTTTTTCAGAATTTTGGAACAACGTTCCTTAGTTTAAAGGGAAGTGGTTTGCATAGACGTGGTAATAATTTCCAGAAACTAGGGCATATTTTCAAGATTCAGAAGTGCTGGATGATAAAACAAAATGATGCTGGAGGGAGGTTTTTTTTTTTGTTTGTTTGTTTTTCCACCAAAATGAATTCCACAGAATTTTCCAAAACAGTACATAGTCTGCATCTTGTTTTTATTAATCTAATTCAGCAGAAGGAAAACACTTTCACACTTTCTTCTTTCTCATAACATTGTGATTTGTGATTACAAATGCGTCCCATATGAGGGATTATCACATAAGGGATTATCACATATTACACATTTGCATGAGAGAACTCATGCAAATCCCATTCAATCAGAACTCTAATTACTGATGTAACTCTTCCTTTATAGCCTCCAGAGACAGTGTCTTATTCCAGGATACTGAACCGAATGAAAGTCTGCAGGCAGTTTTAGATAATAAAACATTCAAACAAAGCAAGACAGACATGGCAGACAAAGTTCAACTAATTTTCTTAAATTTTTGGTTACTCCTTCATGTGGTATCCATGCACCTATATAACAAGGATAAATTCTTCAGTAAAATTAGTCGAATCCTTGAAAGGGTACATTCTATAGATTTAGAGCTTAATGTTGTCAATACTTTTAATTATCAATATTTCTAACAGGGAAATTCAAACATTAGGAAAAAAAAGCAAAGCAGAAGTTATGCTTACTACATTAAGGACAGTGAACACCGAGCTGGTATTGCTTTAAAGGGTCCCTGTGGAGAATTAATGTTACCAGCTATTTAAAACAATCACGTATAACATCAGCGGTTCCGTCCTGCAGCAATGGGCAGGTCAGACTTTCTGATTGGCTGTTCCAGTCTGGTAGTGACGCAAATTCATTGGATTGTCTGGGCTACGTCACCGACCCCGTGTAGCATAACACATTATCAGCCAGTGCTGAGCTGCCCAAACAACCAGTGCAGAAATCACGGAAAACGTTTCTTTTGTTCCTAAACCAAATGGCGACAGGAAGGCAGAGTTCACAAAATGTTAGCTGCATAAACCATTTTGGATTTACCGTCACACGCATCTCTAGCAGCATTCTCGTCCACAAAGTCACTACAATCGCACCGTCTCCATAAGAGACATCAACCCTGCTCAAATGCGTTGACAGCATTTCCCGGGGAAAAAATGACTGCTAACCCCCCGCAGTTCAGCCCCTGCTAGAAATAAATCCACAGGATAAAATGACCCAGTGTACAATTACCTGTTTTTTATGGTCATTTATGTTAAAATAAGTGAAACTGAAATCACTAAAACGTATAACATATGTACAAATGATGATGTGATGATGACGTTGATCACTAATACAGGTACTCTTTAAGCTCATGGTTTTACATTAAATAAAAAAAAAAACCCAATGCGTATAAAGTTGAGGTCAGATAAAACTTGCCATATATTTAAGATTTTATTAGCGTAGATGGGCTGTGAAAGAGGATTGTCAGCTTTCATTCAAATGCTTAAACAGGCAGTAGTGTCTAAGGGAGCCATGCCGGTGTGTGCCCAAAGGATTAAATGTTCTGTCTGGGGGAAAAAAAACCCAACTGTTTTGAATTTTAATAACTGGAGAGCTGAACATGTCTTCCTTTATGCTTGCATGTGTGTGTGTGTTTTTTTGTTTGTTTTTAAAATGGTATACATATTTTCTTTCTCCTGAAAACATTCAGTGTGTGAAGCAAATATTTAACGATATGCTAGAACACGGCGTCTTTCCTCCTGACTTCAGGCTCCAGCACGAGAAACAATGGAAAGAAAAAGAAAGAGAAAAGGGAAGAAAAGACAGACTGCATGTGTGGACAAGATGTGTTCACCCCCATTCTGCTGATGCTTGATGAATCCCTGATCTTCTGGCTAACCTCAGGCTTAGCAATGCAACACATCTGACAAAACGTCTCCCTCGGTCTTCCTCTCTCACTCTGCCTGGCTCCAGTCTCTCGTTCGTAAAGCAAGCCTATCCAAAGTCATTTGGAAGTTGTGATTACTGTAGTTAAAAACACCACATGAGAAAAAGCGACATATATTTTTCTTTCCCGTTGCTTTCTGCACCATTTAAGCATGATAACGCCAACGCTGAATTCGCCAACATCGCTGACTTACCCGGTGCCAATCAATTAACAATCGACACCACTTACAGACCGGCGTCAACCGGTTTGGGACGGGACAATGGAAAGCAGTGGCAGAGGAATGGGAAACGAGAGGAAAACACTTGTGACTGTTGCTGGCCTCTGCCTTTACAGCTCGGATCCACCCAATAACCACAAAATGAACAAAGTGGCACTCTGAAAAGAGAGCTGGAGCTGGGCACTAGCTTCTATTTGTGATTTATAGCTGGAATTGTCATTACGGCAATAAAATCTCCCTAAAAAAAAAAAAGGGAAGGATCCCTCCTTCTGTGGATAGCAGAGCTGCTAATTAAATGTCTTTTATCCGTGGTTCTGCCATGTTTGGCTGACGTGGTTGCAATGTATCAAAGTGTAGACCCAATCGTTAAGCTTGATTAGAACGAAAATGAGTGCCACATGCTTCAGAGCTCATTTATGTTGGTTGTTGTTTGGGTTTGTCTTTTTTTGTGTGTGTGGCTTCACTCTTTAGAACAAATCTTGTTTGGAATTCCGTGTGGACGGATCGTGCGAAAACGTTTATATGGACTTCTTTTTCAGGAACGAAGGCTTTCCGTCTCGTTTAAGCAGATCTGAAATTATACTAGACACCAAAAGCTTAGTGGAAACTTAAATTCAGAATGTTTATATATATATAAAAGATTTTTTCACTGTACTTGTATCCAAGGCCAGACTGCTCATTTGTGGTGGTCTTTGCTGTACTTCTGAAGCATTTGTGTGTAAAACACTTGAAAGGTGTTATATTCTGAAAACTCAAAGGCCAGTCTTCAATAAAGCCTTTATTTTCATATTGTGGACAAAAATAGAGGGGAGAGAGAGAGAGATGGCTGAGAAACGGAGAACTTTCCAACACTGCCCCAGGCATGCATGAAATCAGACCTGGAATGTGTTTGCTGGAATAATTTATACGGCGGCGTGAATTCTACAAATACCACATGTTGATTGCTCTGAAAGATAGGATAAGGTTCTGCTTTCGTGTCCTTGCTCGGAAAGGAACTTAACACGGCAAGCTTTGGACATAACCCGTGCGCTGTTCCGCCATGTTCAATAGAACACCTATAACCATACACTGATCTGTATTACGTTAAATCATCCGAACCAAGGCTTGGGTTATTTAGACAGCTGTTTAACATCGGGGTAATGTGTGATGTGACCTGTGGTGTGACATGTATCCAAATGAGACAACTGCTGGACAAGAATGCACACGCTTGTCTTAGAGGATAAGGAGACAGACAATGTAAGTGATTGTGAAGGACTAGGGTACGAGCCAAAGTGTAAACTGACTGAAATGCTCATCAAAGCTGAAATCAGGGCAATTTCACCGTCAATTTATTTCGAGTGTTTGACATGGCAAGAGCAATGCCAAAGTGTGGTGAAGAAAAACCAGTGATTCTAAAGTTTTATTGAGAACTTTGATCTTGTAGCGGGCTCGTTTTATTGAGGTAAACAGACTGAGGTGGTTGACACGTAGCTATGCTGGAAAAAAAAAAAAAAAAACGACACGTCCTGACTGGAGCGATCATAGAGATTCATTTGAAGAGAAGTTGCAGTGTTCCTTACATTCACAGTATACATGTGTGTGTGTGTGTGTGTGTGTGTGTGTGTGTGTGTGTATATATATATGAGACATTACCTGACTATATGATACAAGCCTCATATCCAGGTGCCTGTTCCCTGCAATTTTTGCCTTAACAGCTGGAGAAGGCGTACTTTCCACTTTCACTCATGCACAAACGCAGACACGTGCATATGATTTCCATCTGATTTGCAATATTAAAATCATTTCATGAAGTCCTCAACTCATGTCGAATCGAGTTCTCAAATCGCCTTCCAGCATTTTTATATGCACATATTCCGGTCCTCAATAAGAAGCAAGTACACACATACACATGTAAACGCACACACAACACACCCACACGCACAACACACACACACACACACACACACACATACACATACACACACACACACATCTTTGTGTGAAATGTTCATTCAGTGACATAGTCCATTTCTGACCCTTTACCCTAACCGTAACCATAACAAAAGCCTAATCCCAACCCGTACCCTATTCTTAAACTAAACCTAAACCCATGTCTTACCCCTCAACCAGCCCACTAAAGAAGTGAGGACCAGCCAGAATGTCCTAAATGTCTAAAAATGTCCTCACACTGTTGGCTAAAAATGTATTCCGGTCCTCAATAAGAAGCAAGTACACACATACACGCACACACATGTAAACGCACACACAACACACCCACACACACAATTCTGTACTTCTATCTTTGTGGGGACGCTCACTGACAGTGCATTTCCTGCTTTTTACCCTAACCTTAAATACCACATATCTCAACCCATACCCTAATCTTACACTAAACCTAGATCTAACCTCTAACATCAATCCTAAAATCAAGTCTTAACCCTTGGTAGAAGTGAGGACCAGCCAAAATGTCCTCAGTTCCCAAAAGAGTGTCCTCATTCTGTTGGTCACGAATGTATTCTGGTCCAGTGCTTTGCACACAGACACACACATACACACTCATACACATACATACACATACATACACATACATTACCCCCCCCCCCCCCCCCCCCCCCCCCCCCCCCCCCCCCCCCCCCCCCCCCCCCCCCCCCCCCCCCCCCCCC
>JAOUQZ010000022.1:5274958-5285200 GCA_028564935.1 Neosilurus hyrtlii
CTTCAGAAAGTGAACGATGAACATTGATGTAAGCTATAATACTAGCAGGAAAACAGTATTCACTGCCTATATAACATGCATTCACTAAAGGCGAGGAGGATATTGCTGAATAGTCTATTCATAGACATATCATACTGATATCTACTAAGCCTGAATGAATGAATATATCTTTAATATATAAATTATGCAAAATCTACATGTATACACTTTAATAAAAACGAGAAATAAAAATAAATCTAAATAATAAATAACATTTATGTTATTAGTGAAGTGTGTACAAAACAACTACCATACAGCTAGCGCTAGCTATTGAAGTATAACATTATCACGTCAGCTTAATTATCACAGAAAACTACTGCACATGATATCACATTTGTTTAAACAAAAAATTGTTTACACTTTAAAAACATATTTACTCTGAGAACTTTAAATACTGAAAGGTAATGAATTCCACAATTTTATACGGTTATATTTAAATGAGTTTAGTCCCTGAGATTTGCCTTTAGGTAAACAAAATGAAAGCTGATTGTACCTTGTGAAATAGCGGTGACTAAATGGTTGAATATTACAGAGATAGCTTGGTGCAGTTTGTTTTGTAACAGAGTACATACAGTTTAAACTAAGGTAATCTACTCTACACACAACATTTAGCCAACCTAGTTTATTCAAATCAGAGGACTCTATGTGATGCCTATTACCCTTTCCTAAAATGAACCTCAGGTTAACAGCTTACACTTTAACATTTACTAAGACCTCTGTACCAAGAATTACAGGCGTAACCAAAACAAGGTAAAATAAATGATGAACATATGACTTTTCTATCCTTGATGTTAAAAACTGACCCCATTCTATATAAAAATTTAAGTGTGGTATTAACTTGTTTAATGACAGAGGTGCCAACACTATTATCAGAAGTATCTTGATCAAGGATTGTGCCTAAATACTTGACTTTATCTTTGGCAAAAAAAGAAACCTTATTGCTAAAGATGGATAATTTACTACATTTATTGACTCTTGTCTTGGAACCAAACAGAACACTATCATTTTTCCAGGGTGTAATGATAATTTGTTTTCCTCTAGCCAGATACTAAGAAAATGCAGTTCAGAACATAACGTACTTTGTATTAATTTGGGATCTTTTCCACTGACTAACAAAGTGGAATCATCTGCGTATAGGTAGAGGTCACAATTTATTGATTAAAACATGTCATTGACATGGATAGCAAAGATTATTGGTCCTAATATTGAGCCCTGAGGGACTCCGCATGTGACCTTACCACACACAGATTGATTCCTATTGACTTCAACAAATTGTTGTCTTTCTGCAAGATAGAACCGCTTGCAATTTCGACAGTAAGATTTTGTGGACGACAGTATCATGAGCTTTCTGCAAATCAATCAGAACTACTCCTGTATAAAGGCCTGCGTCCATGTTAAACCGTATCTTGTCAGAAAGAAATGTCAATGCCAAGTCAAAAAAGATGGACGGAATCCTGACTGTAATTCATAAATGAGTGTGTTCACATTTGGTTACTTAAAAAGTTGATCACAGATAATTCTTTCTAAAATTTTGGACACCTCTAGCAAAATTTAAGTTGGTCTGTAGTTTCCTTCCCAATTCCGTTCACCTTTTTTTTTTAAAGAGAGGTACAAACTCTTGCTGATTTAAAGTCCACTGGGACTAGTGAGGTTTTAATTGGTAGATTAATAATGTTGGCTAATGGTGATGAAACAACAGATGTCTTTTAGAAATTTAGCAGAAATATTATCACTTCCAGTAGACTTTGAAACAGATAAACAAGATAAACGCTTTTCAACTTCTTGGTCTGAGACAAAAGAGAATGTAAAACGATTAAGCTGAAGATGTTTTTGTTGATAAAAAGATTCAGTTTTACTGTAATCAAAGTTTTTTTTGTTTGTTAGGTTTGTCCACAAGTGCACTGGGTACTCCACAAAAGAAATTATTAAATTTATCTGAAACAAATTTGGGATCAAAATGGTGATATTTGTCCACCATTGTCTTGGAGACCTAGATCTGAAGAACCAACTTTTTTACGCTTAGACAGGCCAATTTTTTTTTTTTTCACTTTTCACAGAGATTTTGAGGAATTTTAGGAATTTGAGGAACTATTTGATTTTGGAAGAAGTCTTTCCTGGCCTTTTTTAAGAGTTTTATTTCTGAGATGTTTACAGTATTGGAAAGATTCCGTGGAATTTGTTTTCCTGAATTTTACCCAGGCCTGGTCTCGATCACTTATTAACTGTAAAATGGTTCCTGAAAACCATGGTTGTGAATTTTGCTTTAAACGAACAGTTTTTACTGGAGCCAAACTATCTATTACATCGAAGAACAAATTGGAAAACACTGACCATGCTTTAGAAACATCAAAACCTGCATCCAGTTTAAGTTTGAGTTTTAACAAATCTACACTACAGTTTTTCATAGATCTTTTTTGCGTGACATTATGTTTATTGACTACATACTTTTTAGCTTTTCTTGTACAATACACAATATTTTGATCACTCATATTACAAGGCGATACACCACTCTGAGAAACTATTTCCTGATCAGATGTTAAAATAAGATCAATACAACTTTGACTGGTTGGTGTGACTCTGGTTGGTACATCAATTAGTTGGTGCACCTCAAAAATATGAATAAAATTTAACAAACTCTATTTCAAATCGTTCTTCTTAGCCAAAATCATATTAAACTCGCCTAGTAAGAAAAGTTCCCTGCTGTTGATAATTTAAATCCAGAAAACAGTTTTCGCACCACCTCCTTCCCTGTTCCTGTCCTGTCAATCCAACACGTAGTCCGGTATGCGGATCCCCTTGTCTGGCACGGAATTGTCCAGCCAAGTCTCTGTCACGGCGACAGCTGCTCGGTTTGAGACGGCGAGTAGCTGCAGATCATCCAGCTTGGGCAGCAGGCTGCAGATGTTGATGTGGATGAAGTGCAATCCTCCCTTCTTGAAGCACTCATACTCATACGGGTGGTCGTATTGAGATGAGCGGTGAGAGATGTCCGCCTGTGGATCTTTTGCTGAAGAGTGATCCAGATCCAGGTCATCCTGTGATATCTGAGGCAGTTCAGCCAGTGTGCATGGACCACATGAGTACCTGAGGTCACGGGTATCATCTACAGCTACGCTGCAGTCCGAGGGAGTGATCGGTGACTGGCACTTGAGGTGAGAACACTGATGACAGACATCACAGTCGACTGTTGCTCCGAACACCCATCTGGCAAACAGTGCAGGGGAGCTCAGGTCCAGGACCAGGGTTGGGTGAGATATCTCCACTTAGAAGGAGTACAAGATATAAGGAAGCCATGGGAACGTTTTCTACATAAATGGGTGATAATACCAGACGTGCACAAACTTCTGCACAAAAACAAGTTATATCTCTATAATTATCCTGTTGCGTAAAAATCATAGAAAGGTGCGTTAATGTCTTCAAGCAAACTGCTGTAATATTGAAATACTTTGTAGCCAAGAAAATTAAAAGCCAGCAACAAAAAGTTGTTTTGCTAGGCGGCCAGTTTGAAAGCTTGTATTAGAGAAGTCTATTGTTCAGTCCTACCTTGCTAGCTAACTCCTAGCTTTGTTTAGCTCTAGCTTGCTAGCTAAGTTACTGGCTAACTAGCTTGCAAGCTAACTGCATCTGAGAAAACTGAGGTTCTCCGTTCTCTGATTCTTCAGAAAAAAAACTGTAAGAACCTTTAAAAAATTCTCCTTCTTTAAAGTTAAGTAAATGTTATTTAAGTGTCAAACTATTAGATAGAACGCTATCAGAGATGCTAACACTTTAGCCACTTTAGCCTCATGCAGGCACGCACGCTGCCCTCAGTAATCAGTGGTCGGAAGATTATTAAGATATTTTTATGGTTAAATTTACAATTTTTAAAATGTGACAGTGATGTGACATTAATACAGTATAGCAAAATAAAAATAAAAAAATAAATAAATTGTATATTCTACATGAGAACAGCATGATTTGATTGGTCAACTATCTGGGGAATAAAAAAATATATATACCTAGTGTATAAAGCTTAAATTAAAACAACAGACACTCATAGTTTGTCTCGGTCACTTGAAGCAGGCAGTATCATTATTGTCATGTTATAAAAAGTAAAAATAAACAATAAAAAAACATGCTTTATTTTCTTTTTTCGATGTTTCTGTGTAGTATTTGCTAAATCTCTGAACACCGTTAGCTACACACAGCTTAGCTCACCTGACCTTCCTCTGTAATGGTTAAAATCTGCAAAAATAAACAAAAACATTTTTGTTTTACTTTGTGTTTTATGATCCTGTGTAATAAATACGAAAACAGTTATGCACGTCAGCCTCGGTGAATGTTGCCGAATGAAGCCGAGGCTCATAACTATCCCGAAATATCAAACTGCTCAGATTGTGCCGTTCCTGGGTCATATATACAAAATTTCATTATTCACCGATTTTCAGGGTTTGGTGGTAAAAACAAAAACAAACAAACAAGCAAACTTGACACTTTGTATTGGTAAGGAAAAGGCATACAGGATAAGATGAGCCACAGTGGTAGCTCAGTGGTTATGGTTGTGTACAACTGGGGTTCAATCCCCAGTACCACCAAGCTGTCACTGTTGGGCCCTTGAGCAAGGCCCTCAACCATAAGTTGCTCAGACATATTAAACAAATTGTGAATGTAAGGTGCTCTGGATAAGAGTGTCTGCCAAATACTAAATATAAATGTAAAAGGAATCTTTGCCAACAAATTTTCAGGTGAAATTTATATTACCTGGAGTTATTTCTAGAGGTCATTTTAATAAGTAAATGACAGCATCATCTTTTCAGGCATAAATCCATCATAAATTATGCAACTGCAGATTTTTTTTTTTTTATCATTATTGTATATTTCTATAAATGTAAACTTATATATACTGTACATATAACAGAGAGTGAGCAGTATTTTCGGGACACAGTGACCATAGCCTTTCCCAAGTGTTCTGATAAAAGAAAGCTACGAGCAGGATCTTGACCCAACTACCCAACAAGCCCCATGAAAACCACTTTCATGTCTACATTTGATACACCCTCCCCAACCTGCCTCTGCACCCTGAGGACATACCGGCTCCATTTGCACCTGCACCTACTCCCACTCATGAAGCCTGCCAAGCGAATCATTCTAAACTGTGATATCTGAAACCACTGTGAAGAAGTTGGCCACTGCGAAACCCGGAAGGCTTCTATTATGTAAACACAGCGCGATAACATGAAAAGCTATCCTGACATGTCTGCTGCTGGGAGATTTTCTAATGGCACGTTAGCACTATATCCTTGGTCTGGAGTCGTGCAATTTCAATTTATTTCAAGGACGGTCTGAGATTGTTCTACTCACAACAGTTTTAACAGAAAACCTTGCTACTGACCCAAAAGTGGACTCGAGGGGGAAATCTGAACCAAGCTGACTTGAAATTGGTACAGAGTCCTGGACCAGTGAACGTAAATTTGATACTGCATGAAGCTTCATGGACAGAACAAAGTCTGAGCCACTGGAATAAACCGGCTCTTCCTCTCATGATGCCAAAACCTACAGTATAAATATAGAGTGGCATTGAACCATGGAGCGTATTTATGACCCATGACCCATGGGCATTTACGACCTTCTGGCGTCCTGCAGACTGGGTACAGCGAGAGGACACAACTGGACATGATCTCATTATAATTCCAACGCATGTGTCTGCTGCCAGTCTTTGTCTACTGTACTTTAAATGTTGTGCAGTGTATCATAAATGAGATGGTGCCAGTCCCCTGCCTGTCTTTCTGCTTTCCTTTAACAAATCTACTCTTTAAACTCTTTTATATGAGGTTAATTGTCAAACCTTCATGCCTGGAAGCCAAACAGCCCCTTCTAATCCAGCCTGAGGCTCATAACCACTTTTTCCCAAGCTCTAATTCAAAGCACCCACTCAGTTCCCCAAGCTTTAACCACCAAGAACATTTCCAGTTGGACAGTTCCCATCAGTGAGCTAACGGTCCTGGGGCGGCTGACAAACGGACGAACGAGCTCCAGAATCGACCAGAGCTGGTGAGAGAAATTCAGGACTACCTTGACATGCTGCCTCTCTTTGAAACCACATTACCGCGTCTCCATTTATGCCGGAGTAACAGCCTGTCTCAAAAAACTATTGTGCACAGGAGTTTGTGCTTACATTGCATCATATCTGTTTTGCTTTAAATCTAATTAGATTTGGTAGGTAAGTGTGTTGGGCTTTTACTGGCTCATCAGACTGGTGCTTATCCCGGGTTTCCGTAGTGTGAAGCGAATAGGAGTTCAGCTCCTCCTGGATGGGACACTCGTCATCGCAGGTTACCTTCCCAGTTTTTTTTTTACTGGTACCCCTTTATACTGCTGGCTGGACAGACACTTGTGGTTGAGACCTTGCCCAGCATGGTGGGGCTCTAATAGGGATTTGAACCTATGACCTCTCGATCATGAGCCCAGCACTCTAACCAGTAATCACTACACCCTCGGCCCCACAATTAAATTTGGAGTGAATGTTAATACCTTTTATTCTTGAATAAATAAAATTTTAGGCCTTCTTTGCTAATGGAATATTCTAGCAGCCTAATTAGCATGCCTATTATTCTATTGTGGAAGATTTCACAGCTTTAGTTCAAGGGTGCAGTATAATAGCTCTGCATAACATCAAGCCAAGTTCAAAGTTTCTCCTTTGGTTTCTCTATACCCCACCGCCACCCCCTAAAATTTACAGTATACTCTAAACCATCCTGACAGCGACAGTTTTATGAGTGCCACGAAAAGCTGCAATAATGTGCCACTTAATTGAACGTTAGACTCCTTTAAACACACTCAAGACTTAAGTGGATTTGGAAATATCACTTTTATTTATTTTTTAATCATCTATGGGCCTCATTTGAAGTCAGAGCTGAATGTCTGGCCTCCGGCTGTCCTTTCTAGCAGACAGAATGGGTCGCAGTAATCTATGTTTCTCCTCCATGCCAGGGCAGCATCACAGAAAGCTACCATGAACCCTATAACTCCAGAACGACCCTCATCTCCAACAGCCCCAGGGAGTGCACTTTTATTGCCTTCTCTTCCCCCGAGCAGAAACGATTTAAACATAATCTCCCTGTGGAACCCCCTTAATATAGAAACCTTTGTTCTTACAAATGTGAGCTATAGGTCTTTCAGAAAAGAGAAAATAATAATAAAGGAAGTCAGGGATTCAGTAATGTAGCCCCCTCCCACCCCCACCCCCTTAATCTTAGTCTCTCCAAGACATTTGGTGTATTCTCTGCCCTAACACACCCACGTAAACCCAGTATGTGCTAGTAATTAGGTGATTAACTCAATCAGGTGTGTTAGGAGCAGAGGAAATACTCAAATGTTCAGGACTGGAGGGGACGCCAGGATGAGAAGGTGCTCATGAGCGCCCTCTGTGTGCCCCTGTTCAGTGACCAAAGACCAAGCAGTGCAGATGAGCTGCTAAGATCAAAATGCACTAAGATAACAGTCAGTGTGCTCAGCCACCTAATTTATGTATATAGCCTACACATTTATAAACCATGTTCAGTTCGGGAAAGAGTGGCTATGTGCAGTCAGCGGATTTACACCTTAACATCCCCAAATACCAAAGTGTGCCCTTTATAAAGGAATAAAGAATTAAGGGCTCTATTTGGGACAGAATCAAAAATAAAGGTTCCTTTTTCACCTTTTTTTTCCCTGTAAAATGACGGACGAAGGCGACAGCGTGGCGCAGGGGTTAGCACTTCCGCCTCACAAGAAGATTCTGGCTTTCGTGTTCTCCCCGTGCTTGCATGGGTTTTCTCCAGGTACTCTGGTGTCCTCCCACACTCCAGAGACATGCACATTAGGCAAATTGGCTGTCCCTAGGTGTGAGTGTGAATGGTTGTGAGTGCACTGTGGACTGGCGGGCTGTTCAGGGTGTCACCAGCCTTTGCCCAGAGTTGGCTGAGTGAGGCTCCGGCCTCTCCCCGGCTGTGATAGGATTAAGCGGTTCAACAAATAAATAAATAACAGACGAATATTTTTACCCATTCAATTAATTTTTTACATTTTTATAAATTGTTCTGATTCAGAATGACCACATTTGAAGGATTCCTATACAAATTCCACATATATGTGAAAGCTATTATCAATAAATTGTGGATTTTTTTTACCTATTGGGTTTAATCCGCATTTAAAAATAAAGAGAACTCATTCATTTGCTGAAGCCCTTAACCCTACAAGTGTCACGGGGAGGCTGGTGCTTATCTCAGACGACACTGAACAGCTCGCCAGACCATCACAGGGTCAAAACACACACACACAGAAATCCATTCACACCTAGGGGCAATTCGGAGCGAGTTAGCCTAGTGTGCATGGTTTTGGATTGTGGGAGGAAACCGAGGTACCCGGAGAAAACCCATGCAAGCACCGCGAGGACATGCAAACTCCACACAGAAACATCTCAGCCTGGGAATCAAACCCAGGACCTTCCTGCTGTAACCACTATGCCACCGCGCCGCCTGCATACGGAACAAATTACTGAAAAATCACACAGCAGTAAAATAATCCAGTGGCATGTGTAACATGGCTGCATGAGCCCTGAGACAATCTGAATATCTTGTAATGCAGACAAAATTCAGATTTTATTTTAGATAGCTAAGGGATACAGTGTTCAGGATGTGATAAGTTACGACATGGTGACACAGTCTGAGCAAACAAAAAAGAACTCTAAAGAATCTAATATGGGATGTGTGGAAAATGAGAACACAACTACAATGTTGTTGGTGTGGAAAGAAAGAGAGAAAACACACTCACTCTCACTCAATTACCAAACTTCTTACTCTTAATAGTGTCTCCGCAGGCTGGAGCCCACCTCAGCCGACACTGGGTGAAGGCAGGCTACACCCAGAACTGCTCGCCAGACCGTCACAGGGCCAACAAACACACAACCATTCACACTCAAATGCACATATAGGAGCAATGATGAACAGCCAATTGACCTAATGTGCATGTCTGCAGGACTATTGGGGGAAACCGGTGTACTTGCAGGAAACCCACACAAGCACAGGGAGAACATGCAAAAGTCGACACAGAAACGCCCTCACCGAGCCTGGGACTTGAACCCAGGACCTTCTGGCTTATAGAAGTTATAGAGTGTGAAAAATTTATTAGGAGTAAACTGCAGGTGAAATTGAAAGAAGGAAAGAAAAAGAAAGAAAGAAAGAAGGAAAGAAAAAGAAAGAAAACAAGATATCCTCAACTCTGTCTGACTGCAATGTTATTATTATGTTGTGCTACAGAGAGAAAAAAATAACCTGTGCCTTTGTTAAAAGTGTGTGCATGAAGGATGTTCCATGCATTTGATGGATGTATGATCAGATATGATAAAAGTATTTAAATGCACAAATAAATGAGCAATTTTTAGAGGCATTTTTTTTTGCATGCAAATTTTTGAAGTGTCCAAAAAGAATTAAAGAATCCTATAAAGATAATCAACCTATTTTTGTTCTTTTTGGGGATCTTTTTAATAAAAAGTCCATCTCATGTAAAAAAAACATAACAAAAAAAAAATAACAAAAAAAAAGTCCATCTCATGTAGAAAGCATGTTTTCTAAGCCTGAGAACATGAATGAGAGGCTCCGACTCACCAAGCGTCACCAGCAGCAGAGCTCCAGTAAGCTCCATTCTCCTGCAGCTCCTCACTGTCTTCCTGCACTTCCACTTCTGCACTGCCCGAAATAAAGCCCCAACCAACGCATCCAGATCTCAGAGAAATCGCTGGAGGCTCTGCGGGTTCACACCGACCCTCCTGATCCCAGGATCGCCCGACCAGCCGCGGCTGCTGGAGTGTCGCGTCACCGACCTGCAAAGAAGCGCCGATGAGTCGGAGGGTCGGAATCTGGAGTCTTAGGAGTCGTTAAAGCGGGAAAGACAGGGATCCCATCATGCCAGGACTAGATAAGCTCAAAACTGCGTTGGTGTGCTTTCAGCTCCAGGTTGGACATCCCCACTGAGGGCTGATCTCCACACCGGAGCGCTTCGAGTCATTTTACTGATCCGACTCTTTAGAACACACGATTAAGTCATGAGGGAATCGAGCCGACTGAGAGATGATTCATTTGATTCCTTCCCCATTCATAGGAGGATCCAAACAACTCTCATCTCATCTCATTCTCTGAACCACTTAATCCTATTAGGGTCGCTGGGAGGCTGGAGCCTATCTCAGCC
>JAOUQZ010000022.1:5285300-5299763 GCA_028564935.1 Neosilurus hyrtlii
ACAACTCTCATCTCATCTCATTCTCTGAACCACTTAATCCTATTAGGGTCGCTGGGAGGCTGGAGCCTATCTCAGCCGACTCTGTGCGAAGGCACCTTGTATACACACACACACACACACACACACACACATACACACACACACACACACACACAAAACCATTCATACTTACACCTCTGGACAATCTGGAATGACCAATTAGCTTATTGTGTATATCTTTGGAGCGGCCTGGTGGTGTACAGATTAACATGTCCGCCTCACAGTAAGAAGGACCTGGGTTCAGGTCCTGAGCACGCCGAGGGAGTTTGCATGTTCCCTTGTGGGTTTCCTCTGAGTACTCCGGTTTCCTCCGAAAGTCCAAAGACATGCACATTATTATAATATATATAAAATATACAAATTGCCCCTAGGTGGCATGTGAGGGTGAGTGTGAATGGTCGTGTGTGTGTGTGTGTGTGTGTGTGTTGTGCTGAAATGGTCCGGTGAGCTGTTCAGGGTGTACCCAGCCTTCACCCAGTGTCGGCCGAGACAGGCTTCAGCCTCCCTGCAACCCTAATAGGACTAAGCGTTTTGGCAAATGAGTGAGTGAGAGCATGTCTTTGGACTAGAAGGAAACCCGAATGCCCGGAGGAAACCCACACAAGCATGAGGAGTACATTCAAATTGCACAAAGAAACACCCTCGCTAGGAGCTTCTTGCTGTGAAGCAGACATGCTACCACTCTTCAATACTTTGTAAATTAATAACTTAATCAATAAAATCAGGAAATCTCTCGAACAAGATTGGAAACACTGGAATATTCTAAAATGATATTATCCTCCAAATAGATTCATTATACAGTACATGGTACTGATTTAATATTACCAGTGTCAAGATTCATTTCCATGATGTTAAACATGAAAGCCGTTCTAAAAAATGTTTCTCTTCAGACTTTCATTTCATATTTCGTCCTCCACTTTCTCTATACTATCTGAAAAACATTCATTTCTTCCTCTGGGGTATTAACAGTATAGTCACTTAAGATTTCTAAACACAGCAGAGCCTCTGGGAGGTGATGTGTAATTTCCTTCGACTGTGATAACCATGTGAGCATATGGAAAGGGGGTGACACACACGCATCCAAATTGTGGGTTTGGTTTCGATGTGTTCAAAAGACTCTAATCTCTCAGTTTGGCCACAATCAGACATGCCCCCCCCCACCACCCGCCCCGCCCCCCCCCCCCCCCCCCCCCCCCCCCCTCCCGCTCTCTCTCTCTCCATCTCTCTTTTCTCTAACTTGCCCTCTGGAAAGACCCTACAGCTGTAAAAGTGAGAAAATAAGGCGGCTGGTGTTGTATCTACAAAATAGTGACTTCATGCATATCTGTTTCTGTCATATTTGTTTTGGTTTTTTTCCTCACCGTCTCCATTGTTTAAATAAATGTGTTCATCTTAAAGAAAAAAATACAGGTATTAGAAACAATATGGCATCCACACCCTCTCTCTCTCTCTCTCTCTTTCTCGCTCTCTTTCTCTCTCTAACACACAAACGCACTTCTCTGCAGTGTTCTCCAGTGAATAGTCGTCTGAGATCACAAGTAAAGACAAGCTGCGATTAAAAAAAAAAATCCCACTTGGCAGCGATGAAGAAGCCTACAGAGCTTATTATCTGTGGATTTCCAATGACCTCACCTCCGATCTGAGCAAACTTCAGCATGGAGAGTTCTCACTAACTAGAGCAGGAATATGGACCCTGAATAATAAATCAGGACATATTTTATCTTGTTAATAAATAATAATAAAAAAGAATAAATCTGAAGGTGACCCTTTTGCATCTTTTGAAAATATACAGCTGTTTTAATAGTCATAACTATTTCAGCCAAGACTCTGTGTGTGTCCTTGTGTGTGTTTAAGCTTAGGAATAGTGTATGTGTCCAAGGCGTGGTGTAGGTTCTAATTTATCAGTTTTATTACTCCTCTCTAAAACCTCACTGTATGGGGCAGATTCATATACGAGCCACAAAAATCCATAAACATAAACACTAACACCCCCCCCATGCCCTTTGTGCCCTGATTTCTGTTTGGTGTGTGTACCTGTGTGACCCATAGCACTAATCCATGAATAGCTTTTACACACAATCTTTGATGTTTTTAACCCACGTGTGTGTTTCCAGATCCAAAACAAACACCAGCCTTCTTCCCCAGGCACTAGAGACCTCTGGGAAAAGCTCTTTCCTAACTCGGCACCGACAACCCCCCACCCCCCGCCCATCCCAAATTTGCAGCTCACATGCATGACGCCACTGCTGGATCTGTATGCTGGACATATCATATGTTTTATGTGGTGTTCACATGGAATAATGCAGCCATGGACACATTACCATGGTGTAATAGTCATTCATTCATTTATTTACTAAACCGCTTAATCCTACCAGGGTCGGGGGAAGGCTGGAGATTATCTCAGCCGACTCTTGGCTAAGGCGGGGTACACTCTGAACCGCTCACCAGTCCAGTGCACACACACACACACACCTAGGGGCAATTTGGAACAGCCAATTAGCATACTGTGCATGTCTTTGGATGCAAACTGGACGAGAACATGCAAACTCACCTTCTTGCTGTAAGGTGGACATGCTAACCACTACTCCACATTGCCGCCCTGTGAATGCTGGTGAAACTACATTTAAAAGGATATGAACTCAAGGTACACTCATAGAATGCAAGGTAATCATGTAACAAATAGGCCCTCTATGGGTACAGGTTTTTGTATTACCCATGTGCTTACCATGTCTTACCACATATACTCTTGATGCGACCAAATTAGCCATATCCATATATGGTTTCCATAGAAACAGCATGTCTATCGGCACTCATTTCAGAGTTATAAGCACTCGTGTGACCTTAATTTTAACATTTCAAGGGCGATCATGCCATTTGAAAGCATGTATGTGGTTACCTATTTGCGCGTCATTGCACGTACGGGTTTTTGTCACTTTTTGTCCCACATAAGCATTTTCCATTTTAAAACACGATCTCCAAAATTTTGCGTCCTTGCTCTGACCTTCACCTTTATTCTTGACATTCCAAAATCATATCATCTCTGAGACTCAGGTTAGGGTCCCTACCAAGTGTGGTGAAAATCCTTGCACGGGTGTGGCAAGGAGTTTGTTCAAAGCAAACTGGGAAACAAACTACAAACCTCCGCCAAAACACCTGTGTGTTATGTGATGGAGGTAATAAAACGAGTACTGTGTTTTCTTTTCTTGCCAAAAGGTCTGGAGATGTGCATCAGGACCAGAACTGGGAAACTCCCTTCAGGTTTAAATCCAGGCAATAACACCTGTAAGCAATTTCACAAGGAACAGGCTTGACCCTAGGACTGCCCTGAAGGGTGCTCGTAAAAATGACCAACACACCTTCATCACAGAGAGGGAAGATCTCAACTTTATAGCATTTGGAGAAGGTTCAGAGGGACACCCTGGTACTCATCCCAGATGTCCTCAAGTTGCCCAAATCTAAATAAGACCCATGAGCTGGAGATCCTCAGTCTGAGGGCAGTGGTGGCTTAGTGGTTAAGGCGATGGGTTACTGATCCGAAGGTCATTTACATTTACCGCATTTGGCAGACGCTGTTATCCAGAGCAACTTACAATTATCATTTTTATACAACTGAGCAATTGAGGGTTAAGGGCCTTGCTCAAGGGCCCATCAGTGGTGATAGTGGGATTGAAGTGCTGACATTCGGAATAGTAACCCATCACTAAGCCAGCACTGCCCTTGGTAGCCACCACTGCCTTAGCGAAGGTCAGCGGTTCAATCCCCACTCAATTGCTCAGTTGTATAAAAATGATAACTGTAAGTCACTCTGGATAAGAGCGTCTGCCAATGTAATTTAATAAAATATAACAATTTAATGTAAACGTAATTTACTGCTGTAAATGTAATGTGTGGCTTCTAGCTAGCATAACGTTAACTAGCTTATCTTAAATTTTGGGATTTCTCCCACTGATTTTTACACAAATTTCAATCACTTTTAAAACAAGATGAAAGGTGAAGAAGATACCAAACCAGAGCTGGTTAACGTACGAGCTAATATCAGCGGCACATTTAAATGTACAGTCTTGGACAGTGTAAGTGCCTTTGGTTCCTTCTTCTTCTTATACACTGTCTTTTTTCTTTTCCTAAAACATATTTATCTGTCTGTCAGTCCCCACCTTTCATTCTTTCTCATAAAACCCTGATTAAGTGATTTTGGCCCCCATCCAGAGTCTCTAATTAAATGTATTGTTCGGGGGATTTCTTCTCCTGTTGCGTTACCATGGAGTTTGTCACGGTATCACCCTCCCTTATTCACTCTCCGCTCTGCTCCACACATCCACTTACCCAGATTACGGATAGGCAGAGGCCAAGATCCGGAACAATGCTCACAGAGAGAGAGGAGGGATTTAGCAGCCTGGCTTAGAAATGAGAGAAGAGGGAGCGAGAGGAAGGGAGCGAGGGAGACAGAGTAGTCACGGTGTGTTAACCTCGTCTGTGTTCAGTAATCAAAGCCTCTGCGGTTCTTCTTTCAGAGGCAGGATATGCCTAAAGAAGTTATACGCCAGCGTTTCTATAGAACGAATAATTAAGTAAGGTTATACTTTAAAATTCAGGTTTTGGGATTAACCTTATACCTTGTGCAAAAATGATGAAATATTATTCATTCATTTTCTAAGCTGCTTAATCCTAATTAGGGTCTTGGGGAGACTGGTGCCCATCTCAGGGCGTACACCCTGAACAGCTTGCCAGGCCATTTGAGGGCCAACACACCTACAACCATTCACACTCACTCTCTCACCCACGGGTAATCTGGAACAACCAATCAGCCTACTGTGCATATTTTTGGACTGTGAGAGGAAACCAGAGTACCTGGAGGAAACCCTACAAGCACAGGGAGAACGTACAGACCCCACACAGAAACAAGTCCGGAAATCGAACCCGGGACCTTCTCGCTCTGAGACTATCATGTTAACCACCACGCCAACGTGCCGCCCTGTGGAGGTAATGAATTCTTGAATTTGATTGGTCACAAATCTGTGAATAATTTACATGAAATTGTCTGGAGAATAATCTGTTTTCTGTACAGGGACTTTTTAAAAAACATTTATGAATGAAGTCTCCAGTCCCAGTGTTTTTCAAAGCCCCTGTCACATATGTTACACAACACGTATGCAACGGGTCTATGACAGACATTTGAGCAAATTGCTAGGACAGTTGTGGGTGTGTCATACGAAACTCACCTGTGGTGTGACGATCATGCTGTCGTGGACCCATATCATCGACAGTCCACTGTTTTCAACGTTGACTGTTTAGTGTACCTACATTTTACATGCACGTTCATCTGTGGCTAAATTTTGACACTGTTTGCTTTGATGGACAGACTGAGACAGGGTGGCGTGTCATTTGTCATGAACAGTTTGTTGGTGTTCTTCATGTGCCGCTTGAGCAAACAGTTATAGCGAGTTTCGGACCACCCTTCTTTCACCTGCCAGAGGCAAGTTCTCCTTAAAAGACTGCTTTGGGCAGTCTCTCATCTGACATCCTTCTGACATGGCCTGCCCGTCTGAGTTGGGTAGGTGAAATGAGTGCATCTACACTCACTGTTCTGGCTTGATTTAACACCTCCACATTAGTAGTCTGCCTTGCCATCTGATATGCATGATTGCTCGTGAGTGACGTAGACCAATGAAGTGGAATTTTTAAAAATTGTTTAGAATTTTTTTCATCTCATAGTTAATTCTTAGTAAATAGCAAGTTAATCTGCATTGGACAAACACCCCATTCAACTCCGATTTGCTTTATGCTACAGACACCGGGATAAGCTATGGCTGTGATGAGCCATTAGGCTCGGTATTAAAACCCATCACGCTTTTACCATTCATTTGCTGAACCGCTTAATCCTACTACTGAAGGGTCAGGGAAGGCTGCGCCTATCTCGGGGGAGTACACCCTAAACAGCTGACCAGACCATTGCAGGGCCAACATACACACAGCCATTAGCACTCACATTCTCACTTAGGGAAATTTGTAACAGCCAATTAGCCTAATGGGCATGTTTTTGGACTATGGAAGGAAAACAGACTACCTGGAGGAAACCCACACAAGCATGGTGAGTCCATGCAAACTCCAAACAGAAACTCCTTCAATTCACAGAGACTTGAACCCAAGACCTTCTTGCTGTGAGACGGCATGACATCACCGTGTCGAAGAGCGTTAAATAAATACAGATTTCTTGGCAAATTGTTGTGATATAAGAGAAGGAAAAACACTACGTAACGTCCTGATATTGGAAAGGAATCAGCTTTGGAATGTTTAAAGAAGATCTCATTTATGTCAGAATGAATCACAGTCTGTCTTTGATTATTTTTCTGTAACGCTGATTAATAATTATATTTTCTTGCGTACACATGCACATTTCACAATTTACTGACTTCATGTAGACCGTTGATGGATTGCCCCCTTTTCAGATTTATTTGAAATGTTCACCTTTCTGTCCACCGGCTGCTGTATATTTGCGCGGGTTTTGAACTTGTCACAATGAAACACTGGTTTTCCAGTAAATTCGGACGTTCACCTTTCTATCCTGCAGCTACTGTACACTTTCTTTGTTGGTGAACTTGTCACACTGAAAGCTGATCTTCTCATTCTCACTTCCTAGCTGAGGGCTGCAGGCTTTCTTCAAAACTTCGCCTGTATTTTGTGCCATCCATCTTCCATTAAAAATCCTGACAAGTACCTAACTCCCAGCTAAAGAGAAACACCTGCACAACAGGATCCTCTCACCAACATGCTTTAAAGCAGAAATGATGGTTAAATATACTCGATTTTCTCCAGGCATACTTTTTTGGATGACTTCCAAGACGTTTCTTTGTGCACCTTTTTCCACTTTGCTCGGGAAAATTTAAGGTGCTTTGAAAGTCAAGCCTAACTGAGACTTAATGTGGCCTTTAAAAGTCAAGGTCCCCTTTCAAGCAGGAAGAACGGTGCCTGAGACTGGAATATTGTTGTCACCTGGACACACTGACCGACATTTGCACTAAAAAGCTGTAAATCATTTAGAGTCTACATCAACATTTTTTCCCATTAATTTACCGTGATTTAAAAATGAGACAGGTTACAATCCAATCACAGGGATTAAAAGTTGAAAGGATGCCAATTCTCTGGTTGTCCTGGAATTTGAACTCATAAAGCTTTCAGTCCTTAGAAGAGAACTGTTGTGACTGCTAATGCACAACTAATCTTAGACATTTTGTTCCGGTGTGGGTTGTATTTAATATTAATTAAGCTAACTAGATAACTTAGCTAATGCTAACCAGTTACAATCCTATGTGCTGACAGCCCATTGATTAGACATCCTATTGGTCAGTCAGCTCATTGGTCAGACAGTTACAGCCCATTGGTCCGTCAGCTGATTGGTCAGACAGTTACAGCCCATTGGTCCAACAATTACAGCCCATTGGTCAGACAGTTACAGTCCATTGGTCAGACAGCCCCCTGGTTAGGCAGTTAAAGCCCATTGGTCTGACAGCCCATTGGTCAGATAGTTACAGCCCATTGGTCTGACAGCCCATTGGTCAGACATCTCATTGATCCGTCAGCTCATTGGTCATATAGTTACAGCCCATTGGTCAGTCAACCCAATGATGTGACAGTTACAGCCTATTGGTCAGACAGCTCAATGGTCAGATAATTCCAGCCCATTGGTCAGACAGTTACAGCCCATTGGTTAGTCAGCACATTAGTCTGACAGCCCTTACCCCAAGCCAGTTGAACTCAGTAGGGTGCCCGTGTCATTTGAGCAAGGCCCATCTTATATGACTCGGCCATTGGACCAATGGGCTGCTGGAACATAGAGCATGTTAACCTACTGTAGCTTTTTCAGCATGTGTAACTAAACATCAAATTTCACTAGCAAGCTAAAAAAATATGAAAAAAAAACTTGAATGTGATAGTAACTGAACTGAAATTAGGAGTTGTGCTAGCTAGCTTATTGTTTTTGCAATTATTATCCAGCTCCATTTCCTTTCTAGGTCTTGTTTATCAAAGGTGATTTATGTACTTTAGGCAACATTTGGTAAGAGCAGAAAAAGTGATTGATTACAGTTACACATTTTACTATAAACCTCACATCCAGATTTACATAAATAATATCATTATCAATAATATCATCAACATTCTGACCCTGGGGTGGCACGGTGGTGTAGTGGTTAGCACATCTGCCTCACAGACAGAAGGTCCTGGGTTCGAGTCTGGGGATCAGTAGTGTTTCTGTATGGAGTTTGCATGCTTGCCTGGGTTTCGTCCAGGTATACCAGTTTGCTCCCACCAAATAAAGAAATTTATGCAGTTGGTGGTCTTTAAAAACAGTGAACCCTAAACATGTTTTGAGATAAAAGTGATATATAATATAATGCAGTGACACTCGGGTAGATGGATAGTGAAGCTCCATAATGTAAAGATGATGATGTTTATTTAGGTGGTGTGCTTTTGATAATGTTTCCACCTTAATGCCATTTTAGATGAGCTGTACCAGACATATTTATTAATCTTTTACCGTATTTAGATTTACTGTATTCCCATTAGAGCTGTCCAGGGTGTACCCCGTCTTCGCTCAGAGTCGGCTGAGATGGGCGCCAGCCTCCCGCCGACCCTAATTAGGATTAAGCGGTTCAGAAAATGAATGGATGGATGAATGAATGCATTCCCATTATAAGAGTCTAATTACAGAACATAACTGTTCAAACCAATTTTTCTGATTTTGACAAAAAAAAACACTCCGTACTGTAAGTATGAAGCATTAATCAGAGCAAAAAGAATAGAAATAATAATCAGTCATGTTTAAAGACTGGAGGCTTTGAACTTTCGAAAGAAATTGATTGCTGAATAATCAGCGCTCAAAACTCAAGTAAGGATGAGGAAGATGAGGGGGGAGTTGGGGAGGACGAGGAGGAGGAGAAGGAAGAGGAAGAGGGTATGAGATGAACACTCTTTGGCATTCATCATACCAGAGCTGAGGTTCAATATGGCCAGCATCTGCTTGGAGCATGGCTGAGACTTGTTTAAACAAATCCAGATTTAGTGAGAGACCAACAGGAAGGAGAGAGAGAGAGAGAGAGAGAGAGAGAGAGAGAGGGGCCCATAAAATCTTACCTAGGTTCACAAACATTACTGCAAATAAAAATATCTAAGTCAAACAGAGAGACACATCTAAAGTTCCTTCTTCTTCACACAGAAGCCCCACTGAGAGAGAGAGCGAGAGAGAGAGAGAGCTGACCCCTCGTTCACTTGCTTTCGCCAGCCACTTGCCAGATCCCTGCTCCAGAAATGGAATCTCTCTGTAGTGTGGCCACAATCCCACAATGCCCCACCACGGCCTCCTTTGCACAGCTCGGACCTCCGTGGGCGAGCTTTGTCAAAGTGTCTCTCTCTCTTTGTCTCCTGTTTGATGTGGTTTGATCTCAAGTTTTACCCAAGCACTGGATCTGCATCTGAGCCTTCGCCTGTTCTCTGTTTAACAGGTGATGGCGTTCCTATAAAACTCAGAGTGCTCGCTTTGATGCTAAAGTTTACAGTAATTGTCTTATTATTTTGTGTTTACCTGAAAACGATAAAGAGGCTAATTTTCTTAGCTAGCTCACGAAAGAAATATAGAATTCCAAGATTTAATCCACAGCAGAAGTGGAGAGTAACAAAATGCAATTCCTTAAAAAAAATTAAATAAAAATAAACAAATGAATCCTGTAATTAGGTACGTTTTACCAGCTTTTTTTCTTTTTAAAAGGAAAATATGTTCTCTATCTATGCATCAGACAGCTTTAAACAATTGATTAAAAATCAAAACAAATGTAATGTCTAACAGATGTGACAAAAAGAACACGAGTAAATGATCGTTTGTGCATAAATGTTAGGCAGTAGTGGAAGAAATGTGGTGATATCTTTGGTCGTGGCTCCGAAATGGTGGTCCTGCACTGCACTGTACAGATGATCCCTGTCACAGGCTTGTGATCAAAGTGACCCTGAGGCAACTTCTGACAGCATAAGAAATTTACGGTGACCATCATACAGTGTCAGTTCTTCTACGGCTGTATATTTACTTACACACATCAGACTTGGGCTCCTGTACCCCAAAAGTATGCAAATTAGAGCCTTGGATTGCCATGAGCTCTTGAGAGCTATTTGGGCGAGGTATGGAGAGAGGGATGGAATACAATCTCTTCCCTGTCATGCACACAAATAACATTGGTTAATCATGGCCTTCTGTCAGCGGATGCATACAATGGGAGGGTAGTGCTGTCCTCCGAGTGTGTTACACTTCCCCTGAATATGCATATGCAGCAGTTCCAACAACAACAAAAAATGGGCACGGCTGACATGACAGCATGCCTTCACCCTCACTGGTCGGTAAGTTCATGTAAGGAGGCAGGAGTTGATATTATAAAATCAAAACCCATGGTTATCGGTACGGCGGCGTAGAGGTTGGCACGTCCACCTCACCGCAATATTATCCTGGGTTGAGTCCTGGGCTCGACTTTGGCATTTCTGTGTGGAGTCTGCATGTTCTTCCCATCCTTGCATGGGTTTGCTCTGGGAACTCTGGTTTCCTCCTACAGTTTAAGGACATGCACATTAGTTTATAAGGCTGCTCCAGATGCAATGGACTGGCAAGTTGTTTGGGGTGTACCCCACCTCCGTCCAATGTCAGCTGAGATAGGCTCCAGACTCCCCCTCCAGTTCTCACTCATTTGCCTAACTGCCTTCTCTAAATTAGGTTTGCAGGGAGGCTGAAGTCTATCTCAGCCGACACTGGGTGAAGGCAGGGTACACCCTGAACATTGGGTACACCAGAGTCTGCTGAGATTCGGCACTAATTGGTATAATGAATAAATGTGACCCAGCACCCCAAAATGACTCCTAATGCACCAAAAGGACTTATAAGTTATGATAATAAAATATAGAAATAAAGGGTACCATAAAATGAAAATGACCCCAAAATGTATGTCAAGTTGAACAAATAATTTTGTTTACAAGACTTTTCACAAGACTCAAAAAAGTCAGTTTGGTTCATTAAGACTCATTTTGTCATGATGGGTCACAAATATCTGAAACTCTTCCAGAAAGACCCAATTGTTTGTCTCAGGACAAACAGTGTTGATTCTCTTTGCAGATCAAAAGTTGGGGACATGCTGGGGGGTGAAGAAGAAACGCTTGTCTGAAACAATGCCGAAGTGTCTGCAACATTCCAGCCGTACCCTCCTGTCTGGACGATGAGTCAAATTTATCAGGACCAAATTTAGACTTCAATGTGGCGTCACTTGATTTAAAAGCTGAAATAGATAAAGGCGCTGTCAGTTTCAGTGAAGCGTTTGTGTGCGTGAGCCTGCGTAAGTTCGTTGATTAGTTACACTCCAAGCATGCCAGTGCAATTTTAAACATTTCAGATGATGAAGGCATAAATGGAGACAGAACGGTGATGACGGCGGAAGAATGGAACTGATCCTCCACACTGTCTCTTGGATATCTAAACACAAAACTCTCTTCCATATTTCACTTGTTTTAATCTCTGCATATGCTGTAGATTTATATCATTATGGATCATGCAGTATTTACCTAACAGTAAAGCACGCAGGGCAGTACGGTGGCGTAGTGGTTCGCACACCTGCCTCACAGCAAGAAGGTCTTAGGTTCAAATCCCAACCTCAGCGAGGGATGTGTGGAGTTCGCATGTTTTCCCTATGCTTGTGTGGGTTTCCCCTGGGTACGCCGGTTTTCTCCCACATCATGCTAACATGCAAAGACACGCTAATTTGTGGCTCCTAATTGTCCCTAGGTGGAAGTGTAAATGGTTGCGTGAATGTTGCCCTGTGATGGTCTGGTGTACCCAGGGTGTACCCCGCTGGCATCCAGTCGATAGAACCGGAGATAGGCTCAAGCCTCCCTGTGACCCTAGCGAAAGGGAAATGAGTGAGTGAGCATGAGTGTGTGTGAGTTCTATAAAACTACCCTGTAAAGGTTGGGGGAATTCTGCAGTGCTGTGGAGTTTTCATTGTAGACTGTAATTTAAAGGTAGATAATTATTCATGTCACATTTTTCCTGGAGAGGCATCAAGCATACAACATACCAAGAGGTCTTTTTCACGGAATTTCATTTGTATGCTTATTAATTATGAAAAAATCAAACAACAAACATAAGAGAGAGTCGAGCACCTTTATGTATTTGGGAACTCTTTAATTAAATTCTTTTGGTAGAAGTTAAGAGGAAACATATAATACAACCCCAATTCCAAAAAAGTTGGGACACTGTGTGAAATGTAAATGACTGGTGGAAAGAACAGACGCATTGCACCTTTCGCATGGCACTAACTGGCATATATATAATGTCGCCTGTGACTCACAAATTTTACTTTAGGTGAGAAAACTACGCAAAATTGGTGATAATATTTTAGTTTAAATAACAAATGATTGTTGTATAATCGGGCCTAATGTTCGGTTACGTTACGCTACCTGAATGACGTGTTTGCCCTAATACTAATAATAACATTACTACTGGCAGGATATTAGTTATTAAGTCATTAGTGGAGAAATTCAAATTTAAAAATGTACCTCTTCCGAGTCTTCCTCTGTTTAACCTGAAGGTGAGGTCGTTTTTTTCTCCCCTAATTTTAGTCATATCCAATTCCCACCCATCAAGTGTTGCCTCCCTATTACATACGGCCAACACCAACCGAGAAAGGGGCATAAGCATGCACATGCCCCCTCTGTAACATGCGATGCTGCCACCCGTCGTAGCACGCACATTTGGAGGTGACCTAACCCACTTTAAAGCGGTATTCCTCCCTCCTGTGAGAGCTTGGCCTATTAGCTCCATTTGCGGATGGCTGCGACATCAACCTGGATCCGAACTTGCGATCTCCTTGTTGATAGTCGCGGACCTTGTCAATGTGCCAGCTGAACTTCTAATAACCTAAACATATGATTCAGCTAATACTTACTAGGAACGAGGCTAGTTGGTGTCACAGTACCTTCCGTGTAGCTCACATGAAAGGTAATAAAAACAGAACACAATGATTTGTTCATCTTATGAACCCAGACTTTATTCACGATAGTAGTTGCATGGGTTTCCTTCACGTACATTAGGCTAATTGGATGTTCCAAATTGCCCCTAGGTGGACTAGTTGGACATAATTCCAACACATTCACCTCTTACCTGAATAAATCTCTTGGTTTTGATCAAACCCAAAGCGATGTAACCTTAAAGCCGGTTTAAGTTGGTGCAGGCCCTCGAACGCCATCTGTACATTTCAAATGACAGAGGCTCTGGAACGTATCGATTCACAGAGAGACCTAAACAACATTCACCACAATTACTTCCATAAGTACAGGCAGACTGCGGTTTGAGCGAGCGACGATTCCTCCCAGACTCCTCTCTTCCTTCCTGTCCCCATTTCTCTCGCTTTCTCTCAATCACTCCTCTTCGCTCTCATTCTGTGTCCCCTCGGTCATGGTCCACCCCATTCTCTCCGTGCAGCAGCGGATGCTCTGGATCACGGTAAGACCCAGAGGACTCAAGCCGACATGCATTAAATAGAACCGGGGTTTTTAATACCCCCCCCCAAAAAAAAAAACCTCCTCGTGTTTATGAGAGAGCAAATATATTCAAAACATGTTCTAGCCACAGAATTCGTTCTGCTCAAGCGAACCCCTTCAGGACCCCAGTGCTGCTGTGGAAACAAAATGTTTCTAATGTAAAATAAATATTAGTGCCCAGCCTCATCCTCTCGTAAATCCTCTCTTTGCTTTCTATTTTTTGATTTTGAAAATTGTAGCACATAAGATCTCTATATATCTCTCTCTCTCTCTCTTAAAATCTTTATTCTGTGTTTTTTATTGTAATGATGTGGCTTAGTATCTGATAAAATAAAGAAACCTCTTTCTTGGATGAGTTGACCTTTTATGGAAAAAATGAGTAAACGAAAGAGTAAAAAGGAGGAATAGAAAAAGAGAAACAATGAGTTGAATTAAGTTGCTCCTTAAAACCAGAATCAAACTCTCTCTCTCTCTCTCTCTCTCTCCCCTCTTGATCTCTTGCACTCTCTCTCTCTGTCTCCCTCTTCCTCTCTTTCTCTCTCTCTCTCTCTCTCTATTTCTCACTCTCCATCTCTCTCTCTCTCTCTCTCTCCCACTCTCTCTGTCTCCCTTTTCCTCTCTCTTTCTCCCCTTTCTTTCTCCCTCTCTTCCCTTTTATTTCTCACTCTCCCCCTCTTTCCCTCTCCCTCTGTCTCCCTCTTACTCTCTCTTTCTCCCCTTTCTCTCTCTCTCTTTCTCTCTCTTTTCCCTTTTATTTCTCACTCTCCATCTCCCCCCTCTCTCTGTCTCCCTCTTCCTCTCTCTTTCTCCCCTTTCTCTCTCTCTCTCTCTCTCTCTCTCTCTCTCTCTCTCTCTCTCTCT
>JAOUQZ010000022.1:5299863-5312162 GCA_028564935.1 Neosilurus hyrtlii
GATAGCACAGACGGCTAAATAGGAATTACAGATCAGGCCTGATAAATCTCTCTCTCTCTCTCTCTCTCTCTCTCTCTGGTTATTCACTATGCCACTACCACCATTCTAAAATCTCATTACTGTATGATTCATGGTCCTTCACTGATCCTTTAGTGTTTTGCTCCAGTCAGGAAGCCATATATCACAGAGCAGACCCTGACCACATAAATGGTAAGAACATGTTAGAGCTTCACCATGGCAGAGAGAGAGAGAGAGAGAGAGAGAGAGAGAGAGAGAGAGAGAGAGAATCATAGATCCTGGGAAAAAATCCTCTTATCTAGGATGGCGGAGGAGCATGTGACAGTGCATATAAATGTGATTAACACTTGCATCTCTAAATTATGGTTTTCTGGTATTTTAAGGAGTTTCCAGATATTAAGCGATGGTTCAAACATATACTGTCTAATATTAAATGCACTGAATAATAAATCACTAAAATAAAATCAAACAGACCTTATTTATTTATTGGATTTCGGCCATTAAAACAACATTCCATGCTATAAAACATTAACGCCGCGTCTCAATCTGTATACTTGTGTTGTATTACTTGCTATTTTGAATACAGTGCGTTCCTACTGTGAAGTACTGTATATCAACGTTCGGTTCCATTCTTAGTACCAGGATGATACATCCAAAATATTTAATGCTTAGCACACTTCTAGCCCTCAGTGGTCACGGTCTTGGTCATGCATGGATGGAGTGAGGGTTTTAATGTTTCTGGCAATAGAAGCCTAAGACACAGGGGACATAAAATAATAATAATAATAATAATGATAATAATAATAATAATAATAATATTAATAACAACAATAATAATAATAATAATAATAATAATTATTATTATTATTATAATAATAATTATAATAATAATAATAATAATAATAATAATAATAATAACAATAATAATAATAATAATAATAATAATAATAATTATAATAGTAATAATAATAATAATAATAATAATAATAATAATGATAATGATAATAATAATAAGCAGGAGATGCAATAAAATGGTGTGATGGTCATTTCTGGTAAGTAGCGCATTTAAGCGAACACTATTTTGTTGAAATTCTTCTATTACACTATTCGCTAATAGTAGGATTAAGCAGCTCACAATATGAGTGAGTATATACAGCCTGCTGAGTATCCACCCTCAACAGCTCGGCAGACCATTGCAGGGCAACACTCACACATAACCATTCACATACATACAATCAGACCTAGGGGCAATTATGAACAGCTAATTAGCCTACTGTGCATGTTTTTGGACTATGGGAGGAAACCGGAGTACTCTGAGGAAAGCCATGCAGGTACAGTTAAAACATGCAAACTCCACACAGAAACACCCGAGCCGGGGCCCGCTGTGAGGCGAACATGCTAACCACTACACCACCGTTCAGTAAATGTGTAAAAGTAATAAAGATGAATTTATGTGCCAAGCTGTTATATATGTAAATACCTTTCTGTGTCTTTATGATTATTTACAGGGACACCTAAACATATAGTAAGGGATACAAAGGTATTTACTGCATTACAGCAGCATTATTTTAACCGCTGGGAGGACCGAAGTGAGAATGTTGGCACGTTTCCTTGTACTGAACAAAACATCTTTACTCAAAAATCCTTTACTGTTATTGAGTCATTTATAAATGTTTAATGTACGATTGTCATACAAGGGGTTCATTCGTTCTTCAGAAGGAATTAGCTCTGACGTTGTATAGTCCAGGTCACATATGGGACTGCTTTTCTTCGTTCCGTCTCAGGGAAGAATTTATGGTTATGTTTTACCGGCAGTAGTGTGGCTCTGATGGTGCATGGAAACCACAAGAACTTGGTGAAACCAAGAATTTTGAAGGGTTATGTTCAGAGTTTGGCACGGAGGTGATGTTTATACCTTTTTTTTGCGACCGTGTTTGGATGAAAGTGAATGAAATAAAAACCCTCACTTTTACAAAGTCATAAGAATGGTCTCATGGGATCAGGGTGAAGGATCCTGAATGTTATGGCTCCAGATTTGAAATGTTGTATAAAACCTCTACATAAGAACAGCTTTGGTAACTTTTTCCTTCGTCTGTTTAATGATCGGAGTTTTGAATTTATGTTTCATACTCAAATATATTTAAGCAGAGGTCTTTAGATCTATTATATAGTATAATGTTTTTCCCCTCAGTACAGCTTTAACTTATTTTTATCCAGTAGGCGGAAAGAATGTAAGCATTAAGACTGATTGGGGAAGGCAGCACGGTTAGAGGTTAGCACTTCCAACTGACAGCAAGAAGGTCCTAAGTTCAATTCCCAGCTCGGGCGTTTCTGTGTGGAGTTTGCATGTTGTCCTTGTGTTTGCGTGGGTTTTCTCCGAGTACTCCGGTTTCCTCCCACAGTCCAAAGACATGCACATTAAGCTAATTGGCTGTTCCAACCACTTAATCCCACTAGGGATTTGCTAGACACTGAGCAAAGGCGGGGTACACCCTGAACAGCTCGCCAGACCATCCATGAACAAACTCAAATATTTTCATGTAGCCATGATGGTGATTATGGCTTCAGTGAAATCTACTGAACGTCTAATGACATATAATAGAAAATATGTAACAGATTTGAAACCCAAATGGTATTCATCATGTAATTAAACACAATGCATGGATGTGGCGGTCGATGTTGACTCAACAGATACTTTCTGGAAACAGCTAAATCATGTCTGTCCCCTTGAGACCATGGGATAACCAAAAAAAAAATAATCCTTGAAGTTTATTGAAAACAATATGTCTCAGGCCTTGATAAAGGAATGCAGAATCTGTATTTTATTAAGACTGTGTTATAAACGTATCATCAGAACCTTGTTATTAAATCAGTGTGTTATACAGTGCATGAGGTTACGGATCTCCAGTCAGTAGTGATACTCACTGTGACTTCTTTTTCTTTTTGAAAATGGTAAAGTAAAATATTAAACTGGTGAATTTATTATCTTCTGCTTATGTCTGTTATCAATTTTTCCCATGTTTTGTTTCCATATAGCCATCGCTGTTACCGTATTTGTAGCTGTCATGTGGGTTTCACATTTTCCTCCTATTAGTGTGTTTTTAATTTGAATGCTGTGGTGGCCACACCCTGAAACATTGATAAATGTCTTTGGTTGTATGGGACACATTGTGAGTTCTCAGGAAGTCGGATCTGAAAATTCTTTTAAAACCTGCAAGTATTTTTTAATCTGTGACGTTAAAATCACAGAGCCGTACCTAAAAAAAAAAAAAAAAATCTGAAACGAAGGTAAATCACGATGTTTATTTAATGAAGAAAATCACATACCAGGTGTACTATACACTGAGGGTCCAGTGCTTGCATGGGTTTCCTCCAGGTACTCCAGTTTCCTCCTATAATCCAAAGACATGCACATTAGGCTAATTGGCTGTTTCGAATTGCTAGGTGTGAATGTGAGTGGGAATGGATGTGTGTGTTTGTGTTGGCAAATGAGTGAGTGAGTGAGTGAGTGAGTAAAGGGAAGGGTGGCAACTCTACATTCTAAACAACTAAACTATATAAAATGTATACAGTGAACTGTGGGACCAAACAGGACAGCAGCCAGCACGAGTGGAAATACAACAGCTGGAGGTGGATAGGCCAAAAGCTCCACAAGTCAGCCACCAATACTATAAAGCAAGCCCTCAAATGGAATCCCCAAGGGAAAAGGGAGACAGTCCGGCTGAGGAACACTTGGCAACGTGACCTATAGGCGTATGCCAAAAAAGTTTGGCCACACATGAGGGCAGCTGGAGAGACTGGCCCAGGATGGAGACAGTTGGAGGGACATTGTCAGTGGCCAATGTCCCAGGAGGGGCAATAGGTAAGAGTAGTATAGTAGTATAGTATAGTATAGAGTGGTATAGTAGTAGCATATACAATGATCTGATATAACAATTTCGTCTTGTATTTCCACATCCACTTGTGACAGAGATATGATATCAGGTTCACATGAAATGTCTTTGGACAGGCTTTTAGAAAACCTGGATTTGGATTTGGTTGCTAGTGCATCCATGGTTGTTATGAAAACATTTTATTACAATTTTAGCTAACCAAACGGCTCTAAGAAATCTTGTATGCCAAAAACTGTTAGCTAAATAGTGGTGTCCTTTTGAAGACTGGTTGCCTCCCTTAAATAATCACCGCCCACATCTCACTTCCTTCACACTTCAGGACCAGCCATATCTATCAGAGCTCTATGTAAACAGACACGAGTATACAGTGATATATAAAGTGTTATCTGTGAGACTGGTAAAGGTTAAAAGGGAAATGTATGTGTGTGTCTGTGTGTGTGTGTGTGTGTGTGTGTGTGTGTGTGTGTGTGTGTGTGTGTGTGTGTGAAGTACTGGATTACACCAGTGTCTCTCCCTCCTCCTCAGGGCCTCTCCAGCATGTCAAACAGTGTGTTACTGATGAGCTGTGGCCTGCCAGCCTCACCATTCTCCACCATCTCTCCTGTCTTTCCCCCCACCTTTGTTTTTTTTGGCTGTTATACTCTCTCACAGAGCACAGGTGGAGTGAGGTGTGTGTGTGTGTGTTTTCTTAAACATGTCTTGGATGAGGTGTGGTCAAAAGAGTTGCAGATTTCACTTGAAGATAAAGACTATAAGAGATTGAGTAGATATAAACGATGAGTCTAATGGTATACATGGGGCTGATGGTGTAGTGGTAAGGGTGTTGGGCCTATGATCGATAAGTCATGGGTTCAAATCCCTTTTAGACCCCGCCATGATGGATCACTGGGCAAGATTTTGAGCACAAGTGTGTTATGAGTGTCCACCCAGTAGTATAAATGGGTACCAGTTAAATTACTGGGAAGGTGACCTAAAAATCAGTCTCTTTTTACTACAGAACCCGGGATAAGTTGAGGAGCCAGTAGGCTCGGATGTGAAAACCCGACAAACTTTACTGAAAGGTATATATTACTAATTCACAGTTAGTTAGCAAGCTTGGAAACAACTGTTGTACAGTTCCAATGGGCCGGGTGGGTGGGGTGGGTGGGGCTAAGATGCTAAGATGTTTGATATGGCTGTAGCGTCCAGCAGCAAAAACAAGTCAACATGAAATTTATTCAATATAAGATCAATCCAGAGCCTAACCTGGGAATGCACCCTGGATGACATCACAGCTCACCATGCACACACTCATATACTTACACCTGGGGGCAGGTTAGCGTAGCCAGTGCAACTACCTGCATGTTTTCGTAAGGTGGGAAAAAAAAAGAATGAAGAACCCACAGGAAACCAACGTGGGCATGTCAGAACACGCAAAACTCCACACAGACTGTACCACCAGCTCGGGATTGAATTCCGGACCATAGAGCTGTGAGACTATGTACTGCACCACCATGACACCGTCATGACCACGCTTTCATCCATACAAAAAGAAATCGTGCTGTCTGCCAGTGGGGGTGTGTGTTTCATATCTCATAATGATTGACAGCAGCAGCTCGCCAACAATTTCTGGCCCAGTGCTAGTGTTAGTGCTAGTGAGTCAGTGTGGGGTTTGTTAATGTACATATTAATCATATGTGAAATATTTTGTAAAAATTTCCAGCAGCACAGTGCTCTCAGTAAGCAGCATAATATAGCTCTATATATTTTTCTGTTTGGAATGTCCTGCTTTGCCAGTGATCTAATACTTGGACTGCTTTCTTTGAGACAAGGACATATTTCAGTCTGGGGTGTTTTAGGTTCCAGCTGCAGGCTGATAACTTACTTCTGGAATGTCCACAGCTCCAGCAGGCCTAGGGGGATCACCGATGAGGCTGCCGTCATCAGTCTAGCATCTTCTACAGAAGCCTGGCTGACTCTGATTGGCAAGCGTACTAATATCCCTGACACATTTTAGTGTTACGGAGCTGTTCTGTGTGTTCGGAGTGAGGCTCAGAGCTGTGACGTGGGAAAGTAATGTGGATGTGTCCTAAATGGTCTCTTTTTTCTCTTTCCTTGGAGAACATGGTGTAGCATTAGTAATTAAGGGAGACCTGGATGGGAGGCACGGTGGTGTATTGGTTAGCACGTCCACCTCACACCAAGAAGGTATGGAGTTCGAGGCCCAGGCTCGGACGTTTCTGTGTTCTCCTAGGCTTGCATGGGTTTCCTCCAGGTACTCTGGTTCCCCCCCACAGTCCAAAGACATGATAATTGGTGGTTCTGAATTGCCCCTAGGTGTGAGTGTGAATGGTTGTGTGAATGTTGCCCTGAGATGGTCTGGCGAGCTGTTGAGGGTGTACCCTACCTTCGTCCAGCCGACAGGGCCTGAGATAGGCTATAGCCTCCCTGTGACCTAGGAGTAGGACAGAGCGGTTCAGCAAATAAGTGAGTTCAGCAAAAGGACATGTTTTTGTGTTTAATTTGTTCTCCCTGTGCTTGAGTGGGTTTTCTCTGGGAACTCAGGTTTCCTCCTACAGTCCAAAGACATGCACGTTAGGCTACCATGCTGTTCCAAAATGCCTCCAGGTGTGGATGTAAGTGTGAATGGTTGTGTGTTGGCACCGCAGTGGTACTCCACCTTCGCCCAGTGTCGGCTGACATAGGCTCCAGCCTCCCTGTGACCTTAATAGGAGAAAGCAGTTCAGGAAATGAATGAGTGAAACTGTAATACAACCTGAAAATAACCATAGTGCTAGGCATAAGGGAGACACAGATGAAATACGAGTTTGTTTGGAACCAGCTCTGTACTTACCTCCTGTACGGCTTGGCTTTGCTGACTGACTTTTAAAGCAATGCCTCTGTGACTACTTTACTAAATATATCTTTAGATAAAAAGAGAGGGGGGGGCATTCCAACTTTTTACTCATTAAGGTGTGGGACTCACCTCATCCACAAACAACACACAAGTCAATATTTGTCTGTCATAAAATATTCCCTGTGTATCTCCCCGATGAAGTGCACTTTGTGCGCCGTATCTCGAAATATCCTCGACACGTGGCGCAGGAGTATGAAGCTCTGTTTGGGCTGCCTGTAGCCCTAGTGCTGACAGCGAAGGTTGATATCATCTCAGGGAACTGAAGAGAAGCTCTGTGCTCGTCATGCTTTATACAAGCGCAGCCTTGTGTATGTTCTGGGATCAAGTCTCAGTCAGGGACACCCAATACAATGCAGGCCTGGATTAAACATGTCATATTTCAGGCCTGTTTGTCATCAAGCCCAGATGGCACCTCTTGCTGTGGGATGCAATGGGGAAGGGATGGTATTAACATCACTAACTAGTTTTTAAACCCGTGATTGCTAGTCATAACACTGTATGAGAAAATGCAGAACCGGTTTCAGATCAGTGAAAAGCAAATGTTGATGCATTTCCTACAAACGCAAAGTCAGTGACAGAATCTCGAAGTGATTGACTTATTTACCAAATGAGCTTCACATCCCCAATAAATCTAAACAAACTTGACTGTAAATTAGCAAACTAGCTTGCTAATCTTGCTCCCCAGTAGACAGCACTCTCCTCCAAGCATGTTACGCTACCCTGTGATAGGTGGTAGACCTACATACAACATATACAATAGCCCGCTTCAGAATATACATTTTTTGTACACAAAAGGAACACAAAAAAAAAAAAAATATTTTTCCAGTTGTTCTAACTCAGCACAAGTTATAACAGAGAAATATAGTGAAATATAGTGAAATACATAATAGCAACAGTTCCGAACAGAACAGAATCACTGAGATGGTCAAAAATACTTGTTAACTCAATCAGCTGTCACTAATCACCTTCTTCGTTGCACAACAAACTAACTGGCATACACCCGTAATCAACTGTAATCATTCCTTAACATAAAAACAGCCATTCCCGGAACATTCCAGTGCTTAGAAGTGTAATTGAAATCAAGCAATCAACTACAGATGGCAAAGCACTGTCAAAAGATCTCAGGATAAAAATTGTGAACAGGCACAAGTCAGGAGATGAATACAAAACTATTCAAAGGCGTCATCAATACTACAAGCACAATAAAGTCCATAATCAAGAAGTGGTTAGTGTTTGGTACTGCTAGGATACTTCCCGGATCAGATCGTCCTTCCAAAGTGGATGGAAGAGAGATAAGGAAACTGAGACTTCCAAGATGCCTATGTAAATTTTAAAGCAGTTACAGGACCTTTCGCCAAAGACTGATCAGTGTGACAACATCACAAATGCTCCACAACTGATTCTGCAATCATCTCAGTAGTTGCATTTTTTTTTGTTTTGTTTTGTCTGTTATAAGTTGGATTAAGTAAATACAGCTTGAAAAATATACATTTTTGTAAGTCTTCACATCAGGGGGCAAAACAACAGAATGTGAATATTCTTTTCTATGGTGTCATCAGAAACAGAATAGGACTCCGAGTACTTCATTTATCCCGGAGGAAATAGTGTAAATTGTGTTATATTTACAATTGTTTTACGTCATCCAAGATGGACGCGTCGCAGGTGAACGTGTGACTTTTTTTTGCACACATGCCCATATGGATGCGTTTCCAGTTCCATGTCCATGACCTATGTTTTAAGATATACATAAAATAATAATGTAATTATTTAATACATAACATATTACATGAATTATATAACAAGAATAGAATTCATACATAATACATGGGTTATATGAGATAAATATATTTTTTCTTACATTATTTATTGTTTAAATATGACATTAAACTCATTATATGATATATTTTATATATCTATACCCACTTTACATTTTAGAGAGCATTTACTTACATAAATACAGACTAGTACAAGACTGGTGTTCAAGCTGACAGACACAAAAAGTTGTGAAACACCAATATGATATGAGGGGATTTAAGAAATAAAGTAATGAATTGTTTTGTATTGAAATCTCTGCACAGTCGGAGCAGTGTGAAGCCACACTGCGAAACCTGGAGAGCAGTTGGGGATTAGGTGCCTTACTCAAGAGCACTTCAGCCGTGAAGGTGGAGGGGGGGTAGGGGGATCGAACAAACAACCTTTCATGTCCGAAACCCGCCTTTCTATCTATTAGGCCAAGGCTGCCCCATTAATTTAACTGTGTATTACTTAAAATATAGAACATTTTGTTTACCTATTAAGGGCAAAAGAATATAAATCTATTGATATAAAACTGATTTAAATGTTGAATATATGCAGCATGTTATGTACTGAAGGCTACATCTGTTACACTTTAACAAAGGCGGAGACAGATGTGAAAGAATATCTGACAAAAGAAGGTTATGTGTACGTTTACCCAATGTATCTATGCTTTATTTTTTTTAAGTATGTGGTAATGCTGCTTAATTACGCTTCAAAAGGAGGCACTTGGATGATTACACATACTGTAATTGCAAACATATTCCCAAGAGGGTTTCTACATTGTTTATTATTTGTATTAATTTCCTCTGGGTTACATGTAGATGTGATAATGAGATCCAACTGGCAAAAAAAAAAAAAAAAAAACCCAAACACTTTTGATTATCCATTTAATCCACACACAAATACACTATTGTTTGTCTGAATGTGAAGAAGTGCACCCTGACTGAAAGGACACACTTCTCATTATTTACCCCACAGGACATATTTCACTCCCAATTCCGGAGCATATCTGCATGAGAGAAGCTCTAGATTCCTTTCCATGACTGTGAACAATCAAGACCTAATCAGCGATAGACTCACACTTCAAAGAGAACGGAAGAATCAAACCCTACACCATTCTGTAGCGCTGAATGTGGGTGTATACAGAACTGAACTTAAATATGACTGATGGAAAAGAGCTGGCAGCCATCAGTGCCATCTTTCTTCTGTTTAGGTTAATAAGATCCTGACAACTGCAAACGAAGCCCTTTGATAAATCAATCAAAGTTGAGGGCTATAACTGCACCCAAGAGGCCAACTAAACATGGCATGCTGGGAATTTCTCTCAGACCTGAGATAGGAAATCTATAGCAGTCACACAATGATTGACTTGCAACCTGAGTTCAGAGGCAAAGGACGCTTTCAAGGTCATTATAAAGTATCGTTTTAAATTATTATTGTAAAATCTGCATAATTAAGGAGCTCCGGGAGTCACTAAGGAGTTAACAATTCTATATCACCTTCACCTGAGTCTCCACGCTACATACTATCTCATCACCTTTAAGTTAATGTGCGTCATATTAATAAAGTGAGAAGGGCTACACTGTATGTGGAGTTCCATAAACTAGGGTCGCACTGAAGCTGGAGCCTATTTGAGCCGACACTAAATGAATGCGGGGTACACACCATTCGCACTCGCACCTAAGGGCAAGCTGGAATAGCCAATCAGCCTAATGGTTATATATTTGGACTGTAGGAGGAAACCGGAGTACCTAGAAAAAACCCACGCAAGCACAAGGAGAACATGCAAACTCCACATAGAAACACTTTTGCCGAGCCTAGGACTTGAACCCAGGACCTTCTTGCTGTAAGGTGGACTTGATAACCACAATGCCACCAAGCCACAAAAACACATGGAAAAGTAAGTGCACCCTTACATTCCTGACGCCTTACCATACAAGTCCATAAAATAAAAACCAGTCATTCCAGATTTGGTGCCAGTGATAAGAACCTCCCGCAAGTGGAATCTTATTTACACCCAACATCTGGAATGTGGTGCATTGGTGGAAATGGTGTTATGATCGTATGGTCTAGGTCACAGGTGTCAATCTCAAGGCCCGCAGGCCAAATCCGGCCCGCCAACTCACTTTATGAGGCTTTCGAGAGTTTTTAAAGAATAAGATTATCATACATTCTTTGCATCAGCTGTTACCATAAAATGTAATTCATCATCCTTCCACTAGGTGGCCACGTATTTCAAGTAAACAGCTAGTCATTCATGATTTAAAAAGACTGCAAGCTAACATCATTTTTTCCGGACAATGAAGAAGACAATAAAGAAAAAAAGAACAAATACCTAGATTAATCATCTTGCCATGGAGATTTCATGGTTGCCCTTTTTGAAAAGATGTTCTGTGATTATTCTGCCCTCGATGACCTAGAAATTTAGTGATGTAGCCCTCAGTGAAAATGAGTTTGACAGCCCTGCTCTACGGCCTTCATAAAAAAAAAAAATTGGTTTTGGATGCTTTTGGGTCAAGCAAGGGATTTAAAATGACCCCAAAATTATTTGAAATTAATAATTCCACTGTATGGAAAAGTGGTGTAGTAGTGAGTGGTAGATTTCAAATGACTGAATATTAGTCCAGGTCTGATACCCTAGCAGCTTATCCTAAGAGCAGACCATTTGATGCATAAACAAGTTTCTAAGTACCCCAACATTTCACAGGATCTACAGGTAAATGTTATAACTGTTGGTGTAAAAGTGAATACAGTGCATCTACAATCAGAAAAATACTTGACCTGCATGAAAGGTGTGCCTTTGCTTTCCGAATTGAACATTACAGCAAGACTATAGTTTTTCAAATTACTGTATACACAAAGACAAGGTCAATGTGCTCTGGACAGAGGAATCAGTGATTCCATGGCCACTGATTGGCTGAGCTCTCACAGGAGGCAGGAATAGCATACGCTTGGCGTTTGTGAACAAATGGGACAGATATCGCATTCCTTTTATAGTGTGTTAGGCCATTCCCAAATGCGCATGCTCAGCAGTTCGTAAAGATGCGGGTGGCACAAGGTTGCTTACATCTCTCCCTGGTTGGAGGTGGTCGTAGGTAACACGTGAGGGGTGGGAATTGGCTACCACTAAATTAGGGAAAGACGAAAGGCGTCAACCTCTAAAAGCACGAGTTGTAAACATCTCTGTAAAAGACTGACCTCGAAGCCTCAATCTGTAAATGACTGGGTCGGATTACTTCAGGGTTATGAGAAGTGGTATTTAATACAGCAGAAAAACTATCCGTCGTCTCTTAAGGGCTTTTTAGGATTACTTACATGTCCAGACCCGTATAGGATATTTGTGAAACGGATTTCAGCTACACACAGAACAGAATCTGTCACTAGTTGGGTCTGATATCTCTTTGTGAGATAATTACCATTCGTCTTTGTAGCTTGTTAAAACAAAATTAGAAGTCGAAAACCTAATCTTGTGCATTTGAAGGCTTGGCCTATGGTGCTTTTATCTGATTAAAGGAAAACGATGAATACTTTTCTTGGCTTTATCCTGTGCAAAGCAAAAACCACAGATGAGAAAAAAATCTTTCTGCGCTTCTCTCATATAAACATCTCTCTCTCTCTCTCTCACCCTGTCTCTCTGTGTGTATGTGTTTCCATGTAAGCATGGATATTCTAAATGATTCTGAATGAGCAGTCAT
>JAOUQZ010000022.1:5319656-5330959 GCA_028564935.1 Neosilurus hyrtlii
GTGTGTGTGTGTGTGTGTGTGTGTGTGTGTGTGTGTGTGTGTGTGTGTGTGTGTGTGTGTGTGTTGCCCTGTGATGGAATGGTGAGCTTTTCAGTGTGTTCCTTGCTTTAGCCCAAAGTTGGCTGAGATCTCAACTTTCAGCCTCTCCGTGACCCTAATAATAGGATTAAGCGGTAAGGATGGCGTAGTGTTTAGCACGTCCACTTCACAAGCAAGAAGGTCCTGGGTTTGAATCCCTGAATCGGCGAGGGCGTTTCTGTGTGGAGTTTGCATGTTCTCCCTGTGCTTGCGTGGGTTTCCTCTGGATACTCCAGTTTTCTCCTACAGTCCAAAGACATGCACCGTAGGCTAATTGGCTGTTCCAAGTCACCCCTAGGTGTGAGTGTGAATGGTTGTGTGTGTGTGTGTTGCCCTGCGATGGCCTGGCGAGCTATATAGGATTCCCCCCACTTTCGCCAAGTGTTGGCTAAGATGGGTACCAGCCTCCCTGCGTCCCTAATAAGGGTTTAAGCGGTTCGGCAAATGAATGAATGAATAAACATTCTGAAAATAAATGAATTCAGAAGAAGGTTTTATGAAACCTGAAAGCTTAAACATGGTCTCAAACACACACACACACACACACACACACACACACACACACACACACACACACACACACACACACACACACACACACCAAAGGGAGAGGCTGTTACTGGCAGGACTACAGTGTGATTTTCATGAATGAGTATGATAAATGGCAGAAGAGTAAGTCTGATTAATAACACTGGAACACCAGGAAACGAAACACCAGATTCTGGAGAAGAAAAACACAAGTTTCTTTGAAAGGTGTTTTGCCAGGACACACACACACACACACACACACACCCACACCCACAATCAGATATATAAAGTCTGCCGCATACAGGTGTCACCTCGTCTGAAAGACTTCTGGAGAATTGAAATCCATTTACATGGTACGCTTCACTTAGCAGAGAGGCAAACTTGAGCAGGTTTAGCACGTATTCATTGTTTCATGTATTACTGAGTGAAGCGAGCGCGCCAGAGCTTGCTGATAGATGAGTGAAAACAGTGGAGGGGAAATATTAGCTTTGGCCTGAGAGCTGAGAACTGTGCTGTGTGCGCGGTGTTCATGCTGTGGTGTAGAATCTTTCGTTTGGGTCTCCCACAGTGCTTTTATCCAACACACAGTCTTTGGAGCCACACCACACACACACACACACACACACACACACACACCCATCCACAGACAACATCACAACATGCTCAGGTATGTGACCCTGTGTGTTTGATGTGAAGTGTTTCCTGCCTGTCTGTCAGCACAGAGAACTGTGATTTATTGCTGGCCCAGACTTCACTTCTCTTTATCTCTCACACACACACACACACACACATACAAGACACATAATCTATCAATACACTAAAATAAGGTTCATCACACGTACCTGCCTTCACACTCGTACACCAGTTTCACTGAAATTCACCCACTCGTTCGCTGAACTGCTTACCGATACTAGGGTCATGAGGAGGGCAACACACACAACCCTCCACACTCACATCCATACCTACACAATTAGCCTACAAAATTAGCCTACTGGGCATGTCTTTGGACTGCGAAAGGAAACCCGGAGTACGCGGAGGAAACTCCCTCACAAGCACGAGAGATCATGCAAACCTAACACAGAAACGCCCGAGTCGAGCCCAGGACTCCAGCCCAGGACCTTCTTGCAGTGAGACAGATGTGCTAACCGCTATGCCACTGTGCCGCACTACTGTACAGGCTGCAAGAAATAAATACAGCAAATTAAATCTTTTCACCCACAGCCTGTTCTAGACTCTATTAAACTTATATATATATATCATTGATAATTTTCTAAGCTGCTGATGCCTATCTCAGCCGACTCTGGCCGAAGGCGGGGTACACCCTGGACAGCTCTCCAAGCTGCATTTAAAATCCTCTTGCACTGACAATTAGGAAGATCTGAAATGCGTAATGTAATATATAACACAACCCCACTGGAGTTATTTATGCAGGTCTTATATAGGACCAAGTATATGTCTTGTACCAGACCGATAACAATAAGATTTCGATGATTTAATGCTTGAAGAAGCTCAGCCCGGAAGATTTCTCCAAACACTGTGTGTTGATACAGATGGTTCCAGAATAAAGAGCAAAGGAGCGAGGTGGGAAGTTGTGATTTCATGCGGGTCAATGAGGTCACACCATTAATTCTTTATTCCAACCAAACAAAAGTGGCAGCAGGGTAAAGCCAGAGATACAGCCTCCCTTTATTCATTTATTTACTCTCAGTAGGAGGTAAGAGGTTCACAGGAACCAGACCAAAAAAAAATAAAATAAAATCGCACTCACTCATTTCACAAACCGCTTAATCCTGCTTTTAGAGTCAACAGGAGGCTGAAACCTATCTCAGCTGACAGTGAGCGAAGTGCACCCTGAACAGCTCGCCAGACCATCGCTGGGCAACACACACACCTAGGGGCAATTTGGAACAGCCAATTAGCCTAAAGTACATGTCTTTGGACTGTAGGAGGAAACCAGAGTTCCCAGAGGAAACCCACACAAGTACAGGGAGTTAATGCACTGTACGGGCCAACACTTACACACAGACACAACCATTCACAATCACACCTAGGGGCAGTTTGGAACAGCCAGTTAACCTAATGTGCATGTCTTTGGACTGTAGGAGGAAACCAGAGTACCCAGAGGAAACCCAGGAAGCATTGGGATAATGTGCAAACTTCACACAGAAACACCCGAGCCCGGGACCATCTGTGATGTGGACGTGCTAACCAGTAAGGCAGCACCTCCACCCCACACTAAAGCAATGGATGCTATATGTTATCGATACAATGTTTAATTACTGTTTTAAATTGCTGTTTTGAACCTACGTCTCTTTTGCAGGGAGTCTTTTGTTGAGCTAGGGATCAGCTCAGTGGGCTTCTTCTTCTTCGGGATCTTTTTCTGGGGTTTACAGGCCAACATGAGTGAACAATCACATCTGCAACACTTGAAACATCTGATCTACATATAATGTTGTAGTTAGATTAATTTCCACCAAAGCAGTGGCTATCTTGAAGCTAGCTATGGAACCTTTTTCAGAAGAAAAGTTGTTTTTCCAATAGAGGAATGATCAGTAATTTTGGTTTCTGAGCTGGACGTGCAGGAACTCTTGATTTGGTTCCTACCAAGGAAGGGGTTTCCATCCTGCAGCATGTGTATGAGCAGAAAAAAGAAGCTTACACTGCAGGATATGACACAAATAAATTGATTTCAGTATAGTACATAGTACATATGATTACAGGTCATCACCACCCTTTGGCCGAGATGTCACAACCCCTGACAGCCACGCATCTTAGTCAGCCATTGCTGACGGCAGGTCATGCCGAGGTATTCCGGTCTCTGGATATTGTTGCAAGAAATGACAGCTTTCTCGACCTTACTGGTAGCTGGCGTGGGCTCCACAGTAAGAGTCGAGAAACTGCCTTGGACCTGGCGCGATAGCAGTGCCCAGCATGGATTGGAGGTATTCCCTTGTAGATTTCTTGAAGGGTGGCGTGTGATGACCAGTGTATTCGCTAGACCCGACGCAGAAGGTTTATGTATTAGCCGTCCTGTTGCTGCTGTTTCCGGACTGTCAGGGTCCAGGGTTCAGCTCCATACGGCCGATTGAAAGGGGCGGATTTTGTTCTTCGGTTGTTTTTCGGGCCCGAGCGCCACACTTTTCAAGTGATTACAAGTAAATATTAAATTAATTTCAAGAAAGAAGCAAAAATATATTTAAATCATAATAATAATAATAATTATTCATCATCATCATCATCAACATCGTCATGGGTGGCACACCGGTGTAGTGGTTAGCATGTCCGTCTGATAGCAAGAAGGTCCTGGGTTTGAGTCCCAGGGCTTGGCTGTTTCTGTGTGGAGTTTGCGTGTTCTCCCACTGCTTGTGTGGGTTTCCTCCGAGTACTCCGGTTTCCTCCCACAATCCCACAATCTAAAAACATGCACTTTACTACACTAGGTGTGGGTGTGAATAGATGTGTATGCATCTGTTGTCCATGCGATGGTCTGGCGAGCTGTTCAGGGTGTACCCAGTGTCGGCTGTGTCACCCAGTGTCGGCTGAGATAGGCTCGAGACTCCCCATGACCCTAGTACGATTAAGAGGTTTGGCAAATGAGTGTGAATTTTTCTTTATTGTAATGATAAACCTTGATGCTACTTGATTGACGTCTGACCTTGACAGGCATGTTTGGATAACTTATTCCATCTGAATAGTATATACAAGGATGAGAAGAGATCAAAGGACCTATGAACCTAAGGATGAAGAGATGCACTTAAAGACCATGAAGAAATAGGAGAGGAGATCTGAAGGGTGGCAGAGGCGCAAGCGTGCTGATTCCGGGTCATATCTGGAGCTGATTAGTGCAGAATGAGGGTTAAAGATGAGAAGAACGCTTTCCATAAGTGCGTCAAATGACATTAGAGTCATTCAGTGTGTTCAAAAGCATTAAATCAGGTTTGTCTTCAGAGGGTATTTAAGTCCTCAAACTCTTACTGAGAAGGCCTTGTTTCAGTTAGCGCTGCGTAGTGAAGAGTCTGTGAACCGTAGCAGGGACACCGCGGCATGCGGGACATATATACGAAGATACTAGTGCGAAGAAATGGATTTGTTATACTAAGGCTATTGTTATGTTATAACTTGAAGCAGATGGAGCACTAAATATGAAAGCTATGATAATGATCATGATAATGAGCTGTCACACTAAGAACGATTAGCGACACATCCTGGGTATCCTGTGTTCCTATGTCATACCCTGTGCTCTCGGGATGGGCTTTGCATCCAGAGCACCCTGGTCAGGATACTGAAGATGAATGAGTGAATAATGAATCATCATAGGACCTCAGTTCACCTCTCTCTCTCTCTCTCTCTCACACACACACACACACACACACACACACACAGCCAAATTCTCTGATTGGTTTAAAGATATGGAATGAGAAGCTGAGGAATTTAATTAGACAGGGTTATGCACCATAGATCACACACACACACACAGCGAAAGCCTTGGGTATGTGTGTGTGTTGCTTCAGACACATATGGCTTTGTGACCTCTTGAGAACAAAGCTAGTCTCAGACCTGCCTCTCCATGGAGCTTATAGCTGCTCTGCCCATTTCACTAGTCATTGCTAAATAATTCAAGATGATTAAATCAATGGAAAGAAAGAAAGAAAGAAAGAAAGAAAGAACGAAAAGAAAGAAAAGAAAGATCGTCTTCAAGCTCTTTTCTCTTGGGACGGAAGAATAATGGGATAGAATTGCACAACATAGATGCATGAGCCACATGTGTATCGTTGAGCTTTTTACAAGCACTATGTAGCCGCTGTGGCTTATTAGAGCTTTGAGCTTTTGTTTGATGGTTATTCAAGATAATAAGATGGTTATGAATGACATGAAACAGCTGCATGGAGGTCGAGAATGAGAGAGAGAGAGAGAGAGAGAGAGAGCACAACATCCCAACTCATTAGGTGTTTCACTTGGATTCCCTTGAGGCTCTCAGGATCAGAAGTGATGACCTGATAACACACCTGCGTGCATGCTGGTGGGGTGTAAGAGCACAGTGGTTTAAAGACTACTCATTGATTGCAGAAATAGTCCTAATCTACCACATCTGTAACATGTGTACTTCGACCACGGACAATTATTTCAACACGCTTTCACATCCTGAACAAAACACGCTTCAACTAGAAGAAAAAGATTTATAAAAATGTATTTTCCTTGGGCCGGTTCGGTGGCATAATGGTTTACAGCAAGAAGGTCCTGGGTTCGATTTCCAGCTCGGGTGTTTCTGTGTGGAGTTTGCATGTTCTCCCTGTGCTTGCGTGGGTTTTCTCCGGGTACTCCGGTTTTCTCCCACAAACAGTCCAAAAACATGCATAGTTGGCTAATTGGCTGTTCTAAAATCACCCCAAGGTGTGAGTGTGAATGGTTGCATGTATGTTGGCCCTGTGATGGCCTGGAAAGCTGTTCAGAGTGTATCCCTCCTTCACCCAGAGTCGGCTGAGATGGGCACCAGCCTCCCCGCGACCCTAAATAGGATTAAGCGGCTTAGAAAATGAATGAATGAATGGATTTTCCTTGGGGCTCGTACGGTAGTTAGCACACCCACCTCATAGCAAGAAGGCACTGGGTTCAAGTCCTGAGCTTGGCAAGGACGTTTCTGTGTGGAGTTACACCCGAGGGCTGTGGTGACTTAGTGGTAAAGGCAATGGGTTCCTGATCCAAAGGTCAGGGGTTCAATCCCCAGCCCTTGACCATCCATTGATCATTTGTAGAAAAAAATAATAATTGTTAGTCTCTTGTAAGTGAGTAATTGGTCTTCCCTATGCTGTAAATATAAACAAGTTTGCTTGTTCTCCATGTGCTTGCCTGGGTTTCCTCTGGTTATTTTGGTTTCTTTCCACAGTCCAAAGGCAAACAGAGTAGGTTGACTGGCGGTTCCAAATTGTCATTAGGTGAGAGTGTGTGGTTGTGTGTGCGTGTTGGCCCTGCGATGGAGCTGTTCAGTGTGTACCCTGAATTCACCCAGTGTCAGCTGAGATAGGCTCCAGCATCCGTAGAAGGATAAAACAGATCGACAAACGAGTGAGTCAGAGAATTTGTGCAGGGCGGCATGGTGCTGTAGTGATTAACACGTTCACCTCACTGCAAGAAGGTCCTGGGTTCAAGTCCCAGGCTCAGCGAGGGCGTCTGTGTGTTGCCTGCTTGTCTGGGATTCCAGCGCTGGTCTGGTAAGCTGTTCAGCATGCACCCTTACCAGAGACAGGCTCCAGCCTCCTCGTGTCCTTAGTAGATTTTAGCATTTTACTACAGTGAGTGAGAATTTGTGCAAACTACTGACTTCATATCCTGTGTGGATTTTTCGATCAGTGAAGTTTAATCCATAAAGCTATTATGAAAAGATAAATATATAATGTTATATATATAATAATTATAAGCCAGGCTTCCAGAGGTGTCAGATTTTACCCTGCATCTCTCCATATACTACAGCATGAGATTAAATGGGGCTTCTAATCATCATTAATGAGATCATTACAGAAAATCAACGCAAGCACTGATGCACAGCTTTAAGTGAAATTTAAATATCTTTCAGAAATTTGAAACTCGGCATAACGCCACCAGTGAATAGTGACTACAAGGAATTGTTATGGCGAGCGTAGTGCTACAGTGTTTCTCTGCTGATGGAGGAGGAGGTGGGGTGAGACTTGTGGTCTGGCCCAGTAAGAACCACAGCTTGCTAATGCAAACCGGCTGGCCTAACATCACCGACCCCACCCACACACACACACACACACACACAGAGCAAAACACAGGTAGCCTGTTTCATGCTATAACACACAGTCCTTTCCGGGTGAAGATGCTGGATGATCAGATGGACCATGTTAAGCTTACCCTCATCCTCATCACCTTTTTGAGCAAAGAATATGCTTACATTCCTGAATGAGTACACCCACATTGTACACACTTACACGTCAGGCCCAGAATATGCCCCTCGTTACTGTGAGTATTTTGGAGCAGAAATGCAGAAAGCAGACTTGTGGTATACGGTAATGCACAGCCACTCTCTCTCTCTCTGTGTGTGTGATATAGAAAGCAGATCTGTGGGTAGAATGCACCAACTCTGCTTAACTAAACCCCTCTATTGCACTCCCAGTCTGACGTCACTTTTCCACCCAGAAAACCAACACCCCCTACCCAAAATACCCTTAATAAGGCATCAGGTTAGTGTGGGATCCACTGCACTGAGACTCCGCTGCCAGTGAGTCAGCTCTTGTTCACAGCTATGCATTTTAAAGTGTTGTAACAGCCACAGCATGGACATACATACATACAATCGGCTAAATCATCGTAGACACCTCATGTTAAAGGACTTGAGCATGATAGCTCTCACCCCACACAAGCCTAAAGGCAACTCAAGAGTGAAGTTGTTAGAAACTTACCAGCCGCCATCTTGTGGGGAAAAATATACATTACGTGCAAGTTATTCTTTTAATCAGGATGTAGATGAATTAATTAAACATCTGCTGGGTTGGATCATTAACTCGAGTCATTTAAAATGAATTCCCTAATGAAACAAATTTTTCTGAGTAAATAAAATACAAGCACACTGCAATAATTAAGAAAATACTGAACAGGCAAATGATGTTGACTTATACCACGGTGGTCACAGATTCTCAAATCTGACTGGTTGACTTTCTATAACAGCAGCTGGGACCAACAAAGCTGTATTTCAGATCACAGGTTCTCATCCTAAAGCTTTGTTTCTATAGTAAATGGGGGGCCCATTTTTGGGGCAGACGGGGCCAACTGGTTAGAAAAGCGGCCTTGGGACTGAAAGGTCACTGGATTGATTCCCAAACTGGCAGGAAATCTGTGGTGATGGTGGTGGGGTCGTCTTGTGCAAGGCACCATAACATGGCTGCCCACTGCTCCGGGCCTGTAGCCCGTGGTCTTTCTTGTATTACCAGTGCTTTACATCTCGAGTTAGTAAATACCGAAAGTAAACCTATCTGTATTTACATTCATGAAGTTGTCTCTTGAATGTACATAGACTTGAACAGTTAGAAGCTTACCTCAAGAATGTTCTTGACATGTCTGGACACTGTGAATGGGGTTTTTCTTCACAAAGGAAAGAATTCTATGACAATCCAGTTTAGTCTTCCAGTTCTCTTAGCTGAGCTTGCCAGTGTATTTTTTTTTTAAGTTTCTACTTCACCTCATTTTTATTCCCTAATAAAACGTACACTCAGGGTCAGCCCAACACACAGCCCTTGTATGCATAAGCTCATAGGCACCCATGATTGGCTGGTGATTGATTTCAGTAACAGAGCACGGCCAATAAGCTCCATTGTGTGCACAAACTTGGATTCAAACTCATGATTTCCAGGATGACCACTCAGGAGCCCGTATTTTCTTTATTTAAAAAAAAAAAAAAAACTTTTTAATTTACCAAAAGGTTGATCCTCCCACTCCTCAAGTTTCTGCTAAAACCCTAAAAGATGTATTTTTTCCCAGCCTAATTATGGCCTCCTTTACTTGCAGTGACACATCTTGGGAACGCATTGAGATTTCCCAGGAACAATAGCCAAATGCAAATTTAACACGTGGAATCAATCCCAGACATTTTACCTCCTTCATTTGTCATAAAATAATGAAGAAACTCACCATGAAAGTGCTTCTTGGTCAACTCACATTAGTTTTGACCCTTTAAAAACGCAGGAAACACGAGGAAAAACGGCTGTGATTCCAAAAACGCTAATGCAATACTTCTGTTAAACCTCTTAAATTTCACGTTAAAGTCTAAACTTCAAATCACACCCTGATCACTTCATTTCAAAGCCACTGTGTTGGTACATTCCAGTTGTATGTGTGTGGGTGGCACGGTGGTGTAGTGGTTAGCATGTCCTCTTTATAGTAAGAAGGTCCTGGGTTCGAGGCTCAGGCGGGTGTTTCTGTGTGGCGTTTGCATGTTCTCCCTGTGTGTGCTTGGGTTTCCTTTGGGAAAACCCAAAATTACCCTTAGGTGTGAGTGTGCGAATGGTTGTCCGTTGGCCTCTTGAGCTGTTCAGGGTGGACCCCGCCTTTGCTCAGAGTCAGCTGAGATAGTTTCCAGTCTTTTTATTAAAGTCCACTGTCAGTGTTTTGTCAGTCAGTACTTTCCCTTAAAATTTCCGCACTATTATCTGCAACAGTAAACACAAAAATAAAATTTTGTGTTCATAAATTAAGAAATTATTTACTCATCTCACTCATTTGCCGAATCGCTTAATCCTATTAGGATCGCAGTGAGGCTGAAGTCTATCTCAGCTATCACACCTTGAACAAGCTCGCCAGACCATCGCAAGACAACACACAACCATTCACAATCACACTCACACCTAGGAGCAATTTGAAACAGCCAATTAGCCGAATGTGCATGTCTTTCAAACTGGCGTACCTGAAGGAATGCAGGACCTTCTTGCTGTGAGGCGGATGTGCTACTACACCACCGCTCCACCCAGAAATGAATTACTTTTTCCATTTTGCTGTAATACTAAAGGAATAAAACTCTTGATTATTTTCACAGCATCCTAAGTTCTGTTTAGATAACAGTCCTTAATTCTTTTTTTTTTTTTTAACTGTGTCTTTAATGTATTTTTTTTTGTATTTTTTTTGTTTAATGTATTTTGGGTGATTTTTATAGCGAAATCCAAATGTGGCTAAACAAATAGAACAGAAACAGTTGATTTCAATAATATTTAATTAGAAAATAAAACCAACAAATCACATCCAAATGCTGTTCGTGCAGTACGTCTGTATAATGTATGGTGCGCTAATACGGATAGAAGAAAGGGTCAAAAGGTTTCTGGGTAATTCAGGTTCTATCATGTCACCAGACGGAGATGAAACACAAACTTTTGAGATCAAAGTAAAAAAAAAAAAAAAAAAAAAAAAAAAAAAAAAAAGAGGCAGACCTCCCCCAAAAAGTAAATGATCAGCTTTAATGACTTTCCCAGTGAACCAAGAGCAGCCCTTTTAATAGTGGTGGAGTTTCTAGGAGTTGTATTGCTAAAATCATTTAGGAATAAAGTACAAACATTGCAATATGGAGAATTTATGTTCTTGTAGATAATAAGATTATATAATGTATGTACAACATTTAAAACACTTTAACCTTTTAACTCCTGGCTCATGGCCTGGTTTTCTCCATGTACAGAAGTCTTCATGCTAATCTAATCTGCCAGTCAGAAATTGGTGAAAAAAATTGAAGACATGAATAAAACTGTAACTGATGTCAGCAAACCTGGCTCTGATTCGCTATCTCACTGGAACACTGGCGTATGGATTTATAGCTTCGTCGTTGGCACGGTGATTAAGTGTCTGCTATAAATAAAAATAGGATGTGCATAAATTAAACACTTCATGATTACAAAAAAAGAAGAAAAAAAAAAAAGAAAAAACTTTAAGGCAGTTGCACAAATGGCTTTTAAAGAGGATTCCTGCATAATGGAGCTGTCATGTATCTATGGTGACCTTGAATTATTGCTGGTAATGGTAAATGATCGTTCCAATAAAAAGCGAGCTTTTGGTTGGAGTGCATGGCTGATTTGAGAGTTTGAGTGTGTGTGTGTGTGTGTGTGTGTGTGTGTGTGTGTGTGTGTGTGTGTGTGTGTGTGTGTGTGTTGTATAAATCATCGCTTCTCCACTGTCAGCACATCCACTGAGTTGTCTGGATCTGA
>JAOUQZ010000022.1:5331059-5342090 GCA_028564935.1 Neosilurus hyrtlii
AGAGTTTGAGTGTGTGTGTGTGTGTGTGTGTGTGTGTGTGTGTGTGTGTGTGTGTGTGTGTATGAATCATCGCTTCTCCACTGTCAGCACATCCACTGAGTTGTCTGGATCTGAGATCAAATGTCACAGAAGCCAAATGTCCATGGGGCAATAGAGTGGAGAAAATGGCATGTTCCTTGATCAGACTGGTGTTTACTCCTGAGAGAGAGAGAGAGAGATTGAGAGAGAGAGAGAGAGAGAGAGAGAGAGGAGAGAGAGAGAGAGAGAGCTAATGATTGCAGCATGAATTGAAAATGTATAAAATTGATGCTGGTTCGGTCATGAAACACTCCAGGATAAAGGCTGTAAGTGCTCCAAAACTGATACCAGAGTTCTTTGCACAAGAGCCAGGCCCAGAGCAGCAGCAAATGACTTCAACATGCACCGTGAGGAATCAAAGCTCTCTGCACAGTGCATGTTAAACAGGGAGAAGAAGACAATGATGAGGACGATCTTCTGTTCCCAGAGCAGTTTTAAACAGAAGCCTGAGTCACAGAATGCCAGTGAATGAACACAAACAGCGCACAGACACAAAGCACGCTCACAAACAGCACAACAAAACATCATCAAGATGCAGGAGCGAAAGCAGATCTCCATGTAGAGATCAACATGTGCTGCCCAGAAATCTGAGGAGATGACCAAGCGGCGACCTATGTAATAACAACGTATGGATTGTTAGTTAAGTGCTGTGAACGAGCACACGATCATGGAGCATGATGCATGTGCACAATTTCGTGCTGAGGTTTTGGTTAGTGTTCTCTCCTTACACTGCACACAAAAGGTACAATATAAACCCACTTAGTGTTTTTATTTTTTCCTGAAATATATAACCATCAGGTGAGCACCTGAGTACAATAGGGTTAGCAGAAGAGGTATATAAAAACCTAATAAGGGTTGCGGGGAGGCTGGTGTCCATCTCAAGGCCATTGAAGGGCAACAGACACACTCAGATCTAGTGTGACTTGAAATGGCCAATTAGCCCACTGTGCATGTTTGTGGGAGGAAACCTCAGTACCCGGAGTACCTTCTTGCTGTAAGGCGAAACCACCATGCCGCCCACATTTCATAAATATTTCCACAAACCTGATCTATCTGTGCATGCTACAGGTCATGTCTAAGATGATGTGTGTAGTGCAACAGGTGGTGCTGGAGTCGGCTCGTAAACGTATAAACGGTTAACTACTTCTTTCTACATTCACACATGAAGCGACAGGCGACAAACGACCGTGCGCATTCATGTGACGTGATTTAAGTGATAACAATCAGAGCTTAAAGATAGAGTTGATTAGCAGATGCCACTAAACACTGCATCTCTCAGAATCCCACTCCCTTTTTCGTAGGGAAATAATGAACACGAGATTAATTAATCCACCCACATTAACATGTTAGAGGAGACCATTAGTGCCAGGGTTAAATATCCTGTGCTTTACGGCCACACGCCGAAATCTCACAAGGATGATGACCGGAAACGCAATACTTGGTTCCAGGCTTTTGAAACGGTTGCCATTTCCTGTGAGTTTTCACTTATACATGTTTAACATTTCCTGGTTCATGATGCACAAGAGTCTCCGTTTATATACTTGCAGAGCGATAATACTGTTAATAAGCTACACTGTATAAGCTATACAAGATGAAAATATGCTATATAAGGTGATAATACAAAGATAATAAGCTATATAAGGTGATAACACAATGATAATAAGCGATACGAGTTAAAATGGAAACATAATAGTTAAAATAATAAAAGATAATGATTATAAAATCTCTGACAGACCTACCGTAGGGAACTCACTCAACTCGCCACAGTCCCAATCAATTTAAGTGAGGAAATGTGCGTGGGAGTCACCTAGGCAAAAGAGCTGAGCGGTAAATCGAGTCGCTGGTCGATTTCTCTGTGAACTCCCCTTTATCTGTGATTTTATATCGCAAAACCCAATCTTTCTCAAATTAACCTGCTACAATTGATTCCAATCGGAATATTACACAATGGGCAGCAGCAGGGTGAAAGCAGAAAGGAAATGACACTACAAATCAAAAGCATTTGATACTAGCATGAAAAGCAAGTTCATGCCACACAGAAAAAAGCAAAAGCAATAAAACACACATACACAGCCGAACTAGCACAGATCAGAACAGAGCGTGCAGAGTCCACTAATAGAAAGCACCACGGATCTAACGGAGGCTCACCTACACTCCCCTCCCTTACCTGCTTCACCTGCGTCATTGGTCACCATCGCTAGCCGAGATCTCCGTCTCTTTATGAACCACTACTTTGGTGACTGACATGTCTGGGTGCTGCTCTTTGATCTCTTTAATGGCCTGAGCCAGAGCCTTGTTTAGACAAATGCCACACATGACCAGCAGGGGGCACACACAGGACACAGGAGAATCATCACAATCAGATCAAGAATCAAATCAGGAAATTAATGCCTGGTAACGGGATTCACTGCTGAAATACTTTGCTGTGTAAAATTACACTCAGACGCATGCAGAGATTTAAATTATTTAAATTAATAAAAATATTTCTGATTAGTACAGAACAGAAACAAAGCCAAAACCCTATCCCTGCATTCATTACTTACACCTAGCAATTTAAACAAAACAAATAAAATGAGCCTGAATAATAAATCGAATCCACGTCTGCTGGATGTGTAAGCACAGTATGTGTGTGTGGCCGGTTTCAGTACCTCGTCATGGTCGATGTTGGCGTCCCCGGAGATGACGATCCTCTTCTCAATCCGTGTCTCTGAGATGCCTCCTTTCACTGTCTATCAGACGAGAATGATGAAACACACGTGTGAATGGATGTGAAAGAGAGGTGAAGCTCCTTACTGAAACGGATTGTTTTATTATAGAAATGTAAAGGGGGTCAAAGGGTCTGCTCAAAGGAAAAACAGCCAGTAATATGAATAAAGGGTTAAATATATTAGATGAGTTAAAATATTGGATCAAGAGTGCTCTGAGAAATGGCACTGGGCATCAAAAACATATTTTATGTTTATTAAAATATTGCAGAAAAGGCTGACGAGATTGGGTTGGGGAGGGGGTCATGGACGGGATGGGACGGGACGACCACAAAATAAAGCGGACACACAACTGGGAAATTTAAGCTTCACTGACCTTTGTTATCTGCGTGGTGGTCGTGGTGCTGTTGTTCTCAGAGGTGATGGTCTGAGCACTCATTAGAACTCCAGGGTCTGTGTCACCGTTAACATCCACCTTCACATTTGTATGCAAACAGAACATAGAGTAAAAAACAATCAAAACCACCCGATACATTTAAGAAGTATTTGAATTAGGGAGAGTTAGGAGTATGAAGTATACATGGTGGTGTGTACCTCAGCTGATTCATACGTGATGGTTTTGGTCTCTGTATGAACAATAGGCACCTCGTTGGTCATTGGCTGCACCGGCTGCTCCGACTCCTTCGACTGCTGCACAGATCGGAGAGATCAGAAAGTGACGGATACATGACTACTCTAAAGTCCTACGCTGCGAACGTACTAACATCTACAGGTTAACTGAAAACTGGTCTTTTGCAACCTATCAAAATGACACTTTATTTTTTTGCTTTCTCAAATGAAACAGCTATTAGACAAAAAATATTCAGAAGAAAAGCCATTTAAAAATGCTTTTGTCTCTATTTGCGGTTAAGCTCCCTGCATTACAACGTTATCTATAACGTTATTTATCTATATCTATCTATATAAGTAGTATTCCTAATCAAAAAACCGCCACAGTTCCTCAGCAAGCCAACCCTCCCAGAACCGCAGATTTTGAGTGTGCATGCTGGACGACCAGTTTGGCTTCCTCCTCCCATTTATTGTTTTTCTACTCTCTATGCCTACTCTGCTCTGACTGGTCACATTTCTGATGTGGGTCATCTTTCGTTTTAGTGGGCTAGGAGGCAGACGAGATGGGTGAAGATACCGTTGAGCATGGGGGCAGGGCTAAAAATACCAGCTAATAAGAAGACCCAGCACACCATGACGCACTATTTTGTCCATAATAAACAAACAAACCAGCAAAAACCTTGTGTTTACAGCCAGCTGAAACAGCCCAGAGGTAAAACTCGTGCTAAAAAAAATTTAAAACAACAACACGTGCTAACTTTAGTTATTTGACATTCTAGTGCCATCCAACATGGCTGTTTAACACTAACAACATTTATGCGTCTAAATAGCTGAAAAAGCACCATATCTGCTCTTTAATGAAAAACTCTAGGTCTATGTTGGCACCTCTGCAACACATTTCTCAATCAATATACTAGTTGCCACTTGTTTAAACTGACCTGTAAGTAGAATAAAGTTGAATAAAGAACTACTTCTCTCAAAAAAGGCTAACACAGCTGCATAAACCTAAAGCTCTATGAATGCTATTAGCATTTTTGGTTGAAATTTTCCTTCACAGGGAGTATCGGCAGCACCTTCCTCAGCATAATGAGTGGTGTTTAGTTATTTATCTCTACTAAATCGCAGACACTGCAGTAAAAATATGAGACCTTGAAACACAGTACATGCACTGGCAGAGCGTGACTGACATCACTATTCAACACAGTGACAGTAATGCCGTTTTTTTTTACCCCCAGTTCATGCTAATGTACAATCACTCCAGTGGTCATGCAAAGATTTACACACTGATCACTTCAAAAACAAGACAAAAGGAGAGAAGGACAGAATCAATTAGTCTGAGCTTGTGATCGACATGGAAAGAATGTGAGGTTAAACCATTCAAGTTACTTCTACAAGGTACTGGCACTGACTGTGTTCACTTCCTGCTTCATCTGTGCAACTTCCTGTAGAGCCTTCTCCTGGTTGCGCTCATCGTTCTGTCTGTATCCTGACTCGAACAGTTCTTCCTCTTGGGTTTCACAGTGCAAAGTCTCTGAAAGTATAGAGCATTTTACTTCTTCTAGATCTTTGCTTTCATGCACACAAGCTCGGTTCTGAGCAGCATCCTGGTCGGTATACATCTGTACAGGAAATTCTTCGACCTCAATAGGAGTTAGAGAAGGAAGTTCCGCCTCATCTAGATGGATCAGAGCAGGAAATCTGTCCTTCTCACTACTGGTTCTAGTAGGTTCTTCATTCACAGTGGTCATTTGAACAGGAAGTTCTTCCTTCAAAGCTGAGGTCAGAACCAGGATGACTTCTGTCTGAGTAGCACTGTGGACAGGAAGTCCTTCCTTCTTATCTGTGATCTGAGAAAGAAACTCTTCTTTAATATGGGTCTGAACAGGAAACTCAATCTCTTCACTTTGGGCCTCAGAAGGAAGTTCTTCTTTTGCAATACAAGCCTGACCAGGCAGTTTCACCTCCTTTAGATGAGCCTGAACAGGAACGTCACCCTGCTCTATTTGAGCCTGAGAAGTCTGAGCACATGGTTCTTCCTTACCAACCAGGCTCAGAAATATAAATTCTTCAGTGTCAGAATGTGTCTGAGCTGGAAATACTTTCTTGGTATGAGGCGTCTGAGTAAAGGGTTCGTTGTCCATAATATGGGTCTTAAGGGAAAATTCTTGATCTTGAGTTGGGAATGCTTCTACCTTAATGTGAATCAGAGGAGGAAACTGTTCCATCTTAGAAAACGTGAGAACAGGAAATACATTTTCCTGAATATGAGCCTGAGCAAAAAGTTCTCCTTTCTCTGTGCACGTCTGAGCGGAAAAAACTGACACTGCGTCCAATGAAAGTTTACCTTTCTGAAGTGACTCTTCTACCACGAGCATCTGAGCTTCACCAGCAGAGGACGCTATTGCAGTGGCTTTACTGTTACACCGTTCTCCAAATTCTCCAGTCGTATCAAGTACTGACATTTCTCCACATACTGAAGTCTGCTCCTCATACCAAGATGGACAACCTGGAGAACTCTCAGTATCACTAACTTTCTCAAATATCACATGATCCGAAACGCTAGGTGTTTGAATAGTCACAATAGCTTCTACTTCCTCTTCCTGTAAAACTGAAGTATCCTGTTGATCACCTGTTCTCTGCAAAAGATAAATGGCACTTCAGACCCTCACCTATAGAATTCCATTACAAACAGAGCAGCGCTTGGCATTGGTTTGCGAACCAATGCATAGCCACTGAATAAATACAGAAATTTAGTACACAGTGTGTGAGAGCTAACAGAACGTACAAAAATCAAATAACAAGTGGCATGGTGGCGTAGTGGTTAGCACGTCCACCTCACAGCAAGCAGGTCCTGGGTTCAAGTTCCAGGCAGAGTGCTTCTGCGTGGAGATTCAGTCTTCTACCTGTGGTTAATTGGTTTTCTTGAGGGTACTCCAGTTTCCTCCCACAGTCCAAATATATGCACATAAGGCTAACTGGCTGTTCCAAATTGCCCCAAGTGTGAATGGTTTTGTGTGTGTGTGTGTGTATATATGCTGGGCCTGTGATGAACTGGTGAGCTGTTCAGCAGAGATAGGCTCCAGCCTCACCACAGTCCTAGCAGGATTAATGAATGAATGAATCAGATAATGGTATTTGTTGGCTTGCATGGATTTAATCTATGAACATTAGGATTATGTAAGTAAAAGTTATCATCTATCTTGCCTATTAAAACACATAAAATGACAAATCATTTGGATTTAAAGTACCGAGTGAATGATTTCCAGGTGAACTTGGATAGCTCGAGGGTACCGTTCATGTCCTGTCACATGAGCTTCTGGATATAATAAATCCTCTCTATCCAGGTCTAAATGCAGGAGGAGTTCCTGTTTTATAGTTTGTTTTTAGTCCGGACGGTAACTTCGAGTACCTTATTTTGCCCGTCATCACCCAAGGTGTGACTAGATATGATTCCAGTCTTGCTTTGGTCTACTATCTCACGGCAAGTTACAACTGTAGCTGTTGCCATCTTGAGCTCATTGCCTAACACATTGCCCACATTATCACATACCACACTATTCGTTTTGCTTTCAGGAGTGCATGAAACTCTTTCCATCAGAACTTTATCACATATGATGTAATGGTCTGGGACAGTCAGGGTGTCGGTTTCATCTGGCCTTTTGTTATTGGTCTTGATTCCTTTTCATCATAATGAATTTAGCATGTGATGTTTTCAAGGATGTGATGTTATTTCGCCCCCATTGCTCTCACACCACCAACACCAACAAAAATCTTCTATTCTAAAAGCCTTGAAGGGCATTTTCCCCCCACAAACACCAATACACTGTATACACAAAAACAGCCAATGGGAGGAACATCTTCAGAACAACAATCACAATAATTTTGAACTACTAACCACTTTATGGATGGCTCCACTTTATACAAAGGAGAACTATTCTAAGTGTTAGAGTTTGGTATTCATATTAAAATATGCCTTCATGCACACATTTACCCAGCATTCAAAAATATCTCTAGGCAGACCATGATGTACTTGATGTTTTTTCCCCCCTCAACCAACTCCATACATATATATGACATCACGTTAAAGACATTCTGTGGTTTCAGCAGTGGAACCCAGTGGATAAAGGGAAAGCAGGAATTGGCAATATTTTAACTAGCTTCCCACAACCGCTATATATCTGGACGACAGTCGCTTTCCAGACATGGTCATTAAATACAAAGATCAAAACACAACCATCAGAAGAACTCAAGGCGACTGTTACAGATCATGCTAGGACAGGACAATAATAGAACAGTGGATTTTAGTGCTACCTCAGCAGAGTCAGCCTCCGCAGGCTCTGGTGTTTCTCTTGAAATGTCCTGAGGGGGCTCAGATTTGGCATCTTCAGCCGTCTACACAAAGAAACAGACAAAAACGTAGTGAGTTTACAATACTGAAAACCAAAAGTATATATAAAGATTGTGGGTGAGGGTGTGCATGTTTGGGATATGGGGCGGCACATGCAGACCACAAGGGGGAAAAAATGACTTGAGCAAATAGAAAAACCAAAAGGAATGAGAAAGCCACAACAACGGCATAAACAAATAAAACGGTAAAAAAAAATAAATAAATAATAAAAATCCCTGAATATTTTTAACCTGATCAAAGATAACGTCTGAAGGAAATTAACAAACACTCAGCAACAGCTATGAATTATTTCTTACTAAATAGATTCTGTGTATTCTCTTGCATTTACAGTAAACTGGACACAGAGGCATCTTGCAGTATCTCACAGCAAACCAAATCTCTACTACTTAATCTAAATCAGGGATAAACACACTACACTTCATCAGGCCGTTTTAATTCTCTGTACTAGAGTCCGGTTGGGAAACCGTCTCACTCAGACATGCATGTGCAGAATTTTCTGAGCGAATATCCGTCTTATATCTTGCAAGGCTAACGGAGGCTTGATCATAGTCCTATCGTTCACTTGTGGACGGTGAGCAGAGGGTGATGCCAGCCTCTTGTCCCATTCACTGCCTCCTGACGACTCGGGGCGTATCTCCAAAAACGACCTCTTCAGCTCGCTGAGGTTCGTCTGCCTCTTGAGCAGCTCCTCCGAAGTATCAGTTTCCTGATATAATCAATCACGGCATGATCAGTTGTCGCATAGATTAGATTAATTCTTATTTCAATCAAATCACAATCACAACAGCGATGAGTTACACCCACATTCATGAGCTCCACTTGTTAAAACATTTCAATACAAAACAGTTAAAATACCAGACGCCATGCAAGCTAATGCTCCCAAACCTAATACCATGTTTACCAGGTTAGTTTTCACACCAGCATAAGATAAAAGGTTATTAAATAGGTCGCTAAATATGAGTGAATCCAAGAGTCTAACACAGCTGATCTTTTCCCATGAGCTTCTATTTCATGCCTTCGTAAAGTGCAACACTCCACACCAACACTCCACACATATTGCATTACAAACCTCCAACATGAGAAGACTGTGTCTGATAAATACATCGCCCCCCTTTATCTGCCTTATAATATTATTCTAGGAGAAGAAAAAAAGATCAGTTTATGAAAAAATGTACTCTAGGTTAAAAAACTAAAAAAAAAAAAAAACAACAACAAATAAATAGAATACGGGATGTACTACCATGGTCACAAATTAAAAATACCCGTCAAAGCAACTAAAATTAACAAATTTTAATATAATTAAATATATACACTTCCTGACCGGAAAAAAACAAACAAACAAAAGAAAACCCCCAAAGTGCACATGAAAATGTTGTTGTTCCACCTTTAGCCTTGCTTACAGCATGCAACCATCATGCCACTGTTCCAACAAACTTAAGCAACAGAACATTTACTTCCATCCAGTGTTGGGTTCATTTCTCACCGACATCTTGAACTGAACCTCTCCATAAAGTCTTCTCCGAAACATCCCAAAAACTTTCAGCAGGGTTAAGGTCAGGACTCTGGGGTGCCAATACATATGTGAAAATGATTCCTCATACTGCCTGAACCACTCTTTCATTATTTGAATCCCCATTTTATATCTGTGCCCTCAGGAAAGAAAAAGTGCAGATCATCAGCTGACTTTTTTTGCCATTTTATTGCCACATTAATGTTGCTGAGCCTCGACCTGACCAACCTGTAGCAACAATGCCATGGAGATTACATGCCAACATCAAGGCTAAATGCACTCCATGAAAATATTAGAGTGTGTGACTTTTTGCCTGGGCAGTGTATATTGGGGTATTTTTAACACAGGGAACATTTTCACGTACAGAACATTTTCCAAACGAAAACTAGCGGCACTCATGCAAAAAAAACACACTGCATGACTTTATCCGCAAACTTCACTCACCAGACTGTAATCACTGATGATTTGATGGAAAAGTTACTTTGCAAACAAGATGACAGTGTGAGGGTGCTTCTGATGTAACAACATGACAAAATCAGTTTGCGCTCACGTTGCATCAGAGTAGAATTAAAAGTAAAAAAAATTTTTTTAGAGGACACTGCAGTGGAATACCTGCTCCGATTCATCCTCTGGCTCAGACTGAAAACAAAGGTCAACAACATCAGGAAGAAAAAACAAAAGAATAATGATTAGCTGATTGTAAACCCCAAAAGGCTCCATTAGTTTTAATTCATTTAACAGTCTTTTTAATGTAACTGACATATTCGCCATCATTATTTAGTCAGTTTTATAACCTTGAACTTGGACATCATGCTGTTTTGTTACTCGTTAATATGATGATCATAAACACAACCAATATTCCCGAGAGATCGACCCACACACACCTCGGTCGCTGTCGTCTCATCGGACTCATCGCTGTCTGTCTGTCTCAGATATGACAACAGGACAGGACGGGATAGTTTCCATGGGAACGCAGCAGTGAGGGGAAAAGTCCATCACGTTAGAGTCCTGATTCTCAATATTAATCATGCCACAGGACACATATGGAATGGTGGAAACAGGATGGTATGAAGCAGTATTCTACTCCGGGTTCACATTTCATATGGAGGAAAGACTCATGAGTGTACTGATACCCATCTACTTCAAATAAAATAAACCAGGAAGCCATTGTATAGTTCTGGAAAGATGGAAGATTAGAGATACTTGTGACTACTGGATGATTAATGCCAGTAATGTGTGTGTGTGTGTGTCTGTGTGTGTGGTCTTAAAAAAAAAAAAAAAAAAAAAAAAAAAACAACAACAACAAAAAAAAAAACATGTTAACATGTTTACTTTTCAATAAATTCAGCACTTCAGGGGACTGAAAATGGAATGATAAATTTTTAGAAAGCACAGATTAAAGGTACAATTAGTGGTATCTAGTGGCCCCTGGTGGTGAGATTCCAGAGTGCAACCAACTGAAGCCTGTACGGTGGCCTCCATGAGAGGAGACCCACTTTGCATGTAGATATAAACAGTTTATTCTAAGGTTGCAAAAACCCAATTGATAAATGATTATAGATGAATTAAACTTATTTATTGATGATGTACCTAATTTTTTCTAATAGATTCTCCAACATGTTATGCACTGTCCCTTTAAATCAGGGGTGTCCAATCTTTTCCACAAAGGGCCGGTGTGGGAGCAGGTTTCCTTTTCAACCAAGAAGTAGCCACACCTTCCA
>JAOUQZ010000022.1:5361291-5372180 GCA_028564935.1 Neosilurus hyrtlii
TTTGAATAAAGTGAAGTGAGTAAAGAAAAATTACATTGATGTGATAACCTGCTCATTCAGTACATTCAGATCAACAGCCGACTTCATTTTACAGCCACATTAATGTTGCTGAGCCTCGACCGGACCAACTGGAGCAACAATGCCATGGAGATCACATGATGTAACCAAGGATAAACCAAGGCTCTTCGTGAAAATATTAGAGTGTGCAAGTTTTTTTTTTTTTTTGCCTGGGCAGTGTATGACCTCAGTGATCAAAACAGTCACCTTGATCTTCATCTGTCCAGGTTGAGTGAGCCTGTAGCATCAGACCCCTGTTGTTAGCTTTCAGGAGCTGAACCTGGTGCACTGATTTTCGGCTTTGAGATTTGGCATTTCCTGCTCACCACGGTTGTGAAGTGTGATTTTTGATGTTGCTATAGCTTTCCAGTCATTAAAAGGTCAAATGTAATGCTTTATACAATAGTGCTGAAAAAAAGTGCAGCATCAGTGCAACACCACTAGCTGTTCGAATACTTTCACTTACACTCAAAGTCTGATAAAGTCCAGGCCTTCTTTTGTGTCTCATAATATTTGGATTTGAGCAGCTAGTGCGCTGAACAGGAACACACTACCAAACAAAGGTGTGTTTAGCATTTTTGGGCGATGAGTGCTACGTTCTTGAGATGGTGTGGTTTTCTGTTTTTACGAGTGTTCGCATTGTGAAAATGACAAGAACGACGGATATGTATATCAGGGATTGTGGTTTTACTAGAGTGTAAGGACATGAAACATCCTGACTCTGAGGGTTGCAGAAATGAAGGCAGTTTGAGACAGTACAGACGGGTTCTGATACAGCACATGGATCTGTTTGGTCTTTTTGGCTGAGAATATCGCCAAGAAAAGGTTTTGACTGACGGACAGTGATTCCTTTAAGTGAAAAGGATGAAATGATCCACCAGCCAGTTTGCAGTATTAATTGATCTGCACAATGACACAGAAAAACCTCCACAATGTCATTAGTTAAAAGTTGCATCTGGTAATCTGCAGCTGGGAAGTTTTACAAAGTACTACATCAAGTAGGACGGTGAAATAGATTCTAGCCTGTCAGCACGAAGGCTCACAGCAAGAAGGTCCTGGGTTCGAGTCCCGGGCTGGAACGTTTCTGTGTGAAGTTTGCATGTTCTTGTGTGGGCTTCCTCTGGGTACTCTTGTTTGCTCCCACAGTCCAAAGGCATGAATATAAGGCTAACTGGCTGTTACAAATTGCCCTCAGGTGTGGATGTGAGTGTGAAAGATTCTTCAGGCAGTAAGATGGTTCTAATGGCTCATTAGAAAAGACACCAGACAAAAGTTCCAGCATCATTTCTTTGCTCAAAGCAAATTTGTGATGTGTCTCTGAATATTAATTTCATCCAGTTATTCCGACTCACTTACTGTTTCTCTTTACTCCACTGTAAAATCTTTTCTTTCATTTAGGTTTTAGTGCAACTGGCTTTTATACCAGAGGTATCCAGTTTTAAACTCTTTGTCATTTTATTGTTGTTGTTGTTGTTGTTGCTGTTGTTGCTGCTGGTAGTGTTGTTGTTGTTGCTGGTGGTGTTGATATTGCTAATAGTGTTGTTGTTGGAGTTGGTGTTGTTGCAGCTGGTAGTGTTGTTGTTGCTGGTGGTGTTGATATTGCTAATAGTGTTGTTGTTGGTGTTGATGTTGGTGGTGGTGGTGTTGTTATTGCTAATGGTGTTGTTATTGCTAATGGTGTTGTTGTTGTTTGTGTTGTTGTTGGTGTTGTTGTTGTTGGTGGTGGTAGTGTAGTTGTTGCTGGTGGTGTTGTTATTGCTAATGGTGTTGTTGTTGTTTGTGTTGTTGTTTGTGTTGTTGTTGGTGTTGTTATTGCTAATGGTGTTGTTGTTGGAGTTGGTGTTGTTGCAGCTGGTAGTGTTGTTGTTGCTGGTGGTGTTGATATTGCTAATAGTGTTTTTGTTGGTGTTGTTGGTGTTGTTATTGCTAATGGTGTTGTTGTTGTTTGTGTTGTTGTTGGTGTTGTTGTTGTTGGTGGTGGTAGTGTTGTTGTTGCTGGTGGTGTTGTTATTGCTAATGGTGTTGTTGTTGTTTGTGTTGTTGTTGGTGTTGTTGTTATTGCTAATGGTGTTGTTGTTGGTGTTGTTGCTGGTGGTGTTGTTCATCCGAGAGCTTGATGTGGAGAGGGTGAGCACCATTAAATATCTGAGGATCCACATCAGTGAGCACCTGACCTGGATGTTTAACACCACACAGCTGATGAAGAAGGCTCAACAGCGGCTGTACTTTCTGAGGAGGCTGAGGAGGGTCGGCATGTCACCCAAGATCCTCGGCAACTTCTGCAGCTGCATTGTTGAAAGCATCCTCTCCAACTGCATCACCATGTGGTATGGCAGCACCACTGTTATGGACCGCAAGCACCCGCAGAGAGTGGTGAAGACTGCTGAGAAGATCAACAGGACCTCGCTGCCCTCTCTGCAGAGCATCTACCCATGCAGAGTCCACAGAAAAGCTGCCTCCATCATCAAGGACCCCACCCACCCCCAACATTTATTGGGGTTGAAGACTATTCATACTTCTACCCTCAGGCCGGAGGTACAGAAGTATGAAATGCAGGATCTCCAGATTACGGAACACCTTCTTCCCCAGTGCCATCAGACTCCTAAACACATGATGGGAATAAATAATACCTCCTTTCACTGTTTACTTCCTCACCAACTGCACATACAATATTGCACATAAATTGATGATGTTGCACATTATTTTTAATCTTACTGTATAGTTTATTTTTTTGAACAAATTTGCACAGTTTGTTTACATTGCACAGCCACAGTCTAATATAGTCTGTATCGTTATTTACCTCTGCCAAGGAGGTTATGTTTTCACCGGTGTTGGTTTGTTTGTTTGTCTGTCTGTCTGCTAGCAACATTGCTTAAAAACGTATTAACGGATTTGGTTGAAATTTTCAGAATGAGTCAGAAATAATAGAAGGAACAATTGATTAAACTTTGGCAGGAATCCAGATAATTTTCTGGACGCAGGGAATTTTTAAGATTTTGTAGTCATCCGAGTTACTGTCAGTTAGTCATCCGGACTATACCGAAGCGTCACTTCCAGGCTTGCGTTCGATGGTGTTATCTCATTCCTTTACCTTTCTGTACAACTTTAATGCCAATTATCACAAAAATAATACAATTATTAATACTTCCTCCTCCAAGCGCCTGAACAGCCTTGGCGGAGGTCTGCGGTCTCTGAGTGCTTTTCTAGTTCTATATGTCTCTGTTGTGTAGTCTAAATTTTTCATTGTATAGTCGATATCTTTTGTTTGTTTGTTTTTGTGTTGTTTAAAATTAAGCAGTTCAGCAAATGAGTGAGAGTGAGTAATAACAAAATTGTACTATGAAGCAAGACCATTGTTAGCATGCAATATAACACACATGTTCAATACCATAATACAAGCTTACTGGGATCACTGGTTCTACTGGTAAAATGAGCATAATCATGCAAATAAGCTTGCAAACAGCATGTTTTCTTCTGCCAAGCTTGTAACTAGCTCCACTGGTCTTTATTTCAGCAGGGAAAAGAGCGTCTAGAAGGAGTGCTCACTCTCAGCATCCTGACATGATTGCTCAAGGTGATCCTGACAGAGTAACGGGACAGTGACCTGCCCTGAAGGACAGATCTTTACAGGTGTGTGGATATAATGTGACAGCTCCTGGCATGAGGTTCAGCACAGAGCACCTGCTGCATTGCTCTCCCTATCACTTGGAAAGACACTTCAGAGTCTATACTTGGCAGTGAAATACAAAAGAAAACATTTATTTAGATAATCCAGTCACTGGGAAAAGGAAGAGACTGAAAGAAAGTAACAAGAGAGGAACTTTTTCATGTGTTTCTTTCCTTCTTTCTTTCTTTTTTTTGCTATACTGTATAAGTACCACAAAGGAAATCATTGGCTCTGTATTTAAGGAGTGAGCACACACACACACACGTAAACAGGGAGCACACACACTTAAAGCAGTGGTCTGCCACACGCTGCAACACCCAGAGAGCAGTTGGAGGTTAGGGGCCTTGCTCAAGGGCACTTCAGCCATGAAGATGAAGAAAGGGAAGGTGGAGCTCACTCCCTCCACTGCCACACATTTTTCCTGCTGGTTCAGGAATCAAACCAGTGACCTTTAGGTCCCAAACCTGCTTCTCTAACCATTAGGCCACGGCTGCCCCAAATGAAGTTTTAAAAATAGTGTTTTGTTTCATTCACAACTAAAAAGCTTTCATATAGGTCTATCTGAACACAACAAGACTAGAACTTTAAAAGAATTACATAAAAAGTGATGTTACTCTGTTTTTTAATACTGTTCAAGGTCATTTCTACTATTCTCTCTCACTCACTCACCGAACTGCTTAATCCTATTAGTGTCGCAGGGAGGCCGGAGCCTATCTCAGCCCACACTGGGTAAAGGCAGGGTATCCAGTGAACAACTCGCCAGACACAACCAATAAACAATCACACACACACACACACAACCATTCACACTCGGACACACCTAGGGACAATTAGTAACAGGTACTAAGCCTGTGGGATGAAACCGGAGTACCTAAAGGAAACCCAAGCACACACAGAAAGAGCATTCAAACACCCGAGCTTGGGGTTTGAACCCAGGAACTTTTTGATGTGATGTGGACATGCTAAACACTGCGCCACCGTGCTTCCTCAGTGTGTGCTATACTCCAGTATTACTGTAACTGACATCATACATTTTCATATTGACCTTCAAATTTTTCCTTGCAAATCTGAAACAATGTGAGACTTTTTAATATAATTTAAATAAAAATAAAAATTCTTTTTTTCGTAAGTTGTGGGATCCAGACAGAATAAGGTGTCTTTTATACCTAGCATGTAAAAATTAAGTATAAAGCTGAGGTTATAGAAGTAAAATGTGCTAGCTAGTTTTTGTACGTTTGCTTCTAAAATTAGCTTCACATTTATTACATTATCTGGTAAGTAAAGTTTTACAGACTGGTTGGTTAAACTAGTTAATTAGCAAAATAAGGTTTAGCTAGTTACATTGTCAAACTGGTTATGTTTATGTACATGCGCTTGCTAAATTAGTTAGCATTTTATGCTCATGCAGTAGTTTGTTTAATTAACTAGGTAGTTACGTTTTGGCAACATGGCGGCTCAGTGGTGAGCACTGTCACCTTACAATGAGAAGGTTTGATGTTTGAATCTCATACAAAGGCGTTTCGATGTGGAGTTTGCATATTTTCCCTGTGCTTGCATGAGTTTCCCTCAGGTACTCAGGTTTCCTCCCACAGTCCAGAAACATGTGTAGGTTGACTCACTCACACTCTCTTACTAACTCACACTCTCTCACTCACTCACTCACTCACTCAGTCACCCACTCCTATTAGGATCGCAGGCTGGAGCCTATCTTAGCCGACACTGGGCAAAGCTGGGGTACACCATGAACAGCTGTAATTTGACTGGCTACTTTAAATTATCCATACACGTGAATATGAGAGTGATCGATTGTTTGTGGCTGTGTTAGCCCTGCAACAAATTGATGAGCAGTTCAGGGTGTACCCCACCTCTGGCCTGAAGTCAGCTGATATTGACTACTTCCCTCATGAGCCATCTACCTTGACGGATAGGTGGTACAGATAACGGATGGATGGTGTTAAGTTTTGTAAGGTAGCTTCGTAAATAAACTATTTTGATAAGTTTTTTTTTCTTTTTGTGCACTAGTGTTCATGCCAGAAGGATTATAAAATGTTACTCACTCATTTGCTGAACCGCTTAATCCTTTTTGGGTTGCGGGGAGGCTGGAACATATCTCGGCCAACAATAGGCGAAGGCGGGGTCCACCCTACAGCCTGGAAGACCATCGCAGGGCCAATACACACAACCATTCACACTCACACTCTCATCTAGGGGCAATTTGGAACAGCCAGTAAACAAAATGTTCATGTTTTTAGACTTTGGAAGGAAACCAGAGTATCTGGAGGAACCTTCTCAAGAAAGGGGAGAACATATAGAAACTTGTCAGGACTCGAACCCAGGATTCTCTTGCTGTGAGGCAGACGTGCTAACCACTACACCACCATGCCACTATTATAATATGTTAGCAAACCAAAAATAAATCAAGGCCTGGATGAACTTGTGGTGACTCCGTGGTTAAGGCTCGGGGTAACTGAGTCAAAGATTAGGGGTTCAAGCCCCAGTCCCACCAATCAGCCACTGTTGGGCCCTTGAGCACAGTCCTTAACCCTCATCTGTTCAGCCTATAAATTAAAAAAAACTTATCAGTTAAAAATAATCACTTATTGTTTCTAATAATTAGAATTTTTCATTCATTCATGTAGCTCTTTCACTTAAGTACACTTTCCCGGTATGTTCCCCTTCACTGATGAGCTCCAGGGAAACAATCTCCCTTTCTATTTTTCTTGCATACTGATCACACATCTGGGATTAACCTACATTCCTCTCCATATTCCTCAACTCAAACAGTCTAGACTCTCTCTCTCTCTCTCTTTCTCTCTCTCTCTCTCTCTCTCTCTCTCTCTCTCTTTCTCTCTCCTGCCTCTGCAAATGAGGCCTGGGACTGGTGTGTGGTTTTCCCCAGACCCAGGGCTGACATTTTATAAATGGGATCTGGTGGTTAAGATCACAGCACACCTGTTCCTCCTTGTTAAGTGGACGTATACGAGCAGGGAAAAGAGGGAGAATCCATTAGTCTTTGCAATGTGGAGCAATAGAGAAGTCATGGGCTAATCTTGTCTCCCATTAAAAGAGTTGTTCTTTTATTGGATATAGTTGGAGTTGAGACACCTGGACCTGTGGTCTGAATCGTTTCATTACTTCTGTATGATCAAGAAAAGTAGGTCGTAGAACTGTTACAGAACTATGATTAAAAAAAAGAGATCAGAACTAATCAATTGTCTGTTTTTCCAATTCCTACTAATATTCATCCATTTATTTATTTTCATTCATTCATTTATTTTCGAAGACGCTTAATCCTAATAAGGGTCACGGGGGGCTGGCACCCATTTCAGTTGACTCTGGGCGAGAACGGGGTACACCCTGAAGAGTTAACTGTTCCAAATTGTCCGTAGGTGTGAGTCTGAGCGTGAATGCGCTTGTGTGTAAGTGTGTGTGTGTGTGTGTGTTTGTAAGTGTTTGTGTGTGTGTGTGTGTTGGCCCTCCGATTGTCTGGCGAGATGTTCAGGATGTACCCCGCCTTTGCCCAGTGCTGGCTGAGATCCTAGTTGGATTATGCTTTTTGGCAAAGTAGTGATAGTCTATCTATCAATCTATATTTAGAAATGTGTCCATATAAACAAGTGAGATATCAAAATTTGCTTTAATTTTAAATAATTATGTGTAAAAAGAGAATATCACTTAATACAAGAAAAAAAATCCAACATAAGCAATTCAAGTGTTATTAATAATAAACTATTTATATACAGTGTAAACTTGAAGAAGGAGAGAGGAACGCTAGTTATCCTGTTTAGAGCTTGGTGCATATCCACAGCTTGCTTTATGCATAAAAGTCATTTAATTATGAAAAATCATCGCTATATTCTTATTGTAACAGAGCAAATCCCATCTGCATCTAATGGAATGTAGTTTTAAATGCATTATCTGTCATAACAGATCCTTTTTTAGTTTCGCTGAAAGCTTTAAAAAATGTTATTCAATTGCATTTTATTACAATAATGAAGACACAATGTGATTTATTATAAAAAAATATATATATGAAATAAATTATAATTACCCCCAGTGCAGCTAACTGAGTTATGAAAGGCCAGCCATGTCTGCTGTCATTCGTAAAGAGTTGGTCATTGGATTGCTGTCAGCGTGTTTCTGCCCTTTGATGGCCTGGCGAGCTGTCCAGGGTGTACCCTGCCCTTGCCCAGACTTGGCTGAGATGGGCGCCAGCCTCCCCCGCGACTCTGATTAGGATTAAGCAGCTCAGAAAATGAATGAAATGATGATGATTGCAGTAGAGAAATTACTTCAGTTAAGTGCACTAATCCTTTTTTTGATCCAATTTGACTCTAGGTCCTGGGTTCGAGTCCCGGGGTCAGCGAGGGAGTTTCTGTGTAGAGTTTGCTTGTGTGGGTTTTCTCTTGGTACTCCAGTTAGTTTTCTTGCACAATCCAAAGACAGTTCGGTGTGTGAGTGTGTGTTTGAGTGTGTGTGTGTGTGTGTGTGTGTTGTTCCTGTAATGGGCTGGCGAGCTGTTCGGGGTGTACCCTGCCATCACCCAGAGTTGGCTGAGAAATGCACCAGCCTCCCTGTGAACCTAGTAGGATTAAGTTCTGAAAATGAATGAATGGTTCTTCAATGCGACGTGCAACCATTCCATCATGGTCTTACCGTAAGAATGTTCCTCCAGTCCTCCCCATCCGAGCAGTCTGTATTCCACACTGTATCAAGGTTGCTCAGGCGCATCATTTTGCCTGCAGGACTCATCTTTATCTGACAGCTCACCTGCAGCCTCTGCCGTGGGTGGATGGGATAAATATCAGTTTTCAGGAACACTCTGGAGCCTTTACAGGAATATGATTCAGGCTCCTCAGGCAGATTTGCCAGAAAAAACTAAACAAAACAAAGTTAAAAGCACAACGGGCCAAGAAAAGAGAGGAGGAATCAATGACAGCTGAATATTTCAAGCTACAGTGTACAGTGTAGTGGTAAAAATAAAATCAAAACATGATTATTGAGTCACGGATCAAAAATAGTCGATAAGATGATGTTCCTGCGCACCTGTGAGTCACCCTGATGGTCCTTTAAGAGTAATTCACACTCAGTGCTGTGTCAGGGGAAGGAATGGGTCTGAAATATCCACATGCATATGGAAAACATCAACATAGGCACTAAACAAGTCTGGTTAGATAGTGACTGGCAGGAAGAGAGATTTTCCAAATCACTGTATCCTTTATTAGCTTCATGAGGAAGCTGGAGTCCATTCCAGCTGATTTTGGGTAAAGGCGAGTTACACTCAAACTAACCCCAAGAGCAAATTTGGAACTGCCAATTAGCCTAATGTGCATGTCTTTGTAGTATAGGAGGAAACCGAGGTACCTAGAAGAAACCCATACAAGTACAGAGAGAACATACAAATTTCACACAGTACTGCCCTCACCAAGCCTGGGACTCGTACCCAGGACCTTTTTGCTGTGAGCCGGACGAGCGAACCACTACGCCACCGTGCCACCCCTGAGTGTGATCTGAATCTCACTGATCAGGTACTGCTGTGTTTTTTAACAGGTTGGAGAAAACTTTCAATTATTAGATATTAGATAAACACCTTAGGGTGAGAAGCTCAGACATCCAGGAGGAGTTTGGAGTAGAACCGCTGCTCCTCCGCGTTGAAAGGAGCCAGTGGAGGTGGCTCGGGCATCTGATTATAATGCCCCCAGGAAGAGACCCCGGGATCTACCCAGAACATGCGGGAGGGATGTCTCTCAGCTGGTCTGGGAACTCCTTTGCGTCCCCCTGGAAGAGCTGGAGGAAGTGCCTGGGGAGAGGGACATCTGGACTGCTGATGGTAGATAAACACCATAACATTACCTGGGAAGGGGGGGGGGGGGCCTTTCAGTTATGTATCGCAATCATTTTGTGATGGGATTCATATATCTCCACACTTGCCCCAAAATCGAGTTTTTTCATCGATTTCGTAATTTTTTTTTCTTGAATTTGAGATGGTGTAAGGTTGCTGTTCCTCCATATTCCTCCAGGTGGCGCACTCCAGACTATTCACGCATGGGCGTGTGGTAGAAGAAAATTATTTGCTGACTTTTTTGTCCAAATAGCTCTCACTCCTTCACTCATTTGGTGAACCGCTTCAACATAACTGGCTCATGGGGAGGCTGGTGCCTATCTCAGCCAACACTGAGCAAAGGCGGGGTACACCCTGACCACCTCACCAGACCATCACAGTGCAAACACCCACACAACCATTCACACCAACAATTAGCCAACCTAATGTGCATGTTTTGGACTGTATGAGGAAACCGGAGTACCCCGAGGAACCCCACACAAGCATGTGGAGAACATCTAAACTCCACACACATACGCTCTCACCAAGCCTGGGACTCGAACCCAGGACCGTCTTGCTGTTTGGTGGACGTGATGACCACTAGACCACGGTGCCAGCCCTGTCTAGTATCCTTCATAAACCAAATTTCCATCTATATGAATGATTATCTTGTTTAAACGCACTGTTCAGTATATCTAGACGAGTCAACATCCATGACTCCGCCCCTTTAATAAAGAACTCACATGGATGTCCACGCATGAATTTCAAGACAGCAATTTCAAACACCCCGTGGTATCTTTTCAGCCAGAAACAGCTTCCCATCAACACTTTATATGTTCATACAGAATGAAATTAAAGATGAAATCTTTGGCGCAGACGAGTCCAGGCATGAAAGTGCTTCTGAAACCACGGCTTTGTCGTGTGCCAAAAACAAACTGGGGTTTTGATGTAATAAATATAAGCCCTGAGCCAAATCCAGACAAAACTTCAGAGGAAATGACTTGGGAGATGATCATTAATAAAAAGCTGATTGCAGTGTAGGAGTGCAGATGTATAAACAACCAGATCTCTGGTTTTGAAGCTCTACATTGGCTACATTTCTAACAGTGTGGAAAGAAGAGGAACCGGATCAGGGAAGGAGGATGAGACGGAAAAATGCATTGAGTAAGAAAAAGAATGGAAAAAACCATAAACCCTTTAGCTATGACCGAGAACACCTGCAGCCTCATCTGAAGAGCTTGCTCATGTTCACCTTCCCTCCGTCCTACTGTGTGTGTGTGTGTGTGTGTGTGTGTGTGTGTGTGTGTGTCTTTAATAAGCACTCTGGCTTTGATGAGTTGAAAG
>JAOUQZ010000022.1:5374620-5392943 GCA_028564935.1 Neosilurus hyrtlii
AGAGAGAGGGAGAGAGAGAGAGAGAGAGAGAGAGAGAGAGAGAGAGAGAGAGACTAATGAAATGAAACTGACATTTACTGATTTTCAGAGAACAGCTCTCCATCACTGCAGGATTAAATCCATATTTTTAATAATACAAAGCTTCAAATCTATATGATTATCATATATATCTAAGTCAAGACAAGGTAGTGTTTAATACAAGAACAACAGTTGACTCAAACCTGCAGAAAGCATCTTTTTCACCTGTAGTATTTTGCAACTGAACCATTTTTAACAGCCTTCATTGCTCATTTTCTCTTAAAGTATGGAAGAAATGCACACTGCCAGTACCTCCCTAGTGATATCAAAGCATATTAATTCACCATGAAGGACATCAAAAGGAATAAAAAACACAAAAGGGCTTATAAGATTGTATCAGCACCTGTAGAAGTCTGGGATTGAACTGATTCCCATCTATCTTAGCACCTCCATCCCCTAAAATTCTTCAACATGCATCATCTTAATCATGCTTTTTAAACCCAAGCCTAGTGGTTCATTACTTCTGGAGCTCTGTACCGTGAAGCGACTAGAAGTTCAACTCCTCCTGGATGGGACGCATGTCCATCACAGGGTACCTTCCCAGTATTTTTACTGGTGCCCATTTACACTACTGGGTGGACAGATGCACACTTGTGGTTAAGACCTTGCCCAGATGTCGAAAAGGGATTCGAACCCACAACTGATCATGAGCCCAGCACCTTAACCACTACACCATTATCTCCATCATACCTGCTTGCTGGGCTTTTTTAAACCCGAGCCTAGTGGCTCATCAACACTGGAGCTCTGAACCGTGAAGCAACTAGTAGTTCAACTTCTCCTGGTTGGGATGCTAGTCCATTGCTAGACGTTAGCCCATCGCAGGTTACCCATTGCCCATTTCTACTGCTGGGTGGACAAAGGCCTAGGAGTCGAACGGGGGTTCAAACCCACAACCTCACGATCATGATACCAGCAGCACTACACCATCGTCTCCATCATTCTTGCCTGCTTTTTGAACTCGAGCCTTCTGGCTCATCACAGCTGGAGCTCCACACCATGCAGTGACTAGTCCACTTGGTTAGGACACTAGTCCATCGCAGGTTACCTTCCCAGTATTTTTACTGGTACCCATTTATACTCATGGGTGGACAAAGGCCCAGGGGTCTAACAGGGACTTGAACCCACAACATCTTGCACCCTAATCATTACACCACAGTCTCCATCATGGTACAAAATTTGCCTGCAGACTTTCCATTGCTGGCTTTAACCCGAGGTGTTCAAAGTCCATTCTTTACTCAAGTAGAAGTACAGATAGCTGTGCAGAGAAAGATTCTGCTAAAAATAGACGTAGTGTTTTATCTTCTTTACTCGAGTAAAAGTAAACAAGTGCAGACTCTACAATGTACGTGGAGTATAAAAGTAAAAAAGCACCGCTTGGAATGCTCATCGTGGCAAACTGACAAGGTTAGGGTTAGGCTTTGGGTTAATGGATATCAACTATTAACTGGATTTGGTATGCAATCCTCATTGATTCATTCATTTTCTAAGCTGCTAAATCCAGCGGGGTACACCGTGGACATCTCGCCAGACCATTGCAGGGCCTACACAGATACAACCATTTTCACTCACAACAGCCAATTAGCCTAATGTGCATGTTTTTGGACTGTGGGAGGAAAGCGTAGTACCCGGAGGAAACCCATGCAAGCACGGGGAGAACATGCAAACTCCACACAGAAACACCTGAGCCTGGGAATTGAACCCAAGACCTTCTTGCTGTGAGGCGGACATGCTAACCTCTGCGCCGCCGCGCATTCCTATAATAAGAAAATATGACTAGCTTTCAAATGCATTACAACTTAAGTGATGATTATAAAATTAATGCATTAAAAGTAAAAGAATGGTCAAAAATTCATGCTCAAGTACAAATATTTATAAAATGCACTTATGTACAGTACTCAAGTAAATGTACTTCGTTACTCTCACCCCCGGGGTATTACTGGAGCAAGTGGTGAAGAGGTAGTCATGAAAGCATTAGAGACTAAAAGCCTTAGTATGATTTATGTGGAGATGGCATTTGGCTGGCTTGCACAAACATTATGACATAAAAGAGGAGCCTGTGCTTGGTTGTTACAAACAAGGTCAGGATGGCCAGAAAGACTGCAAAGGTGGGTTTATCTTTTCGTAATTTTTGCTAAGCCGAGGTCAGATAGGAGCAGAGCAAGTCGCATTGTCAGTTGATTGATTGCAGCCTAATGGCTGAAGGTGAATCTGTATGCATGGAAAGAAAAAAAACTCTGAAAGATCGTGGCAGAATTATTTAAAAAGTGCAGAAAGACACACTTTTTTTACAATGCAAAGTAGTCTATTTTTTGATGATGCATGGAGGACAGGGACGAACGGGGAGGTAGTGGAGTGTGAAAACTCATCACAGAGCAGAAAAGACACTTGCAAGAAGGAATATATCACCGAACAGAAAGGACTTTCAGGCTTTTCTTACTGAGCTACCGTATAACTCTATTAATTTCTCGCTGTGTTGTAGTAGGTGACAGTTCACGGAACTCATTTATAATGTCTGAGATGTTTGAGATTCACTCGGAGCAACCAAAAGGGCAGAACAGAAATCTCGTCCACACCTGACAGGTCTCATCAGTGGAGCTGCTGGGCATCAGTGCAATAATCTCCGACGTTCGGCTTCCTTTGTGCAGCAGATGGGTGGCAGGTGTCTCTGTGGCTACGGCATGACCTGTGTAGATAAAACCAAGCTTGAGAACAGCGTTGCTTGTCGATTTGTATTTATTTTTTTAGAATGCACAAATCAGTCTTCTCCACGACCACAACACAAAACACAAACAAGTAAAAAAAAACAAAAAAACATGAAGTTCATAAAGTTCAAGGTGCAAGAGACAGGAAGTGTGTCTTCACTGTAAATTATATTTATGATATAGAACAAGCCCACATCTTGTCATTTCATTTTAACAAATCAATAAATATTAACTCGGCGAGGCCGTTTTTGTGGAAAGGTCACATGTTCTCCCCACGCTTGCATGTTTCCTCCCACATTCCAAAGACATGCATATTAGATTTATTGGCTGTTCCATGCTCATAGGTGTTAACGTGAATGTGAATAGTTGTGTGTGTGTTGCCCTGCGATGGTCTGGTGAGAGGTTCATGGTGTACCCTGCTCTCAAACAGTGTCAGCTAAGATAGGCTCCAGCCTCCCCGCAACCCTAGTAGGATTAAGTGGCTCAGCAAATGGATGGATGGATGGATGGATGGATAATTACTAATAAATAATACACAAGATCTGTGGCGTACATATAAAAAGCTATTGGCGGGACAAAGGTTGTGGAAGATTGCTGTTAAGGATGACAGCAGTTCTGTTTGACGTGAAACACGAAACACAACAGAAAAGAAATGAATGAGAAACAAAATTGGACATGAATCACACAGTTACACAGTTAGCGTTTGGTCCTACGTCCATTCAAGTCACCACCCCAATGCATCATCGGTAAAATGGGAGGAGAAAGAACACATCCAGGTATTTACACTGCACTTGGCTGGTACTTGGGCTGTGACGGATGACGTTTCACAGGTCAGTAGGAATAAAAGTACAGATAAGGACACAAATGGAGAAACAGTCTGTATTAAATAAGATGGAAAACTGAGGACAGATAAATGCCGCTTTGGTGCTCTGGGAACCATGTCTCTCTCTGAGAGGAGGAATTCAGGACAACATGGCAGCAAGACAGATGTATAAACCTACAGAGTCTTGGTCCATTCCTCCGACTCCCACTGCAGCCAAGTGTGATTTGTAGAGAAAATGTGTTATGAGTTTTAAAATAGTTCTGCGCAAATGAGTTTGACTCTCTGACCTTTACTATATTAACAAGCCCTGATATGATATATACGTATAGGTAGGGGCCAAGTGCTAATGAGATTGTTGCGTCTAGCAAAAATAAAAGAAGAAGAGCATGAGGTGCCAGGAGCTGTAATATATATTTGTGTGCCAGTATCAGACAGCATGCTAGTTAATCTTTTCTAGCACTTAACCCCACTGGAGATGCTGAATCGTAATTTAGTCAAGGAAAAAAAAATTGCAATATTACATCCATCTCACAGCAAGAAGGTCCTGGGTTCAAGTCCCAGACTTAACTCGGGTGATTCTGTGTGGACCGGCATGTTCTCCCCGTGCTTGCGTAGGTTTCCTCTGAGTACTCCAGTTTCCTCCTACAGTCTAATTAGGCTAATTGGCTGTTCCAAATTTGCCCCTATTTGTGAATGTGAGTGTGAATGGTTGTGTGTGTGTGTGTGTGTTGGCCCTGCGATGGTCTGACGAGCTGTTCAGGTTGTACCCCACCTTTTCCAAGTGTTGGCTGAGATAGACTCCAGCCTCCTGATGACCCTAATAGGAATAAGCGACTCAGCAAGAGTCTCAGAGTGAGAATGAGATGATGCTATATTGAGTGTATAAAGGCCCTTTATTCATTGTACGAATTAAGTGGCTTTACGACAGTAACCGACGTAGTTTTGGATGAGGCGAATTCGAAAGCTGTGTAATAGCGTTTACGTATAAAATATGTGTCATTGGAAAAAATACGTTAAGTAAGGTGCAGGATGTTTATATGAAAGTGACAGGATAAAAACTTCTCCTGCGATGTTCCTGCGATACTCAGTACATTACATGCTTTAGGTACACTCAACCTAACAGTCATAAAAATGGGGGGTCACATGGATTTAACCTAGAGCAATCATATGGCTAATGGTAAGGAAATTGTACAATTCTGAGAGCATCACGTGACTCAAAAGGCGTATGATATTCATACGTCTATTGTAACACAGCTGTAGGATATCGAAGGGCAAATAAAAGCCCCAAACATGTTCAGATCTCCATGACAAGAGTCTGTGACGGCATTTTCCATTGCAAAGTATCTGAGTTCCGTACAATATACACCGACAACAATCATAGGAATTTTCACGCGACATGTTGTACACCTGTTGTGCGACGTACTGTATGTGACAAGGGTTTAAAAGGTTATTGTTGGTATAAGAGTATTTGGCCAGTTTATGCTGATCAGACTCTTGTAAGCACTTTGGGTCTCATTGTAAAACTATCAAACACATGAAAAATCCGTGACAGTCACAGTGCGCCTAGTAAACCTTTTCTAGCCGTAACAAACCCAAAAGGAGGAAAGAAGAACTCGTGACAGTGTCTGTGTGTGTTTTTTTTAGCACCCCTATAAACCTCTAGTGCAGTGTATTTCAGCTTTAGTTGTTCTTTTGTCTGCCAGTCAAGCTTCGCTTGTTATTTTGAGCTTTTCTCCAGTAAAGATGTATCTAGAAGACAGAGACACACACACACACACACACACACACACACACATATAAATATACATACCCAGATACTTCAAAAATTCTGTGCAGTGCAACAGACTAGTTTTTCTAAAGCTGTCTAGACACCCACAAAATGCAAGTAAGCAGCACTTGTGGTTTTTCAATGTGTGTGTTGGTGTGTAAAGTTTGTTCAATAAGGTCAGTATGTACCTACAAATTTATCTGCTGCACCACAAGACACAACTGGAGCAGTCATGGGGCATTTCATCTCTTTCACTTAGTAGCATCACAGCACTAGTGCTCCCAAAAAATTAAACACTCTCTTACTGACTCACCGAGTCGAGTGGAGGCTGGAGTCCATCGCAGCCAACACTGGGCGAAGGTAGGGTACACCCTGAACAGCTCACCAGACCATTGCAGGACCAGCGCACACTCATAACCAGTCACGCTCACACCAAGAGGCAATTTGGAACAGCCACTTAGCCTAATATAAATATTTTTGGACTGTAGGAGGAAACTGGAATACTTGGAGAAGTACCCACGCAAGTACACCCACACAAACTCCACAGAGGAACACCCTTGCCGAGCCCGGGATTCAAACCCAGGACCTTCTTGCGCTGAAGTGGACATGCTAACCACTACACCACTGTGCCACCCTCACAACACACAAAACAATTTTAAAATGTAAGTAAATTTAGCTACCACTTACATAAGAAATACATAAAAAAGTTAACCAGTGAAAGTCCAAGGGTTCACCTCACTGCAACAAGGTCCTGGGTTCGAGTCCCAGGCTCGGTGAGGGCGTCATTGTGTGAAGTTTGCATGTTCTAGCTGTGCTTGCATGGGTTTCCTCTGGGTACACTGGTTTCCTCTCATAGTCCAAAGACATGCACGTTAGGCTAATAGGCTGTTTCAAATTGCTCCAAGGTGTGAGTGTGAATGGCTGTGTGTGTGTGTTGGCCTTGCGATGGCCTCCACCTTCACTCAGAGTTGGCTGAGATAGGCGCCAGCCTTCCCATGACTCTAACAGAATTTAAATATTTTGTAAAATAAGTGAGTGATTGAGTGAGAAAGGCTTTAAGGGTAATATTCAGTTATTACACTGAGCTTATTATCCTGTAATTACATACTTGTCAGTTCCTTGGTGATTCATGGGTTAATGTTTTAGTGTTTTATGGGGTTTTTTTTGGTTCTTCTGCCAAGAATGACATTTCAATTCAGCTACAGACTTCGTTATTAGTCGCATTGCTGTAAGGACAGGTCACATCTGAAATGCCCTCAAAATGATTAAAGTATTCACATGCAAATTTCTTAATCAGTGTCTTAAAATGAACCAAGCCAGGGCTCGCCCGAACCCATTCGCCTTATCAGCTCGACTTGCACTAAACAAATTAACCTCAACTCATTTGAGGACAGACTCAATTCTGCAGGATGTTTTGTTCTTGGTGAACGTTATGGACGTGATTTCAGAAGACACGTGTACACATGTATTCCTTCTTTAAGTGCATGTCATGTATAAACAGGATTAAGGAGTTTATCAAGTGGAATATCAAATAATAGCAAGAATAGCAAATAATGGTTTGCAAATAATTAAATGGATGATCCCATGATTTGTGTCCCTCGAAAATGCCCCAAAATTCCCAGTTCAGCCTTGAACTCACCCTGCCATGTAATTAAATAATAACATCCTGTACCATGAGTCAGCCACTGTAAACTCACCCTCCTTATTCAGTTGCCGAGCCGAATAATCCTGTTAAGAGCTTTTCTTAGCTGATACTGAGCGAAGGCGTGGTACACCCCGAACACCCATCGCAGGGCCAACACACACAACCAGTCACACTCAAACTCACACTCACACCTAGGGGAGTTCGGAACAGCCAATTCCCCTAGCGTGCATGTCTTTTGAGAGTCGGAGGAAACCGCAGTACCTGGAGGAAACCCATGTAAGCACAGGGAAAACATGCAAACTCCACACAGAAACGCTGTCACCGAGCCCGGGAGTCAAATCCAGGACCTTCTTGTTGTGTGGTGGATGTGCTAACCGCCAGCATGCCGCACCGCTTTGCGCCCTCGCCTCTAAAATACACTGCTTTGCCAAAAGAAATGCACTCTAATATTTTATTGGAGCAGCTTTATCCTAGACCCTTAAGGGCCAACACACACCACCATTCGCATTCACACTCACACCTAGGGGCAATATGGAACAGCCAGTTAGCCTACTGTGCATATTTTTGGACTGTGGGAGGAAACTGGAGTACCTGGGGGAAACCCACGCAAGCACGGGGAGAAGAACTGCATCAAACCCAGGCCTTTATGCAGACACTGAGCGAATGAGGAGGAGCTTCTTACCTCAGGCCATTCGGGCCCTCAACCAGAACACCTAGCACGTGGACTTTGTAGACCTACTCTACACATAATCATTACATTCCACCTTAGCTAACTGTTGCATACACATATTAGCACTCCCTGTACCCCTTCACTACTCTGCACACACAACAACCACACTCAAAAAATACTGCACCGACACTTTACATACCGCGTTATTGATCATCACTACATTTATATTTTATATTTGACTTTTAACAATTGGTGTTTTTTCCCTTCTTTTTCAAATAGTTATTGACATTTTATTCTTCTTGATATTCTTATTGATGGTTAAGACGTGGGTGACAAATCAACCCAAATCTGGATGCAACTCTGGATGTGATGCTTTTTAAGTTTGTTGACACAATGCCATGGTGATTACGTACTGTGAACAAGGCTAACAGAAAATTAGAGTGTGTAATTTTTGGGGGGGGGGCAGGCAGTGTATTTGTAATATTCAGCAAGTCACATGATCATAAGAGTCACTAATGATGAATAACACACTAATCATGCTTTCAGCCATTTGACTTAGCCTAAGTACGCTGTGCTTCGTTGCCAGATCACGCTACACATTTTTCAAGGATGCACTAAGATTTTAATTTCCTTAAGCCTGTGTAATGGGGATGAGTAAAAGGAAGATTTACAGGAATTGTTGGTAATAAATTTCTCATTAAGTCCTTCAATGGTGCAATTAGGAGCACTGTTTACCCTGCCTAGTAAGCCATTTAGACTACCATTGTCTTGCTCATTAACTTTGCCTCCTTTATAGCCTCTGGGAGGGTGTATGACACAAGCATGACAATCAGCCAGTTATTCTGCACTCTCGGTAGGGTCGAACCTACTAAGTGCCTCCTTGTTGGAATTAGATTTATCAGGCTTGGCTGTGAATAGTGCTCTTGTTCACTCATCTTAAAGAAAAAAAATTATAAGCATGCATAAAAGAGATAAACATGTTGCTTTTGTTCTCATCCATGCAATAAACACGCCATGGTTTTAGGATTTGGGATGTAGAATTACACCAAGAACATCTTCCAAATCTCATGCTACATGTACCTCACTGTTGAACCTGATTGGTCAGCAGATCCTGATGGATTCTCTATAAAAGCATTGCTTGGTTAGTAGTTCAGGTTCCAAGGCAAGTGAGAGGATTATATTAATTCGCTGAGTCTCGATTCTGTAGTAGCAGCTCATTTACAGAGAAGTGTATCAAAGATATTCCACAATATAAACACATTACGTTTATATTAACCGCTTTATCCTTTATTAGGGTCATGGGGAGGCGTGGTACACCCTGAACAGATCACCAGATCACCGCAGGGCCAGTACGAACACACACACAACCATGTACACTTTCACTCACGTCTAGGTTGTAGCCTAATGCTTATAAATGCGTCTTTGGACTGCGGGAGGAAACCAGAGCACATGGAGGAAACCCACGCAAGCACAGGGAAAAAACATGCACTCAAAACCTCCTTGCTGTGTGACGGACGTACTCACCACTATGCCACCGTGCCGCCCCTCTCACAAGTTAGTTACTAGTATGACATATTAGTGAGAACTAAAATATCAGTCTGTGTTGTTGCTAGTGTTTATAATGTAAACAAGATAGAAGGCTAAAGCAAGGAGCCGTTGACCGAAAGACACAAAATAGGTTGAAAATAGAGTGTATACATTCATTCATTCATTCATTTATTCATTCATTCATTCATTTGCTGAACTGCTCAATCCTACTAAGGTCATGGGAAGTTGAGAGCCTACCTCAGGTGACTCTTGGTGAAGGCAGGGCAGGGTATACAATAAGTAGCCCGCCAGTCTAACACAGACTTTCACTCACACCTAGGGGCAATTTGAAATAATCAGTTAGCCTAATGCATATGTCTTTGTGTGAAACCCACACAAGCATGGGAAAAACATGCAAACTTCACACACAACCACCCTCACAGAGCCCGCGGCTCAAACCCAGGAGTTCCTGCTGAGAGACAGACGTGCTAACCACTGCACCACCGTTCCGCCTAGTAAACACATGGACTGAAGCAAATAATGTCTTGCCTATCTACGTGTCATAAAGTAATGCCGTTTATCCATTCATTTTCGGAACCACTCACAGGTGTCACGGGCAGGCTGGCGCCCATCTCAGCCGACTCTGGCCGAGGGCAGAGTACACCCTGGACAGCTCGCCAGGCAGAAACACACTATGATGTATATTAGCAATGGTTCTTTAACATGCTTCTCATCATAGACAGTGAGAGACATGGCCGGCCTTTAATAAACCAGTTAGCTGCACTGGGAGGACAGCAGTGACGACCCGTTGATAGTGGGGTTTGAACCCCTGACTTTGGGATCAGTAATCCAGCACCCTACCACCGGGCCACCACTGCCCCTGTAATGCTGTTCGGATTTGCTGTTCTTTTTTCTTCTTTTTTTCTTTTAACCCAGTAAACTCTCAGGAGTCATCCATGTATTTGAATGTACATAAATTATTCACTCATTTACATTTTAATAATTTCGGTGCGGTTAATAAAGAAACATGGTGCACGATGGTGTAGTGGTTAGAATGACTTGCCTCTCAGCAAGAAGGTCCTGGGTTTAAGTCCCGGGCTCGGCAAGAGAGTTTCTGTGTGGAGTTTTAATGTTCTCCCGATGTTTGTATGGGTTTCCTCCAGGTACTCTGGTATCCTTGCCTAGTACAAAGACATGCACATTAGGCTAACTGGCTGTTTCAAATTGCCCCTAGGTGTGGATGTGTTGTGTGTGTGTATGTGTGTGTGTGTGTGTGTGTGTGTGTGTGTGTTGGCCATGCGTGAGGTGTTTAAGGTGTATCCCAGCTTCGATCAGTGTCTGCTGAGATAAGTTCCAGCCTTCCTGAGACCCTAGCAGGATTAATCGTTTTGGGAAATGAGTGATAGTGAGTGAATTATACATCCAGGCTTTAAGGGGTTAATGGAGAAAAATCACTACATGGTTGTATATTGTATAATGTGGAAACTTTGACATAAAGAGAGAAAGCAGACTTCTTCGTTTATGCTAAATGGCTTTTTCCCACAGGAATTGTATAGCCTTTGTTTGACTGCCAACTTGTCAAATTAAATGCAGTCCATCCGGCATGCGTTGCATTCAGTGATAATTGTGCAACGTGCATTCAATGACAGCAAGGCCATATTTTAAAGCCCGGCATCACTGATGTGCTTCATAACATATAAATAATTAATACATTCTCAATGTTCTAAACATAAACCGTACTTTTCTTGCATTCTCTCATTTCCTGTATGTTCACAGCAATGAATTATTAAGTGTAACTAGCAGTGTGTAAACTCCTCTGTGGAAACAAAGCCACGAATGACGCGATGCACAATTAGATCCTCCACCCGTTGATTCTACATCACCTCCCCCTGCCACTTCCTCGCCATGGTAACAGGTGCAGACATGCAATCCCGCTCCTCTTTGGTAGGGTTTGCCACCATTCTCTTGCTCTGATTCCCCGCCGTTGCCATGGCAACTGGCCGATCGTATGCAAAGAGGACCGAGGCAGGCGTAGCGAGCCGAGGCCAAGCCATCATTGCAGTCTTTGAAAATCAAATTGACTGTTATGAGGAGTTAGTCCGGGGTGCATTCATGCTGTCTCTCATACACTGTGCGGACACACACAGACTTTTAACGTTGCAGGTTTAGGATTTTGAGGATGTTGGGGACTGTGGAAAAACAAAAGGATAAGAGGAGGGAAAATTTATTCTCTGACATTAAGAGTCGTTTACATTTTTGGTATACAGCTGTGTAGCCAAGGGTTGGGGGACTTACTCAAGGGCCCAAGAGTTTGCAGCTTGGTGGAATTGGGCCTTGAACGCTTGACCTTCAGATAAGTAAACCAGAGCCTTAACCACTGAACCACCACAAACACTTTCTCCCTGCATGTCAAGTTTCCATGATGCCTTTATAGAACAGTACGGAACAAAGAGCAGTGTGATGTTCAAAGACCAACATCACATCACTGGTCAGAAAACCAACGGCCAATGATTCATCCATTTATTCATTTTCTGATCCGCTTTATCCTAATTAGGGAGGCTGGCGCCCATCTCAGCCGACTCTGGGCGAGGGCAGAGTACACCCTGGACAGCTCACCAGGCTGTCTGAATAATCTAACCCAGAAATGTTTTTCTCATGTGTTCTAATAATTCGGTTCTTTTAACCTGGACACCTATGATGATGCAATATGTATGAATGTGGAGACTTTTCTACAATCTGGGTGAATAAAATTTTGCCAGGGACATTTCTCCAATACAGTGCATCAGTATTATGGGTTTTGCTGATTGCAGATTCATGATATATATATAATCCCTATTCATTTTATTTTATATACATATACAGACAGTAATAAAAAAACGTCTATCCATTCATCTATTTTCCTCCACTTATGCAAGGTTAGGTCATGGAGCCAACAGGTCTAGAAGGCAAGCCAGGCTTCCATCTTCCCTGCAACACTCTCCAACTCCTCCTGGGGAATCCAAATGCATTATGCAAGACAGGATATATAATCCCTCCAGCGAGTTCTGGGTCTGCCTGTTCTGTATTATGTTAGTTTAATGTGCCCAGAAAACCTCTAAAGCAAGGCAACCAGGAGGCACCCTAATCAGATGCCCGAACCACCTCAGCAGACTCCTTTCAAAGCAGAGGAGCAGCAACTCTACCCCAAGCTCACCCTATCTCTAAGGGTGAACCCAGACCCTGTCCTAAGGAAACCCATTTCAGTTGCAACCAGATACAAAAAAAGATGGAAATAGTAAATGTTGTGCAGGTTAAATAATTACGCATGGAAAAATGGTACGATCTTTCAATTAAATTTTTTTATTTATAGCGTAAATGAGATCATGTTGCTGTTAAAGTGGCTGAAGGGCTCTGTAGAACTACAGCTGCTCTGCCAGGTCCTTTGAGGGAGAGCTCCTCATGTTCTCTGTGTAAACACAGCCGTCCGGAAAAAGCGGAACATGGGGTCGTGGCTAAGAGAAAGGAATGCCAGAGATGTAATCCAGCTGAGAATATCCAGACAGCAGTCAGAGTTCACTTCATATAAAGATGAATTACTGCTGTACTGTAGGTTAGATCCAGTGCATGTTGGAGGATTATGTGTGTTTAACATACACAGCAACTAAACACGGCTACTGCACTGTTTTAGCAAGATAAGGCCTCACAAAGAAACTACTGTTCATATTACCTAAATCTTAAGTGTTTCCTATTAAAATTTGCTAAACATTGTGTATTGAGGACAGGTCAGAACTGCAAGCAGGTTATTCCAGCACCTGCATCGTCTTCTTCTACAGCCATGTCTTTGTATCATTTGTTTATTTATTTATTTATTATTTTATACTTTATTAATTCCGCAAGGGAAAATTTGACTTCTGCATTTAACCCATCCAAAGTGAGCACACACACACCCACACACACACTCACACATGTAAACACTGAGCACACACACTCAGAGCAGTTTGCTGCCACACAATGTGGCCCCTGGAGAGCAGTTGGGGGTTAGGTGCCTTGCTCAAGGGCAATTCAGCCATGAATGTGGAGGAAGGGAAGGTGCTGCTCACTCCCTCGCCGCTACACATTTTTCTTGCTCGTGCCACCTAGCACAGAGAAGCTGACTGTGCACAGTAAACATGAAGCTTCAAAAGCATTTGTAGATGAAATTCCATATTGTAGTGCTTTACAACGGTTTGCCTAAGGGTTAGGGTTAGGCCATGGGGTCTGACCCTAACCTCAAGCCTAGGTGGGTATATCTGTTATAATGGGTGACGGTTCTTAATGCAGAGGTGTTTGAATGACCGCGGATGTTCAACTTAGGCTTGTGCCCTTGCCCCTTTTTAGGCAAAAAAAAATTCCTCTATCCAAACGGTGGCATATTATTTAGCACAGGTCCCGGGTTAGATCCCTGGACTTTGGCGAGGACGATTGTGTTTGAAGTTTGCATGTTCTCTCCATGTTTGCATGGGTTTCCTCTGGGTACTCTGGTTTCCTCCCACAATCCAAAGACATTCTCATTAGGCTAAGTGGCTGCTCCAAATTGCCTCTGGGTGTGAATGTGAGTGTGGATGTTTGTGAATATGTTACTCTGTAATGATTTGGCAAGTTGTTCAGGGTGTACCCGTCTTTGCCCAGTGTTGGCTGGGAGAGGCTTCTAATAGGCTTCATCCTCCACGCAACCCTTGTAGGGTTAAGTGGTTTGGCAAATGAGTGAGAGAGTGTCTCCTTATTGTGGGATGAACTGGAATAGACCACTTAGTGACGTTCTAACGACTTCCATTTCCATTCTAGCAATCCCCTATTTACAGCAGAACGTTCCCTTTTATATACCAGATGTGAAATTTGTAGAAGTGCGATTTTCTGGATGCAGGTTTTCCTGTTTCACTTTTGTCACTTTATACTGAGACAGATCAGTTGTTCCACCCCACTGTAACTGTCATAGGTGGCCTAAGGGATGCTTTAAGCAGATGGCAATCAAAACCCAGACAGGAGATAAGCAAAAATTCAAAATATACATCAAGGAGAGTAGAAACTTCTGTCTAGCCTAATTAAATCACAGTGCACTAAAAGAATCAGCTTCAATCTTGAACAGCTTTCATCGAACAGCCTTTTACACACCCTCAAGAAATATTATTTGTGTGTAATTATTCTCAATTAAGATGCCCAGTCCTCATATGAATTTGTTTGAATTAATACTGGGTGTGGTTAGCATGTCCACCTCACAACAAGAAGGTCCTTGTTCCGGGTCCCGGGTGCGGGTGTTTCTGCGTGGGGTTTGCATGTTTTTTCCCCGTCCTTGTGTGGGGTTTTCTCTGGGTACTCCGGGTTTTCTCCCAAAGGGAGTGGTTGTGTGTGTGTGTGTATGTGTGTGTGTGTGTGTGTGTGTGTGTGTGTGTGTGTGTGTGTGTGTGTGTGTTGCCCTGTGATGGTCTGGCGAGGTGTTCACGGTGTACACTGCCTTCACGCAGTGTCAGCTACGATAGGCTTCAGCCTCCCTGTGACCCTAATAGGATTAGGCGGCTTGGCAAGTGAGTGAGTGGGAGAGAGGCTACAGTTTACTGTAAGACCCATTTACAGGAAGAATATTATTGCAGAAGCTAATTACAGAAACTGTGACCACTAATCAAACGGCTTTACCTACAAAACACTGGACAGTCAAAACAAGAGCTCGAATTTGTGAATAATCAACAAACTACTCATCTGTTACTGCAAACGAAAAGGCCAAAATAATGACAACATGCACTAGTTTCTCATCATTGTGCAGAGTTAATATGTGACCTACCAAGCTATTTTAGCAATACTAGCTACATGATATTTAATAATCAATGTTAGAAGGAACGTAGCAGTGCTAGGCTGAAACCACGTCATGCCAGACGTGTCTACATGTAGGACCAATCATCATTCATGCACTGAAAGCTAGTGTAGTGTGGCCCCTCCCTTTCTCCCTAGTGGCCTCTGACAATTTTTTTTTTTATTATAAAAATATTTATAATATTAATTATAAAAAATATAATTTTTATTTAATATAAAAAATTTTTTTTTGATATACTGTACTAATCCTGCAAGGGAAAGTATCTTCTCTGCATTTAACCCATTTAAAGTGAGCACACACACGTAAACAGAGCACACACACTCAGAGAAGTGGGCTTCCACACATTGGGGGCATCAAGAGAGTAGTTGGGAGTTCGGTGTCTTGCTCAAGGGCACTTCAGCCATGAATGTGGAGGAAGGGAAGGTGCTGCTCACTCCCCCACTGCCACACATTTTTCCTGCTGGTTCGGTAATCGAACCAGCGACCTTTCGGTCCCAAAGCCGCTTCTCTATCCATTAATTTATTTTTATTTTGATTTTGATATAATTCACCCTGCTTACTAACTTTGCCCCTTGAACTCTTGTACTGTTCTAATGACATTTGGTCTGAAAACGCCTCCTAGTGGCAGGTCATGAAGCTCCAGTGGGATTTTCAGCCCGCTTAAAGACCGGAGTTTTATTATGCTAGAATCCTCACTTCACTCATCGGGCTACAATCAAGCCAAAAGCATTGTTCACATCTATCCTGATCTGACTTGCTATCACAGTGGGGTGGAGTGAAGACAAACAAGGTTACTTACAGCACCTACCAGTGGTCCAAGTGTCCAAAAACTTTCTGCAAAGACTGTTAGCAATCTTAGCCCAGTGTTACTGCTAAAGAACCACAAACATTGTCTACACCTAGCTGTGGAATGCAATGGAATCACCCCCCCCCCCACCTTCTCCCCTTATTTTAGTCGTATCCAATTCCCACCTGTCATGTATTGCCTTTCTTTTTACAGAACCACCATCAAACAGGGAGGGGCGTAAGCATACACATGCCACCTCCGTGACATGCAATGCTACCACCCGCCTCTTTTCAAACAGCTGCGCATGCATATTTGGGGGCGGCCTAACACACTCGGAGGGAAAGTGCTATCCACCTCCTCGTACGAATCAACTCACAGACGCCCATGATTGGTTGGTGATCGCTGTGAGTGACAGTGAAGTGAACGTATGCCGTCCCTCCCTCCTGTAAGAGCTCCGCCAATTAGCTCCAATGGACTCCTGGTCACGGATGGCTGTGGCTTCAATCTGGATTCGAGCTTGCGATCTCCCGGTTGATAGTCGCGGTTGCGATCTCCCGGTTGACGCACCTTGTTGACGCACCACTCGGGAGTCTACATGTATTTTTGTGAATAATAAATATATTTTTTTAATCATAAAGAATATTCTGTCTATATCTTAGCCAACTGTGGGCGACGGCAGGGTACTCCCTGGACAGCTCGCTAGGCCACTGCAGGGCCAACACTCACACAACCATTTACACTGACACCTAATGGTAATTTGGAACAGCTCAATTAGCCTACTGTGCATTTTTTTGTCTGTGGGAGGAAACCGGAGTACTCAGAGTAAACCCACACAAGCAAGGGGGGAACATGCAAACTCCACACAGAACCGCCCTGAGCTCAGTAATCGAACCCAGGTGTTCTTGCTGAGAGGTGGACGTGCTAACCACTGCGCCTCCGAGCCGCCGTAAGAACACATAGCAGATATTATTTTAGTTTCATATTATGATTTTTATCACAACATGAAAACTGCAAAATTGCATTTAAACTTTTTATTCTAAACCCTTAATTCAGGTTAATTTGTACATGTGTGACAATTTTTCCTAAATTCAGCTAATACGTTGTTCGTACGTCCGGTGCATTGGCATTTCCCAAGATACACCAATCAGCAAGAGTTTCTCTGCTTTTCCGAATGCAGAATGACAAATCCAACAATAACTACTGCCATGTCAAACACTGCCTCACAGTGCAAACAGGGAACATTTCCAAAAAAAAACATTAAAAAAAGACCTTGACTGACCCACATTTACCCAATTCATTCACACTGCTTCCTTACTGCTTCACACACCCACCACCAACTTTCAAAGTCATTTCATCATTTCTTGCAAATATTTATCAGCATTAGACAACACGTTTGGGAACTGTTGCTGTAGTGTCAACATCTCTTTTTATTCAGTTTGTTAGGAACTTAGGGTCAGATTGCAGGGTCAGCCATGAATAAGTACCACTGGAGCACAGAGGTAAGGGCCATCGAGATACCACTGGCTATATGAAATAAGTGTTAGAATTAAAGATGTAGAAGAAGAAGAAGCACTTTAAGCATTCATGGGACCGAGCTTACTGTAAAAATCGTCAGAATTGTATGAATCCCTTTGATAATTTTCAGTTTCAGTGTAATTCTTAAGAGAACATTTATTAAAGGTATACAGTGACAGTGTGAATAGACAAAGACTTAGACTTAGACTTAACTTTATTGAGTACACAGTAGGCTAGTAACTTTATTCTCCACATAGAAATGCCCAAGACTGGGAAAGAATCCTCATTAGGGTCGCGGTGAGGCTGGGGCCTATCTCAGCCGATTCTGGGCGAGGGCAGAGTAAACCCAGAACAGCTCGCCAGGCCACTGCAAGGCAACACACATACTGTTCAGATTCACATTTACACCCAGTGGTGATTTTTAACAGCCAGTAAGCCTACTGTGCGTTCTTTTGGACTGTGGGAGGAAACCGGAGTACCTGGAGGAAACCCTATCAAGCACTGGGGGAACTCCACATAGAAATGCCCAAAACCGGGAATAGAACCCAGTCCTTCTTGCTGTAAGACGGACATGCTAACCACTGCGCCACCAAAAAATAAATAAATAAACAAATAAATATTATAAATATATATATATATATATATATATATATATATATATATATATATATATATATATATATATATATATACATATAGAGATATATAGAGATTGTACACGTACGCTGGAAGGAGGAAGGAACAGAGGAATAAACGGATATCCGTTAGGGGTTTTTCTTTACGTTCCGAAAGCAACTCGATGGTTAGATGCTTTTCCTTAACAATGGTGATCCACTCGCATGATGAGGCTTGGCTTTGATGCAGCACCCAATCCTTCAGAACTCAAATACTTAAACAAAATAGTGCATATTGCAATAATAATAATAATAATAATAATAATAATAATAATAATAATAATAATAATAATAATAATAATAATAATAA
>JAOUQZ010000022.1:5398157-5410500 GCA_028564935.1 Neosilurus hyrtlii
TGTCTGTCTGTCTGTCTGTCTGTCTGTCTGTCTGTCTGTCTGTCTGTCTGTCTGTCTGTTTGTTTGTTTATTTATTTGAAGGGGGCATTTTCTTAGCAGTAGTTTTAAATAACAATGAAATAAAGTGTTATCTCTTGTAAATGAAATGGAACTGATAATGATGTTTTTTAGAAACCATATTTTTACGCCTGTATGCGAGTGTCAATGACCCCTACAGAGGGGTGCAATGACTATGAGAATGTACACATACAAATCTTGCCACCAGATGGCATGCATGCTATGGTTATTATGGTGATGGCGACCAACAACACAGGCATGGAAAATACAAACAGTGAAAATCAGTAAGTTCAAACGTGTCGCATGTAATCTGTGTGTGTGTGTGTGTGTGTGTGTGTGTGTGTGTAAGAGAGAGAGAGAGAGAGAGAGAGAGTAAAATGCTTGATTAAAACACTTGATCTCATACTTCTCCACTTACTTCAAAACAGCTTCACGTGTGCAAAATCGTTCCACCAGTTACGTGGTCTTGTTATAGTAAACAGAAACAAGATGTAAAACAGGTGAATAAGACATACAGTGAAAGATGCCTTGTAACTGTTGTACCCAGGCAAAATTAACTGATAATAGAGGATCAGTGTTTTACCTTTGGAAAAGTCCTTAAACTTTGACCAGTCAACTTTTTTTTTCCATTACCAGAAAAAAAAAGCAACAAAAAACTTATAATTCACCTACAAATCTTGGTATTGCATTGATATGACAGATAGAGCTGTATTTAAGTCTTGCTAGTTTCAGATAGGTAGTGTATAAGATTCACCAAACACTTTTTACACTTCAGAGTTTCACATGCTGGCAGCAGATGCAGCTCCTGTGGATGTGTGATAAAGAAAGGTGTGTGTGTGTGTGTGTGTGTGTGTGTGTGTGTGTGTGTGTGTGTGTGTGTGTGTGTGTGCATTGTGTGAAACACCAGGATACTCCAGTCAGTGTTCAGTTCCGTCTGAGAGAGTCTCTCTAAAGAGGAACCAAGCAGAGAGACATGCTGAGTATCAGAGAAGCACAAGGGCAGAAATGACTGCTGCCATTCTGATAAGCACAAGTATGCTAATACGCACATCATATATAAATACAGTGCACACACTTTAGATATTGAATTATAATTAGTGCATGCATATTCACACTGCAGTTATTTTTAATACAAATGTCATTTAAATCTACTGTGTACACCTTGGTACAAATGACAGTTTACATATTTGTATGTATATATATATTTACCACCCTCTGGTTGCACTACAAAACCATGATTACAGCTTGTGGGTTTTAAATGAAACATTCCAATTTAAGGTTTTTAAAGTCAAGGCCAGGTTGGTGGTTGCTTTCATGTGGTGTCACAAACTGGGAATTAAACATTTTTTCATATTTGGAATCTTACTCACTCACTCACTCACTCACTTGCCAATCCTACTAGTCGAGGCCGAAGCCTATCTCAGCCGACACTGGGTAAAGGTGGGGAAACAGCCTGCCAGATCATAGCACGACCAGCACACAGACAACCATTCACACTCACACCTAGGGTCAATTTGGAACAGCCAATTAAACCTGCATGTCTTTGGTCTGTGGGAGGAAACCAGAGTACCTGGAGGAAACCCCATGCAAGGATGGGGAGAACATGCAAACTCCACACAGAAATGCCCTCTCTGAGAACGAAACTCGAGGCCAGGACCATCGTGCAACACCGCCGCTATGCCATTCATTCATTTTCTGAACCGCTTAATCCTAATTAGGGTCACGGGGAGGCTGATGCCCACCTCAGCCTGACTCTGGGTGAGGGCAGAATACACCCTGGGCAGCCTGCTAGGGCATCACAGATATTTGTTATCTGATTAAGCTATATTTACAAGTTAGAAGCTCTGGTATCTCAGTGACGCACATGTTTATAAGATAAGCAACCTTTTGCAAGTGTTAAATAGAGATTCAATATCCTTTATTAATTTATTATTATTATTATTATTATTATTATTAATTTTGTATCCTTAGCGTTCATGGAGCCAATCTAAGTTGACTCTTGCCAAAGGATGGGATACACCCTGAACCGCACGCCAGTCCATTGCAGGCCAGAAACACACAAAAAAACATTTACGGAAATTGGCACACACTCTTATCCAGAGCGACTTTTCATTCATACAACTATGCAATTGAGGGTGAAACAGTGGCAACTTTGTGGTACTGGGATTTGAGCCACCAACCTTTTGACCAGTAACCCAAAGCACTATCCAGTGAGCCACCACTGTCCCATTCACATTCATCATTACATACTGAGGGGCAATCCAGAAAAGCCAATCAGCCTAACGTGCAAGCCTTTGGTCTGAGAAAGGTCCTGGAGGAAACCCACACAGGCACATGGAGAACATTTAGGGGTAGTGGTGGCCCAGTGGTCACAAGGCTGGGGGTTCAAGACCAAGTACCACCAATCTGCCACTGTTGGGTTCTTGAGCAAGGCCCACTTGTACAAATGAGATCAAATGTAAGGTACTCCGGATGAGGGTGTCCACCAATTTGCATATATGTAAATGTAAATGTAAACTCCACCCAAATCTTCTTGCTATGAGGCAAAAGTTGTAACCCCTACACCATCAAGTCCCGTGCATGAATTTACTTCAGCTAAACATTTATGTAGTATAATAATAGGTATAGTGATGTCATGCTACAAGCCATGGTTAAAATTATGGTTAACATGAAAAAATATATCCAATGTCCTTTTTCTATCGCAGCTCAGTTGCATGAAGTGCAAACATGCCTCCAACAAACTCCATCCTTTTGCTTTATTCCGAGCATATCTTCCGAACAGCATGTGAACAGAGTGTAATAGTAATTACTAGCTCACTGTGTGGCGTGTACAATCTTTAGAAGAGGACAGAAGTGCAGCATGAGAGCTGATGAGTGGGCGGGGCTAAAAACCAAAAGGTTTCCTTTTAAAGAAATAATTAAAAGTATGCAGCCTATGTAAAAAAAAAAAGAAAGAAAAAATTCTTGTCAATTATTTAATGAATGAAGTTAGATATACATTACAAACCGAATGAGTGAATGATGGTTTAAAAAAAGGTCACACGAACCTGTTAGCGAGATACAAAAGCTTCTGCATGGCGTTCCAGTTTGATTAGATTTCCTATAATATTAATTCTGTGTATTATATGTTTGTAGACAGAAATCTAAAACTACACGTCTAAAAGTGCATCCAGAAAATACATGGTTGGCTCATTCTGTATATATTTTGCAAAAAAAAAATAAAAAAATAAAAAAATACAGGCCTCCTTTCACTACGAACTGCAAATTATCTCTGTGTCGTAATGATACGTTCTGCCCTGATGTTCTACTACTGTGTAATTGCAGAAACTGAAATGCTCATGCGTAACACCCCCCTCTCTGCTCTCGCGCTTCTGGCTGATGATCGCTGCCACATCTTCCATGTTGCCATTAAATGTGTGCCCACCCCTTCAGCTGGCATCAGTCCTCCTGGCCTGAGGAGCTGCTGGCATGCCTGGGCATGAATACCCGTCTCTTGTCCACCCCTCTGTTCTCTCTTTCAACCCTTACTTCCACTCTCTCGTTCTCTCTCTCCTTTACTGTGCCAGGAGTGCTGCCACCTGGACACTGGTCTCTGTGGGAATGTGTTGGAAGGAGTGTCGCTAACAAGCCTTTCAGATCCTTAGCCATCATCATCATCACCATCATCATCATCATCGTCATGCACAGAAATTTCCACCTACTCACCCTGGCATAATTTCCTCCTCTACGCTTTCAGTGCTTGTTTGATTCTGACGCCAAAATCCCTGGTATCACACACACACACACACACACACACACACACACACACACACACACACACGCACAGCTGCAAGCTTCATGCTCAAGTGATGAATAACAGAACAGCAGCTTTTCAAGACACTTTACAGCGGAATCATGAGATTTAAAGCAGACTTTATTGCTTCAGTAACTGCTTAATCCTGTTCAGGGTCACAGTGAATACCAGGAACAATGAACGTGGGGTAGGAATGCGCCCTGGGACATCAGTCCTTAAGAGACCGCCATGCACACATATCCACACATTCATTCACTCCTAGGGGCAAGTTAAGTGGCTTTTACACGGGCACTTGCACCAGAACAACTTGCAAATGGAGCAAGCTGTCTCTGTTCAACTGAACCGCTTAAGCCTGCTAGGGTATGCAAGGAGGATGAAGCCTATTGCAGCCGACTCTGGGTGAAGGTGGGGAACACCCTGAACAGCTCGCCAGTCCATTGCAGGGCAACACACACTCAACCGTTCACAGTCATAATCAATTTAAAATCCCCAATTAGCCTAACGTGCATGTCTTAGGACTGTGGGAGGTTCATCAAGTGATTGAGTGAGTGACAGAACAGGTGAGTTACCTGGCAGCATGGTTTTGGAAGGTTGGAGGAAACCAAAGAATTATTCATTAATTTTCGAAGCCGCTTTATATTTATTAGGGTTTTTATCGTGGGGAGGCTGGAGCCTATCTCAGCCGACACTGGGCGAAGGCAGGGTACACCATGGACAGCTCACCAGACCATCACAGGGCAAAAAACACACTACCATTCACACTCACCTTTACACCTACCTGTAGGGAGAATTTCAATGTGTATGTCGTTGGACTATAGGAGGAAACCGGAGTAGCCTGAGGAAACTCACACAAGCACGGGAAGATCATGCAGACTCCACACAGAAACACCTGGAACAGTGAGGCTGTGAGGCGGACGTGCTAACCACTACGCCGCTGTTCCGCTCAGTAAAATCTCTCCATCCTTTTTGTTTCTCAAGTGGCTTTGACTGCTACTCCGAATACATCACAGCTGTATTAATGAAGCTGTGTATTTGATGCCCACCACAGGTTTTCTGCTCCCTCAGGACTGTTGGGTAGGAATACACCCTGCCATGTTCCTCCTTGTTTCCAGATGTGGGTTACTCATGAAGAATATACTGTCATATTCTTCACCGACAGCCGATCTGATCCATCGGCTTACAAGTTATTTGTTTAGCGCGTGACTGAGCTAACCAGGAACGTATGCTTCAGTGTAACATGCGTGTGAGTGTGTCTCCGTGTGTTCCACATTGTGTTTGTTCCCTCAGGGAGGCCCAAATAGTCCCAGTGCTGGTGCTCCATCATGTAGCCGAAAGGTGTCAGCAGAACAATTGGCTTGTATTGTGCTGCACTGCATCAGTACCATGCTGACCTGACATGCTGCTTTTTCTGCATACACCTCCTTTCACTCGTTCTCTCTCTCTCTCTCTCTCGCTCGCTATCTCTCTCTTTTATTTTTTCTCTCACTATCTATCCGAGTTGTGCCCTCTTTTGTAGTCCCTCTCTCTCTTTCTCTCTCCTGATCATGAGAGATTCTGTCTTTACTCTGAGAGTTAACCTGGATTGCGCTCCCTCCAGGGTTGCCGCAGGCTCCATTTATCATGATGCTCCAGTTTAACTTGAAATTTATCCTTCTCTTTGCTGCAGCTTTACCTCGCTCGCTCTGTTTTTATTCTCCATTTGGCGTTTTTTCCCCCCCTCTTCTTCTCAAGGTTCTTGTTGGCTCTGTCAAACTTGCCACCTTTCTTGTTCCTCCTCTAATCCTATCCTCATGTCCTGGACTCACTGTGTGAGTGTGTGAGTCTGTGTTTAAGTTTGGGTTGAAAATGTTAATTCGCCGATCCGCGCTCTCGCCTTCAGAATACACAGGTGGGCTGCGCACTATGAAAATGTGTGCTAATTATTCCCCTAATGAATTCTGTGACCATGCATCACTGAGAGCAGGGAACTTTATCCTCCATTTCTCTGAGCTCATTTACATCATGGGAATATTTTGTGACCAGACAGATATCAACCAAATTATACAGAGAGCCACCCTACAATACACATACACAAAGTGTTATAATACATTTATAAATGAAAATAATCCCTGCTAGTTTTAATATCTGCATCTATTACCATAAATTAACATCTACAAACTTTGTGAGATTCATTTTTTTCCTTCCAAAGGAATTAATTTGAAATGACTGGTTCAAAAGTTAAAGTGAAACAATTCTTACTGTAGTCAAAGATGAGGAATCTGTCACTATATAAACCACATAAAGAGAATAAGGTGCACAAAAGCAACAATAACAACAATAAATAAATACATAAATAAGGGAGGGGCGATGGAGGACATGCAGGTGATTGACGTGACAAGGGAAAGGACACAGTGGACAGAGCTAGATGGAGAGGGGTGATCCGCTGTGTTAACCCCTAATGAGAGCAGCCAAAATAATAATAATAATAATAATAATAATAATAATAATAATAATAATAATAATAATAATAATAGGGTGGCACAGTGTCACAGTGTTTAGCATATCCACCTCACAGCAAGAAGGTCCTGGGTTCAATTCCTGGGCTTGGGCGTTTCTGTGTGGGGTTTGCATGTTTTCCCCGTGCTTGCTTGGGTTTCCTCCATGCACTCCAGTTTTCTCCCACAGTCCAAAAACATGCACAGTAGGCTGATTGGCTGTTCTAAATCATCCCTAGGTGTGAGAGTGAGTGTGAATGGTGGTATGTGTGTTGGCTTTGCACCCCAACCTTCGCCCAGAGTCGGTTGAGATGGGCACCAGATAGCCTCTGCGTGACCCTACACCATGTGTGTCACCCTTTGTCATGTGCATCTCAATAAAAATGAGACAAACAAACAATCAAACTAACAAAAGATTTGCATATCCCTTATTACAAAAACTATACCGTATTGCACATATTCACAGATGATGGCACGTCCGCCTTACAGCAAGAAGGTTCTGGGTTCGGGTCCCGGGCTTGATGTTTCCGTGTGAAGTTTGCTTGTTCTCCCCATGCTTGCTCGGGTTTCCTCCAGGCTTTTCCAAATTGCCGGTAGGTGTGAGTGTGAATGGTCGTGTGTGTTGCTCTGCGATGATAAGGCGAGCTGTTCAAGGTGTACCCTGCCTTTACCCATTATTGGCCATATTGATATGTTTCAGCCTCCCTGTGACCCTGATAGTAGGATTAAGCAGTTTGGCAAATGAATGAGTGAGTGAATGTTGTTAAATGCTTCTCTGCCTCTTTCTTTTGCCTAATAATGTAACAAACAAAGTGTTAACAGTTTTTTATGGATTAAAAACTCGAAACCAATTTTCTTTTGCCTTTAATTATAGAGCCGTTATTGTAATCTGCTAAATAAACAAACAAAAAAAATAATAATTATTATTATAATAATAATAATAATCATAATAAAGCATAGCAGTAAAGCCCAGTTCAATTAGAAACAGATTTAATGAGTCCTGTTATTGGTATTTTTCATTATTCTCTGCTATAATGAGGGTCTCAGGAATAGAAGTCAAACACTTAGAAAAACAGAAATACAGGGCTGTGCAAAGAGCATTTAAAAATACATTCAGAAAATTATTTGAGGCCGTTTTATTATGAAAGAAGATAATGAAATAAAAAAGGAGGAAAAGGTTTAGATGAGACAAAGCTGGAATCGACAGCTGGGTGTGGATTTGACCTTGAGTAAATATATTTGAACACTATTTAACTTATATATCAGTCAAACATATCAGTACAAAGACATGCACATGAGGCTAATTGAGTATTCTTGATTTCCCCTGGGTGTGAGGGTGAGTGTGAATGTGTGTGTGTGTGGGGAGGGTTGGGTTCCAGCCTTCTTGTTACCTTAATAAATGATAAAGCAGTTCAGAAAATAACATGAGATGAATTAAAGGAATGCCAAATAATTCCACCGTGGCACAAATGTTGAAACTGAATCTATGGACGTAGTGTGTTTTGTATAAGAATAAGCCCTTCAATTTAAGCATGATATCAGGTAGTGTGCCCTCTTACAGCTCCCGGATCCCTGGTTTATTCGAAAGTGCCATCCTTCCATACATATCAATATTATACAACAATTAGTCAATCAATCAATCAATCAACCAGTCAAACAAACCATCCTGAGCGATGAATCAATGACTCTAAAATTGCCCCAAGGTGTGACTGTGTGTGTCGTGCCCTGAGATGGAATGAATGAATTAATAAGCACAGTTTGATCATTATTGATCATATTTACTAGTTTGTTATTGATTTAGAAGAATTCAGTATTTTTATATTAAGAAAACCGTTAAAAAAAATGGTTGTCTTAAAGTTATTCACCTCACAGCAAGAAGGTCAAAGGTTCAGCGAGGTCATGTCTGTGTGGAATTTGCATGTTCTCTCTGTACTTGAATGGGTTTCCTCGGGGTACTCTTACGGTTTCCTCCCACAGTCCAAAGACTGCACATTAGGATAATCAGCTGGTCCGAATTGCCCCTAGGTGTGAGAGACTGTGTGTGTGTTGGCCCTGTGATGGCCTGATGAGCTGTTCAGGGTTTACACCATCTTTGCCTAGTGATGGCTGAGATAGGCTCCAGCCTCCCTGCGACCCTAATTGGATTAAGCGGTTCAGTAAATGAATGAGCGAGTGGTTTGTAATTTTTATTCTAACTAAAAGGAGTTTTGTACAGTATCTTGGTTCATTCATTTTCTAAGCCAACACTAACGCTCACGCTCACACATAGGGATGATTTGGAACAGCCAACTGTGCATGCTTTTGGACTGTGGGAGAAAACCAGAGTACCCAGAGGAAACCCATGCAAGCATGGGGAGAACACACAGAAACGCCCAAGCTGGGAATTGAACCCTGGCCTTCTTGTTGTGAGGCGGACATGCTAACCACTAAGCCACGGTGCCACCCAGTATTTTTTTTGGATTAATGATGTAATACTAGGGCTTGAGATGATCTGAAACCCAGAATAGTTGTTCATTATAAACTTGTTATTCTCCCAGACTTTGGGTCTTTATGATTGTAAATGCATAAGCATACACACAGACTCACTGATTCAGACACACACCCAGAGTGAGAGTGCTGGGATGGCAGCAGGTAGAGTCTCATTTGGCACAGATGTAGACAAACAGAGTAAGACAGCGTAAAGGAAAGCAGCACGACAAACCTGTCAGGATGCAATAAGGAGTGGCTGTAATATTCCGCACCATGGTGACAACTACGCGTTGTCTTGTAATCCACAAAATAAGAAATGAGTAATAATTTAACTTAGTTTATAAACCTGCTGTATAACCAGTGCAGATAAGTGTTTCTCCTCTGTACTGACACAAGGATTTTAAATCATTACACCACCAGTCTATCTCAGCCAGTTCTGGGCCCAGACAGGGTGCTCCCTGGACAGCAGGTCGTGGTTTAGCACACCCACCTCACAGTAAGAGAGTCCTGGGTTTGAGACCCGTGCCCAGCGAGGGCATTTTTGTGTGTGGAGTCTGAGTGGATTTTGTCCGGGAACTCAAAGAGTGGCACAGTGGTGTAATGCTTCGCACATCTGTCTCACAGCAAGAAGGTCCTGGGTCCAAGTCCTGGGCTTGTGGAGTTTGCATCTTGCGTGGGTTTCCTCCTGGACATGCACACTAGGCTAACTGGCTGTTCCAAATAGCTTCGCTTGTACTCGGCTGACATAGGCTTGAGCCTCCCTGTGAACCATGTAGGATTAAGCATTTCAGCAAATGAATGAATGAATGGAATAAATGAATGAATTAAACAATTCACACTGTATTGACTGGCGCTATGTGTTTAATGTATGTTGGTAATGTAGACGATCCCAGAGTGCAATTGGTCTATCAAATCCATTATTCTGATTTAGTGCCCAAAATGAGTGAACAAAAAAAGTTTGCATGTTCTCCCCGTGCTTGCATGGGTTTCCTCTGGGTGATCCAGTTTCCTCCCACAGTCCAAAGACATGCACATTAACTAACCAACTGAAACTGGCTGTTTCAAATTGACCCAAGGTTTGAGAGTGAGTGTGAATGCTTGTGCCGTCATGGTCTGGCAGGCTGCTCAGGGTGTACGCCGCCTAGCCTCCCCGCGACCCTAGTAGGATGAAGCTGTTTCCCAGATGAGGTGAGTGATGAGTAATGCAACTTTGGAGCGAATGAGATAAGAGGTACAGGCATCGACTGTGGCGAAAGATCTCAGTGTTTTTGTTCATCACTGCCTGTAACTGTTGCCGTCCAGACTAGGTTTGTTAAGTCTTTGTCTGCCACAAGGTTTATCCAGTGTAGCTGCAGGACTAATGCTGCTAAGATCTGTTGCTTTTTTCAGAGAGTGATTGAGTGTTTCTACAGCAAAGTCCCTGTTTCCATAAGTAGCTCACACACATAGACGAGCTTGAGATTGTTTCGGTTTAATGTTAGCGTGATGTAAAATAAGGATCGAATACATATTTTGTACACAAGGTTCTTACACTTATTTGCTTAAAAAGAGGGTTGTGTGTTCCGTATTTATCTCTTTGTTGGGAACAAATGTCCCCATAATGATAGGAATATATGATGTTTTAGATATTTAGGTGGTTTGCATAAAGAATTCCACTTTATAACTAATATTTAAAGAAACTATACATTTCTCACTGGTGAATGATGATACTGTACACAATTTAGAATTATGTGTGTGTGTGTGTGTGTGTGTGTGTGTGCTGGAAGTGCATAGAGAATGATTTAGTGTCTGGCTGTCTTATGATGCTAAGCAGCCCTGGCTGAGGGACTGGTTAGCTCTAAGCCATAGTGACAGTGACAGCTGCTAAGAGAGAGAGAGGGGGGGGGGGGGTGCACAAACAAGAGGGTTGTGCTGCCACTATGTGCTGCAAAGAAAGCTTCATCAGGACAACGAAGCACCCCGACTCATACACATCTGCACAGCTCTGCTCGGCCTAAAGGGAAGAAAAAGTTTCCTGAGTTCACACGGACACAGCGGTTATTATTGAAAACTACATTCTCTTCTTCTGGAACTTCTGTAAGGCCCACAAGTCCCTGCGGCTGAAAAGAACGAAGCTGCTCAGCTCTCTTGGGTAAGCTGGATGTCTTTAGCTGTTATCGATATTGTTTAGCTGAATTCCTGATAAATGTCTCACTGTTATAGTGCCAGCGCTGACAATGTCTGAAAAAGTATCTCCAACTGAAGAAACTTCATCCCGCCGCTGAACAGCTTGTGAAACAACCTTCACGTTCATTAGGGAAATCATATCTTCAATGTTTCTTCTAAGGCAAAAGATAGCTCAGCAACAATCTCATCAAGAAGTCGCTCCAAGGTTCTGGGAGGTATGGCCATCTAAAAACAGCACGTCTGGTTATGTAAAACGGCAGAAGAGATGCAAAGGCAAAAACTTGTCTTCTGCAGAGCACCTCCGCAAACATGCCACTATGCACCTTGGCTACAACACCCTGAGTCTGTCCATGAGGGGCCTGGATGAGGCTCCAGCTGACCTGTGGGAACTCCATGAACTGGGTAAACTCAATTTGTCCCTTAACGCTCTGAACTCTTTACCTCCTGACCTGGGAAATCTGAAGAACCTTGTGGTGCTCAACATATGGGGAAACGATTTGGAGAAACTTCCCCCTGAGATCGGGCTCCTTCGAAACTTGAAGGTACTTTTTGCCTACTGCAACCGTCTCAGTGAGGTGCCCGAGGAGCTGAGCTCCTGTGCCAATCTAGAGGTTCTCAGCCTTGCCGATAACCAGCTGACAGGGCTCCCAGGAAGCCTGGTCTCCATGCACAAGCTGGCCAAACTTAACCTGAGCCACAACCGTATGTCACATGTCCCCGATTGTATCTATGCCATGAAGGAGCTTGTGTTCCTGCATATGGCCTACAACTTACTGAAGAACATTGCCAACCAGATCCAGGACCTAATCAAACTCAAGATTTTGATAGTGGAAGGGAACCACATCCACACACTACCTCGGACTCTGTGCCACTTGACTGATTTGGAGCTCCTCAATGTGGATTTTAATGACCTGCAGAGCATTCCAGTAGAAATGTACATGCTCAAGAACCTCAGAAGGCTGGCATGTCATCCACTGGATAAGGGACTGCATATAATACATAATCCACTCCTGAAACCTCTACAGGTGGTGCTACGTGGAGGACTGAAAGCTTTGTATAGTTATCTCAAATGCGCCTGAGGATTTGCAGTGAAGTACCCCAACTACGGGAGGCGCTGTGACAGAGGGGTTAGCACATCCTGCCAGAAGGGTCCTGGGTTCAAGTGCTGGACTGAACGAGAGCATTTCTGTGTGGGGTTTGCATGTTCTTTCCGTGCTTGCATGGGTTTAATCTGAGTACTCCTGTTTCTTCCTATAGCTGAAAGTTATGACCATTAGGTTAAGTGGTTGTTCCAAAGTGCCCTTTGGTGTGAGTGTGAATGGTTTTGTGTGTCTGTGTGTGTGTGTGTGTGTGTGTGTGTGTGTGTGTGTGTGTGTGTGTGTGT